>CM021108.1:461407844-461642481 GCA_007115665.2 Sequoiadendron giganteum
GAGAGAGAGAGAGAGAGAGAGAGAGAGAGAGAGAGAGAGCAAGGGAGAGAGAGAGAGAGGGAGTGGAGAGATAGAGAGTAGAGATAAGGAGAGAGAAATTTGATACAACTTGCTGACTACTAAAATTTGACCTCCTGATTATTAAAATTTGAATTGTTGATTACCGAAATTTGACTAAGTCTTTAATTTTTAAGATCTTCCAAAAAATACAATTTGCATTATAATTCCTAGGCATTCTCACTATCATATGTTGTTGAATGTGCCTGCAACTGCACTGGGACCTGAAAATCTAAATACTCCTTATGGCAACCTGAAAACCTAAGGGATTAAGAGGGTATAGGGGTAGAGGGATTAGGGTTGAAGGGTTGAGGGTTGAAGGTTGAGGGATTAAGAGGGTATGGGGTTGAGGGATTAGGGTTTAGGTTTTAAGGGTTGAGGGTATGGGGGTTGAGGGATTAAGAGGGTATAGGGGTTGATGGATTAGGGTTGAAGGTTTGAGGGATTAAGAGGGTATGGGGGTCGAGGGATTAGGGTTGAAGGGTTGAGGGTTGAGGGATTAAGAGGGTATAGGGGTTGAGAGTTGAGATATTAAGAGGGTATGGGGTTTGAGGGATTAGGGTTTAAGGGTTGAGGGTTGAGGGATTAAGAGGGTATGGGGGTTGAGGGATTAGGGTTTAAGGATCTACCTATTTGTCCCTCTATACCTATTTCTCTCTCCCTCTTTTCCTCCTCTCTCTCAATATATCTACCTTCTTTCCATCTCTACCTCTCTCTCTTTCTCTCTACCCTTAACCCTAAACCCTAAACACTTAAAACCCTCTACCCTCTACTCTCTATCTCTCCCCCACTCCCTGTCCCTCTCTCTCTCTCTCTCAATTCTCTCCCTACTACCCCCTCTCCCTCTCTCAAGTCTCTCTCTCTCTCTCACTCACTCCTTATATGTCTCTCCCCTCTACCCTTATCCCTCTACCCTTAACCCTTAAACCCTTAAACCCTCTACCCTCAACCCTTAACCCTTAACCCTCTACCCTCAACCCTCAACCCTTAACCCTCTACCCTTTATCTCTCTCCAGCTCCCTCCCTCTCTCTCTCTCTCAAGAATTTCCCTCCTACCCCCTCTCCCTCTCTCATGTCTCTCTCTCTCACTCACTCACTCACTCACTCACTCACTCAATCCCTCTAACCATGTGTGTGTGAGAGAGAGAAAGAGAGAGAGGAGACATGGTTGAGATATAGAGTGATGGAGGGAGAAGTGGGTAAAGAGAGGGAGAGGGGAGATAAAGATAAATATAGAGGGAAGGAGATGTAGAGAGAGATGATAGATAGAGAGAAGTGGAGAGTGGAGGGATGGTGGGAGAGGAAAGGAGGAGATAGAGGTGAGTGTGTGTGAGAGGGAGAGAGAATGAGAGGAGAGAAAATGAGGGGACAGAGGAAGGGGGAGAGAGAGAAATAGATTAGATAGGGAAGGGGGGAGAGATATAGAGTAGAGAGGGAAGGAGAGAGTAAGAGAGAAAGATGGGTGAGGGAGAGAGTGGTAGGTAGTGGAGTGAGAGGTAGGTAGAGAGGAAAGGAGAGAGGGATGGATAGGAGGGAGAGAGGGAAGGAGGGAGAGTGAGATGGAGAGAGTGGTGAGATAGAGAGTAGAGAGGTAAGGAGAGAGAAATAGGTATAGAGGGACAACTAGGTAGAGAGAACTAGAGAGGGAATCTTAGGTCTCTCACTCACTCACTTAATCACTCCCTCTCTCTATTTTAGGTCTCTATCTCACACACTCACTCACTCCCTCTCCCCCAAGTACTCCCTCTCCCTCCCACCCCCTCTCTATCTCTCAAGTTTCTCTCTCTCTCACTCCTTGTATCTCTCCCATCCCTCTATCTCTCACTCCCTCTCTCTCCTAATCTCTTAGGTATCTCTTTCCCACCTCCTCTCTCCCACTTTCTCTCCCTCTCCTTCTCTCTCAGGTGTCTCCCTCCCACTCCCTCTCCCTCCCTCTCTCTCACTCTCTCTCTCTGTCTCTATGGATTAGGGTTTAAGGGTTGAGGGATTAAGCCTCACTTATCTCACAATCCCTCTTTGTTAGGCCTCACTTACCTCCCACCCTACTTTCTTAGGTCTCTCCTTCCCACCCCCTCTCTCCCACTTTGACTCCCTCTCTCTAAAGTCTCTCCTTTTCAAAGGAACATATTTGGCGAGCGCCAAATGGGTTTTACCTTGAAAAGATAAAAATAAGGGTTGACGCTGTGATTCAGGCCCACATTCTCCTGTGTTTGTCTCGTTCAGCACTTTATCTGAGTCATAAACGCCTTTTTTTCTGCATTTGACGTCATATTGTACCAATCTATGCTTGATCCATTAGCTTTTTACCACCAATCTGCATGGTAGACAACATAGAAGAAGATATTTTGAAGTTTCTACATCATTTTACATTATTTGAGGTAATATATTCATTTTGGTAAATCGAAATGTTTGTATTTAGTATATTTGTTTATTTTTTACAATATAAACTAAATTTCCATAATGATTTTATTAATCATAACAATTGGACTTAGAATTCAACATTGAATTAGATGGAATTTGCATTAAAAAGTTCAATTTTTATGAGTTTGAAGAACAAAAAAAAGAAAAAACATGACATTTACTTAACATAAATTTACTTATGAATTCTATTTGCATTACTTATAGTAGTCCATTTCCAGCATGGCTAGTGGAATTCACTGTATTTCATTCTTTTTCCAAGTAATTTGGAAAACTTTTATTTTCATCTAATTTGGAAAACCTCATTGCCAAAGAAATAGTGAATAATGATAAGATATAGCATCACAAACCCTTCTTTGAATCTATATTCTTCATGACTTTGTTGACAATCAAAAAAATGGTTTTGAGAAAAATAAACACAAGAGTCTCTAGTTTTCATTTAGGTGGCAGCAATTTATACCCTAGGTTTGTGATTCTCATTGATTTGCTGTATTGAATGGTTTCCACCCCTCTCTGCATCAATTTTTTTGTAAAATGCATTACTTAATTTTGTTATATGTGTTTTTGTGGAGATGTAGCATTCAAGGTCATGCTGAGGAAATGAATGAAGCCTCTAACACCAGAAGAACATGCAGTTAAAAATGCAAGGAGAAGAGAATCAAAAAATGTAGCTTGTGAAGCAAAGGAATTGCAGCCCATATAGCCACAAATTCCCGTGCAATCTAAGAGAGATGTCGAATTGGAAAAACAAAGGGCATGAATGAGGAAAGTTTGTGGAAGGACACGAATGAATACAAAATTTGGGGGCACATCATCAACCATAGGTGAAGCTCAATGCACATCTCCAATTGAAGACACATTGACAACAACATGTGGTTTTCCAGGTACATCGGAAATCACATCTCCAACTGAAGACACACCATAAAAAACATTGTGTTTTGAAAGTACATCAACAAACACATCTTTATTTGAAGGAACTCCACAAACGACATCTCAAGTTGGAGGTACAACATTGTTTACATGTCAATCTCAAGGTATGTCATCAATTGCACCTCCAATTGAAGGTACACGATCTATCCCCGATGTTGTTGACCTTCCCAATATTGACACAAATTTATATTTGAGAACTCCTCCTATATTTTTGCATAGAAAACCTACATTTTTGATTGATATTGATTCCAATGTTTTGAAATGGATGCCTAATAAGATTCCAACACGTACATGTCAAAGATATGTAGAAAGGATATGGAGTTTTTTTTTTGCGAAGCTAAGTGAGGGTGGAAGATGCCAACTATTTGTTGAAATGATGAGGCAACTCAAATTTAGGCCCACCATGAAGGCTCTTGGGCTAAGAGTTTTGAATGACTCAAGTGAAAATTCCATTGTAAAGAACTTGATGAGTGCATACGAGAGCGTGGGTTCTACCTCACGCACAAAGTATAGTTGTGCCACACGACGTGTGATGACAACAACACTGTTAAGCAGTCAAATAAGGAACAAGGTGAACCTTACAAAGGCAAGTAATTATTTGAAAATAAGTAGATCATCTCTAATGAGAGGCAAAGGAAGGCGTGAAAGAATTGTTCAAGGCTTGAGATCTTTAATTGTGAATTATTGGAAGGATAACACAAGGACCTCTCCTAATCAAAGAGATATTGTAAGAAGTATAATTGGTAGTATAAACCATGAGCCACATCAAATGCATTATTTGGATACCACTCAAACCCAATTTTTTGCTGATTTTGTATAGAATTTTCTTGAAATTAAAATATGTCAAAGGTATTTTGAAATGCTAAAGCCTTTTTATGTCAAAATAAATCACACATGCACTACTTGTTGTTTTAGGGTTCATATTGAGTTTTCTAACCATTATGATGTTTATCGACGTATATGTGTAGATATGCATATTGACAATGTTTTGCAGGAATGTAACATAATGCCTCCACCTAAATTGTCAAGAAAATTTTTATCTTCCATTTTATGTGAAAGAGAGGATGGTAAAATTTGTTACAAAAAATAATGTTTGGATGGCACATGTGATCATTGTGGTGGCATGCAACATTTTCCAATTTGCCAACACATGGCTAGTACACACACAATTGGAGACAAAATTGTGGAATTTGGAAAATATACGACAGTGGCATACAGTCTAAAAGATGGGAAAGAAGCAAAGAAGTGTGAATTGGTTAGTGATAAGATTCCAGTGTATCAGTTTATGGGAATTTTTTTTTGATCGAGTGGTTTATGATTATGCAATGTATACACACAGAGCACAATGGTTGGACTCACAGTTCAAGTTATGCAAGGACACATTTCCACTTCGTCATATCATTTTAGTTGTCGACTTCGCTGAGAAATACACACTACAACCACAGAATGAGGTGCAATCATAGTACTACAACTCTGTGCAGGTTTCTATATTTGTACATATAGCATTCATTCATGCAAATGATAGTATAGAGAAAAATAGGAAATTATTGAGGGAGTATCACTTTTACATTAGTGATGATCGCACGCATTCTATAGAGTTTTTTCAAGGTTGCTTTCATATGTTCTATGCTGATCTGGCTAGCAGGGGCATATCATTTAGTCAGCATATCATATGGTCAAATAATTGTACATCACAATTCAAGAACGCCAGAATGTTTTACTAGTTGAGCAGGATGCATAGGATTAGTGGTGTTCAACATATGTGGAACTTCTCAGAGGTCAGGCATGGAAAGGGGGAGCATGATGGAGCAGGTGTGTGTATCAAAAGAGCCCTAGCACGAGAAGAGTTAAAGTACACAAATAGTGTAAAGTTGATAGATGGAAGATCAATTGTCCAGTGGTGCAATGGTTCAATGGGTCCAAGTAGTGAAGGCAATTCTTTAGTTCATAGATTTTTTCATTTAGTAGATGATACTAACATTGCAAAATATGAGGATTGTTGTACACTAACAGGATAGAGCAAGCTACACTCTTTTAGAATCTCCAATGCAAGTACATGGACTATCCATACAAGGAAGATGGCATGCTTTTGTTATGCATGTACACTTCAATCATGGAATGATTGCGAGTCAATAGAGTGGGTTGATGAATGGTCTGTAAGAAGTCTAACCCCACTTGACACTTATCAACTCCCAACGGCTCTACAAATCATGGAGATGCAATCATCCATTGACTTTGATCATGTATCGGACCTACTAGAACCAGGTAATATATCTTACTTATAAGTTTTATTATGTTTCTCAGTAAATAAATCTAACAAGATGAACATATCAATGCAGGGCACATTTATGTGGTGATTGCAGATGAAGACAATGAAGAGGGTACAAATTATTACCTGTGTCGTTGTATTGAGGCCAAAAAGAAATTGGAGTCCCTAGTTATAGACAGAGAAAACATAGAATATCCTACAGGTTCGGTGGTTGTTACTAGAACATGGCTTCGAAGGTATCCAGTTAAGAATGTTGCAGTTTGGTTGTTTGAGGACTTTGACACGCATCGGAAAATTCTTCACTATTCGAACCTTGTCATCGCCACCAACATTCATTTGATCAAATATAAGGGTAAACCTACGAACAAGAACTTGTGGAAAGTGTGTGAGTCTGACCACGAGGAAATACTCGACACAATAAAGACTAGAGCAGACCTAGATGGTTCCCTGGATTGATTTGTAAGTATGCACATTGAATATTTAAAGCCATGTTATTGATCACTCTTTTGGACCAACACCTTGCAATAAGGCTTTTTCACGATTACTGTTTGATGTCATATGCATTTATGACTGTCATTGATCCTTTTCTGATTGTGACTGTAGGTAATAGTGAAGTTTGTCAAAGTATATAAGAAAAGAACAACATCGATTGTTGGTGCAAGTGTTCAGTGGTATGAGAAACATCGGTTGCTGGTGCATTTTCTGGTTCTCAATCTTCTCTTTCTTTTCCATCTCCTAGATTTATCGGATTCTTATATGCTACACGTTTTATGTTAAGCCTCTCAGTGATATATTTGAAATTTATATGTAGGGTCATCGAGAGATGATAAAGTAGAAAAGGGGCACATCACCATTGTAGGACCTTCAATCGACCTCCTTATCTAGCATGCATGAAGGTGATAGTAGGTCTCGTCAGCTATATGACTAACATTATTTAGTTATTTCTCTTTTAATGATTTTTATGTGAGTCTATGTCTAAGATTAAGAGGTTTTTGCAGGTTTTTTGTGGACCAAATTTCTATGATACTACACAACCATAGAGAGGCTACTACCCATGTGTTTCGTAGGGAGCAGGGGATGTACATGTTTTGAACCATTTTGGAATGCAAATAGTTGGGCCAGCTGAGGTGGAATGGAAAAAAGAAATTGGGCAGCAACTCCTTTTGTCCTTTTCTCAAGTACAATATATTTCATGATTTGTGTTGGAAATGGGAGGATTATTTCCTTGCATGTATTGCTACAAGTATTGATAAATGGGAAGATTTTCAAGATGTTATTCCATCACTATTGTAATATTTGTCATTGACTTACTATATTTTTTGAAGACTCCACATTCATAAGGACCTATTGTGCAAACACAACCATAGCTCTTGGAGTCTTTAGAAACTGACTGACATAGACTTGACAGTCATAGGACATTGAATTTGGTGAGTGAATTTGATTTTCAAGCACTTTATAATCATACACTCACTGTACTTAACAACTGATCACTACTCATTTCTAATCCATCTTTTTCATTTTCACATTGCCATGTACAGTGACCCTTCACAGTTCCCTTGTGTTCATACATTCATGATGCTTGTCTTAATGAATAACCTTCCTTTAAATCTATTGTCCTTTGATGAAGTGACAAGGTAGGGGTAGTGTATGCCTTAGAGAAATCAATGCAACCTAGGTCATCTCTAACATACCTTAGGGTATGACATTCAACAAAACAACTACTATGGTTCAATCGACTCGATCCCTAAGGGTGCAAAGTGCAAAAGGGCAACAATATTTGACAGGGTAATACTCGTAAACCATGGTGATTAAGAAATCTCTTTCTAAACCTATGAGATCACATTGGACCCCTCTACAATAACCTCTCTCGATTATTGCTATCTCGGAGGCATTTTCCTTTGGTGGCGAATTTTCACTCGAGGAAAGAGTTGTCAAATGCAAGTAGTTGAAAGATGCAAAGTGGTGCAACTTTCGTTCTGCAGCTCGTGTGACCAAAAAAATTGTTCCAATGCATTCGGGTGGGTACGTTTATGGTAGGCATGGTCCTCTTTCACACCTAAACACTCGGAATCGCTTTGAGCTATGTTCAACCAAATTGATCCCTTAAGGGTCCAAAGTGCAAAATGGCTGCAAAATTCAACATGCTATTACTTAGACACCATGATGCTTAGAAACTTATCATCTAATCCTACAAGATAAAGTTGAGCCCATCTACAATAACCTCTCTCAGTTTTCGCTATCTCGGAGGCATTTTCCTGTGCTGGCGAATTTTCACTCGGGGAAAAAGTTGTCAAATGCAAGTAGTTGAAAGTTGCAAAGTGGTGCAACTTTTGTTCTGCAGCTCATGTGACCAAACGGAATGTTCCAACGCATCCAGGTGGGTAATTTTACACTAGGCACAATCCTCTTTTGTACCCAAACACGTAGAATCGCTTCAAGCTACATTCAACTGGATCGATCCCTTAAGGGTCCAAAGTGCAAAATAGTTGCGAACTTCAACATGCTATTACTCGGACAACATGATGCTTAGAAACTTCTCACCTGATCCTATGGGATCATGTTCAGCCCCTCTACAATAACCTTGCTCGGTTTTTGCTATCTCGGAGGATTTTTCCTATGGTGGTGAATTTTCACTCGAGGAAAAAGTTGTCAAATGCAAGTAGTTGAAAGTTCCAAAGTATTGAAAATTTTGTTCTGCAGCTCGTGTGACCAACAAAACTGTTCCAACGCATCTGGGTGGGTAGGTTTACGCTATTCATGATCCTCTTTCACACCTAAACATGCGGAATCACTCCGAGCTACATTCAACCGGATCGATCCCTTAAGGGTCCAAAGTGCAAAATGGCTGCAAAATTCAGCATGCTATTACTCAAACACTGTGATGCTTAGAAAATTCTCATCTAATCCTACAAGATCATGTTGGGCCCATCTACAATAACCTCTCTCGGATTTTCTATCTCGGAGGCATTTTTTTGTGCTGGCAAATTTTCAGTCGGGGAAAAAGTTGTCAAATGCAAGTAGTTGAAAGTTGCAAAGTGGTGCAACTTTCGTTCTGTAGCTCGTGTGACCAAACGGAATGTTCCAATGCATCTGAGTGGGTACTTTTATGCTAGGCATGGTCCTCTTTTGCACCCAAATATGCAGAATCGCTTTGAGTTGCGTTCAACCGGATCGATCCCTTAAGGGTCCAAAGTGCAAAATGGCTACGAAATTCAACATGCTATTACTCGGACACTGTGATGCTTAGAAAATTTTTGTCTAATCCTATGGGATCATGTTGGGCCCCTCTACAATAACCTTGCTTGGTTTTTGCTATCTCGGAGGCTTTTTCCTAGGTGGCGAATTTTCACTCGAGGAAAAAGTTGTCAAATGCAAGTAGTTGAAAGTTGCAAAGTGGTGCAACTTTCATTCTATAGCTCGTGTGACCAAACAAACTATTCCAACACATTTGGGTGGGTACGTTTACGCTAGAAATGGTCCTCTTTCACACCTAAACACGAGGAATCGCTCTGAGCTACGTTCAATCAAATCGATCCCTTAAGGGTCCAAAGTGCAAAATGGCTGCGAAATTCAACATGCTATTACTCGGACACTGTGACGCTTAGAAACTTTTCGTCTGATCCTACAAGATCACATTGAGCCCATCTACAATAAACTCTCTCGGTTTTTGCTATCTCGAAGGAATTTTCCTGTGTTGGTGAATTTTCACTTGGGTAAAAAGTTGTCAAATGCAAGTAGTTGAAAGTTGCAAAGTGGTGCAACTTTCGTTCAACAACTCGTGTGACCAAACGAACTGTTCCAACACATCTGAATAGGTATTTTTACGCTAGGCATGTTCCTCTTTTGTACCTAAACATGCAGAATCGCTCCGAGCTACATTCAATCGGATCGATCCCTTAAGGGTCCAAAGTGCAAAATGGTTGCGAACTTCAACATGCTATTACTCGGACATCATGATGCTTAGAAACTTCTCGTTTGATCCTATGGGATCACGTTGGGCCCCTCTACAATAACCTTTCTCAGTTTTTGCTATCTCGAAGGCTTTTTCTTATGGTGGCGAATTTTCACTCGAGGAAAAAGTTATCAAATGCAAGTAGTTGAGGCATATCATCAAAAAATTCACTGCCTTGTCTATGGCTTGTCATGGCATTCCATCACCATGAGACCAATTTTATTTGAGGCATTTTTTGAAAAATTTCAATGGCTTGTCTATGTTGTTGCTTACTATTATGCTTTCCTAGATTTTTTCCAAGCATCCACAACTTGTTCGAAAGCATCTGTTTTAGGCTTTTAGCCATAGCAAGAAGGCAATGAACTATTTGATAAAATGCTTTGGTAGACATATATGAAAAATTTCGTAGCATAGACAAGGGAATGAACTATTTTGAAAAAATTCCTCAAAGAAATGTGGTCTCATGGAATGCCATGACAAGCTAAAGCAATTGGCAACTGTTCCTAGTTATTAGTTATGCAATGTGAAGTAATTGCATAACTGCTTAGGTTGACTTTGTCAAAAGCTATATTGTAATTGAAATTTTGTCATCTATCAGCATCTAGTTATTTGTTATGCAATGTGAAGTGATGCTTTGAGTTTGAAAGATGTGCAATGCATGAAAAAAAACTACAAAAATCTATTTTCTACATTTCATTAGTTAAACTCTTTATTTTATTTGCTCTCTATATCTCTATGCTATGTAAATGCCTTTCGATTTCAAAAAAGATAGTTTTTATCTCTTGTTATACAATTTTTTACGTTTTCTATCTCTTGTTATATAAAGGACTAGATATAAAATGTTAAAGAAGAGTGAAAGCACAACTAAATTTATCATTTCAAAGCAATTTTTTTGATGCATTTTTTCAAACAGTTCACTGCCTTCTCTATGCTATTGCTTACTATTATGCTTTTGATATATTTTTTGAAGCATCCATAGCTTGTTCAAAATCACTTGTTTTAGGATTTTAGCCATAGCAACAAGGCAGTGAATTGTTTGAGAAGATGATTTGATAGACATTTATGAAAAATGTGGTAACATAAACAAGGCAGGGAACTATTTGAAAAAATATCTCAAAGAAATTTGGTCTCATAGAATGCCATGATAAGAAAATGCAATTGGCAGCTGCTCCTAGTTATTAGTTATGCATTGTGAAGAAATTGCATAACTGCTTAGGTTGACTTTGTTCAAACTATATTGTAATTAAATTTTCGGCATCTATCAGCATCTACTTATTAGTTATGCAAATTGAAGTAATGCTTTGACTTTGAAAGATGTGCAATGCAATGTAATCAATGAAATGAATATAAACTACAAAAGTCCATTTTTTACAATTCATTAGTTAAAATATTTATTGTATTTTCTCTCTATATTTCTTTAGCCATGTAAATACCTTGCAATTGTATTTAAAAGGATTAATAGGTCAGTTAGGTGGTATTTGAAAAATCAAGTTCTGAATGAATGGTAATTAAGAGAAAAAATGGCAAATTGCCATCTTAGAAGTCTAACTAAGGGTGGTTATGGTGGTTGATTGGCTCAAGGGGTAGTTGGATGGTGGTATCAAGATATATTATTGTAATACCCCGAGTTAAGGGTTGATTTTTTTCAGTTTCTAATAAGAAAATATACTTGAAAACGTTGATCACTGGTTTTCTTTGTTTTCCTGAATTTTCTTTGCCTTGCATAGGCCCATACAATTCTATCATGACTTGAGGCTTTGGGTACTTGATTGCATATGTGTTTACTCTGTTTTCATTTGTTATGAAGGTTTAAATCCACTGTTGGTGTGTGGGGGATCAGCAAACTTGGTTACTGCTCTATTTTCTGTGTTCGGTGGATTGGCCTATACCATGATTAGTTTGGTGTATGAATACTTTGGAGGCTAAGAGAATGAATAAACTCAGTGTGTGTGAAGTTCTAATGTTGTTCAGGGGTGTTTCCACCATGAAAGTAAGGAACTCAAGTACTGAATCTGAGAAATACTAAAAGGAATGGGATTGTGAGTGTCCTTTAAGTTAGAGCAGAGGTATTGTGGGGTGTTTTCACCTTTGGAAGGATTGGGGGAGGTCTGGAGTTATGATTTTCTTTAAAACCCTTGTTTTTGTGAAGGTTTAGGATGGTTTGTGAGTAGAGGAATACAACAAGTTCTTGGGGCTCTTAAAATGGGAGAATCCTGAGTTTGGTGGGCATCCCTAATAATTTTTCAAGTTTCCTTGGTTTGGAGGTGAGTTTGTGAGGGGGTTCCTTTGGAAATTAGGCCTAATTGTGAAGTCTAGAGCGAGGGAGGTGTATTGAAAGTTCATGTTGGTCCAAAAGAGTTACTATTGGTTTTGGCATATGTTGTGTAACCCTGAAAAGGGTATCTTAATCCACCTTTAAATGGTCAAGTTTTTTGGAAAGGTTGGGAGAAATTAGGCTTGGACCAGGTTTTGAGTTTGGTGCAGGAGCACCTACACCACATCATCAAATTTTTTTTATTTGAATACATCAATAGGGAAATGTTAGTGTCTTTAGGTTTATTTTGTATAATAAGCTTTGAGAGATCAAGCATAATGCAAATAAAGGGTGTTTTGTGTCTTAGAAGTCAATTAGAAATCATATAAGTTGTAAAATGCTGACAAAGCAACTTTAACACAAACAAATATAATTAAGGGACCGACTAATCCCAAGGTTGGTTATGGGCATTGGGGAGAAGATTTTTTTTGGAAAATTCTTTAAAAATCCTTACCAAGGCTCGAATGAGAGAATGGAAGAAGTTTTGTAACAATTTTACACAATAAACACCACAGTTTTGAGCAATTTTCTAGAAAAATACTATTTTCTTGATAATTTTGAGTGTTGTATGGGCACATAAAGGTTCTTCATGGTCTAAGAATTTCAGAGGATGTGTCTATATGTTTTTTAATTCATTTATTTTTTATTTGGTGTCTTAACTCTTTGTTTGTAGAGAGAACCAACACAAACAGTGATTGCCCCAGTGTTGCTGAATCAAGGGTTTGAGGGGAAATTTGTTATGTAAAAATCAATCCACCTATTGTTTGCTATTGTATCTCGGTGGATTGATTGAAAACATGTTATAATAAGTGTTTCAACTCATTGTGGAATAAGGAGTCATAATTATGTGGTGTTTTTGTGACTGTTCTAAGACTGAACAAGGGTTTTCCAACATGGAAGTGAGGAACCAAAGAGAGGTTTTTAAGAATTAATGCCTGTAAGGGTTATGTGAGGGTCTGATGAGTCCGTGCAGAAGTATTTTGAGGTTTTTGGGGCTTTGTAAGTGTTGAGAGAGGTCTGAAGTTGTATGTTTCTTTAAAACCCTTGATTTTGTGAAGGTTTAGGAGGGTTTCTTGGGTTTTGTGAGTTAGAGGCTCTATAGACACAAAATAATGAAAAAAATTGAGGTTTGGCACCATGACCTAAGATAGTCCAAGGAATTTGGATAGATACCTAAAGTTGGAAGGGTGGTCCCTTTGGAACAAAAGGGCTAATTGTGAAACCAAAATTGAAGTAGGTGTGTTGAAAGTCTATGTCAGTCCAAAAGAGAGGCCACTGATTCTTTGGTATGTTGTGTAACCCTGAAAAGGGTATCTCAATCCATCTTGTAATTGTCTACTGTTTTGGAAAGGTTGGGAGAAATCTAGCTAAAACTGAGTTTTGAGTACTACAAGAATAATCAGTCACAAATGTGAGTTTTGGAAACCTTGATGAATCTGACTTAGGGATTGTTGTCAATTGATTCAACTGTCATTGTATGAATGTTGATGGTTTTTGTAGGGCCTTGGTGGAGTCTTGTTGTTTATTTTCAAGGTTGAGGAGTTGAGACCCTTGAGGGTGGGTTGATGCCTATTAGGCTGAATCATTATGAAGAACAGTTCTTGATTGAGAATTGGCATTTCCATTGTTGTGAGTCTTCTCCACCTTGGCTCTACATCAGAGTGCTACAAGGGTGGATTTTTGGGTAAGGTGTTGAATGAAGAGTTTGGTTTGATGGAGCTTTGAGCTTGTGTAGATTGCTCAAAATAGGTTGTATTAATCTTGTTAGGAGCTCCTTGAAGGCAAGTTGTTATATTGATTGGGTTTGAGCCTCCTTGCCTCTCCATCGGTGAGGCACAAGTAATTGAAGCATTCCAAAGGATACAAACCACCACGAATGGAGCTTACTTATACAATACGCTTTAGATGGGGCTTATTGAGAATTCCACATTAATTAATTAAGCATTAGATGTAAACAAAATCCATGCCTGCAACATTCAAGCATACAACTTACACGATACGCATGATAATATCATTCAAGAATGGTAGTAGCAAAATAAGAGTTTCTTTAATCAAAAATCCAAAAGGCTATACAATGATATATATTGATAAAAGTATATAAATATATCCAAAAAAACCATATAGGCTTAGTACAAAGGAGCCATTTGGACAAAATATCATGTATATATATCAATAGTACAAAACATATGTTCCAAAATACCACATAGGCATACAAAAAACAACACTAATACATAGTCATTTCCCTTTAGGGGAAGGAAATAGATCCCGTGCTACCTTCAAAATTCGGCTGGATGGAGTGACTATTGCTTGTCTTGTCTTTTGAACACGCCCGCTACTCCTCCTCTCTTCACTCTAGACCTTCAACTGATACGATTAAAAGTAAAGATGTTCAAACATAGAAATTTAATTATGGAATGGAATATAACAAAATATAATCACTTACCGCATACATATAGTCATCATGCACATTTAAAGCATCACCATGTCCACGATCTAGAGTGACAACCACCTGTAGCAACCATGAAGATAGAAATTAAACTACATAAAATTATCATGAAAATTTTCTATAATAGACCATAAAAGAGAAAATATAATGTCAAATCGACTAATATATTCCATACCTCTCTCAATGGATCAGAACTGGCTATTGCTGCAGCAACTCCATGGTCCATCGTGCCACCAACATCACCAGGGATATCTCTTGTCAACAGCTACAAATGAAACAATATCTCAGGTATCATGTTGATATAGGAGAACATAATGTGACACAATAAAGGAATAATTGAATGCAGTGTTTGTGTTTCTCATCAATTTTTTAGATTTGTATATACATAAGATTATGAAAACTAGCTAACATGGATTTACAACCCTATTAATGAATAAAGGCTACCTGAGTGTACGTTGTTTGAGGATATGAATCACGAGGTGTGGAGGAAGAAGATGCACCAGGAAACTGTTTAAAATCCAAAGCATGTTATGAGACAAACATTCAAATATAACATTCAACTGTTCAAATGCAATAATAATATCTTTAATACTAGTTGCATACCTGTGGACTCATCATCGAGAATGTATAAGGGTCTGTAGGAATAGAGCATCCCTCATGAACAGTGCGACCCTGAAATTTCATCATATCAAAATTCTACTAATTTAGTTATTCTTAAATTTCAAAATATATTTTAATAAACAACATTAAAATAAATTGCTAAATTTTACATGAGTGTCAATGCCGAATGTATCATTCATAATATCATCTGTGAAAGCCATCGCCTCTACAACTGACGTAGGTTGTGTAGCTGCATCACAAGCAACCTGATAATCGTACGTGCAAACACCACCAGAAGCGTCACAATAGTGGGGTGGAGCTCGAGGCCTACATGTCTCCTCCACACTAGGCTCTACTAGAGGACTTGCACATTGTAAAATGGTCTGGGTGAGTGAGCCAATCGACTTCATCATGTCCACCTCTACACTATCCTTAACAATGGAAGGAACAACGACATGCTCCACCATGGGTCTGCCCAAGGCTCTCGGTGCCAACTATGGATTACGTCGTGCAATAGGTCTATCGTGTGTGGAGCCCCCACCTCTACCCTGAAAGTCTAAGATGTCAAAATAGTTTGGCATTTTATTGAGGACAAACTCACAATAGAGTTTTCTCAAAAAGTATTGCGGCACCTCATGGTTATTGCATGGAGGTTGGTCAAATACCATCCACCACCGCTCCCAAAATTTGTTTATAATTAAATCATGGTCGTACCAATGGATGGGGAACCTCTTGCATGCATGGGACAAAGGTTCATTGGCTTTTGGGTCTTTAAATAGGGCACACAACTTAGCTTTGCTAATTCTTAGTTTTTTGACATCTGCATATGACAAACCATTAGCATAAAATTGCCTCATCTCATCTCTCTTAGTTGACCAAAAATTAATTTGCTTGCTCATTTCTCCTACATGAGTTAAAATTGACTTCAATGATTCAGCAATCCCTCTCCTATAAGGGTGGGTTTCGGCATGCTCGGTTAATCTTGCAATTAATTGTTGAATGTCTCTTTTATTGTTTTCAATTTGATTTTGAATATTTTCTTCTGTTCCTTGAGGATGCCTATGAATTGATGGAGGGGTTTCGGGTTGTTCTTGTATAGGAGGCTCTTGATGAGGGGGTGATTGTGAATTCTCAATGTTTTGAGGTGAAGATTCATTACCTGAGAATTAGAACAAAGTCTTATTATAAAAATCTATTTAAAGTTGCATTCCAAATCAAATTCAAAATAAACAGAATAAAAATACACACCTCTTTGCAATCTTCGACCTCTCTGATGTGTTGGTGACATTCTCGTGGAAAATAGAAAGCTAAGGATGCAAATAATGGAGGAGATTTGGAGAGCGTGAGTTGCAGACCTGAAATCTTCCTTCTCAAGCCAAGGGTTGAAGACAAAATGAGGGTTCCAAACCCGACTTTTGCATTTTATGTCTAGAAATCCATTTGGCGTACGCCAAATTTGGTGTGCGCTGAATGTATTTTTGGACATTTGGCGTGCGCCAAATGTATTTTTAGACATTTGGTGTGCGCCAAAGGCCTTATTTCGGAGTTTTTTTAATCATTTTTCTAATTTGGCACCTAAATTGTGTCACAGATTGGTGCACTTACCCAATTATTAATGTGCCTAAGTTTAGCTTAAGTAAACCTAAAGGAATAAGTGACTTAATTAATTAAACAATATGATTAAATTAATTAAGTGGAATAACTTATTACTCTAACACCCCCCCCCTTAAGATGAACTTAGGGAGTAGCTAAAACACTAAAGATGCATAAAAGAAAAGATGGGTCCCGACAACAAGGCCTGATTAGGTACCCATGTACAAATGCAATGCAAACTAAACCAAACGGGGTAAAGGAGAAAACCCAATGGGAACAAAACTCCTCCCCAAAATAGGATGCAAAGAAAATAATGTAATGCACTAATAGAAGAAGGATAGAAGGTGGATTACATGATACCCCCCATAGACAACTTCTATCATATAAGTAAATGTACAATGGTCTCCATAAGAGAGATAAAAAGAGACAAGAAGGCCCCCCCACAATGAAGAAACTCTTGTCGCAATGGTAGATGCTTGATGTAGAATCCAAAAATAGATCCTGAAGCGGAAAATGATATTCCTCCCCTTGGGAAGAAATGGATCCAAATGATGATATCAAAGAAACCCTACAAAGAGTGATGAACCAATATGTCTCAAGATGTGTGCCATGATAGGATGTTGAAGAATCTCTCTGTCTGAACTGAAACAAATGATGCCAAATCCAAAATGAATTGAAGAATCTTGAAATGCAGCCTCTAAGTCCACGGATAATTGTGGGAATACAGTGATAACCTGATTTTCAAGGTAGAGGAGATGTATGTCCTCAAAATAATCCTCAAGATCTACAGTGTGAGACTCAACAAACAAGAATGTGTCTGCAAGATAAGAATACCATGATGTAGCAGATAATGAGTGACCAAGATGGGCATGATGTTGAGCTGAATCCATAGGGGCCAATGTGGTGATACTGATGTCATCAGGAACAATGGATGATAAATGAGTAATCTCAGTCTGAAGAGTAGGAACTGTGAGACAAGCTTTTGATCCATCGGAACATGCAAGGGTGTCTAAATACTCAAGCTACTCTAAAGTATCATGATCAAAAAGTATATTCTCTTTCCAATAAATGGGTAAGAGACAATCTGAAGCAGGATCCTCTAGGAATGGAGAGAGATTTGGGTCTCCATAGATCTCCCAAAGGTCCAAAGTGGGTGGGGACACAAAATGTTTGATATAGCCCACATAGTGTCATTATCAACACTAGACAATATAAGTCCTACTATGTGATCTCTAATGATATCCCAAGCTAATTTTCCCTCTGAAGTGGCTGGTTCAGGTATGACATCATATAAATAAGGCAAAATATTAAGCCACCTACAATGTGTAAGTATACCCTTTGCCCATGACTCATAATTACCCCATTCCAAAATTACAACTGAAGGGTGAGTAGAAAAAACCACGATAACTCTTCAAATTAAATAATCTAATAAAATTTACCTTACTGCATGTAGATCAAATGAAATATAGCTAAATGACGCAAACAGAAGGTTCCCAAGTACCAAAATGTCCAAGTAATTAAGCAAACTATGAAAACACAAAAATTTGAATAAAATATACCTAGGGAAAAATATGGGAAAATAAGTTTGATCATTGTGTAGACCACTAAACCATCTTTCCGATGCCTATTTGTTTGCGCAAAATGGCCCCCAGACATAAAATTTACGCCCCTCGGACTTAAAACAACAACTTCTGACTTCAGAGACCGAAAAAGGAAGTAATATAAAAAAATCAGAAAAAAAAACTAGCACCACTGGAATGGCATCGGAATCAGCTTTCCAACGGTATCTCGTTTTAGCAAAACGGAGACTGTATGCAAAAAATATGCCCGATTTGGTGAAAACAACTCCAAATTGCTCGATATGGCTTCTAGAGCCCTCAGGGGCTAAAAAAATAAGAACCAGGTCCTATGCAGGACCACCTGCTGGCGCAAAAGGGCTAAGTCCATTGGCCCCTGGTCACCCACGTGACTGCAGGGGGCTAGATCGGTGGGGCTCCTAGTCACCTATGTCACCATTGGTAACACCTCAGGGGCTGGATTAGAGCTACTGGTCCTTAATAGGACCCCTGACTCATGTTGTAAAGCTCGCAGGGGCAGGCGACGGTGTGAAATGGGCGACGCCACCGAGTTGGGCGGCCCTCCGGTGGCCGCTTGGCCGAGCGACGGTGGCGCTTTTCTTTTGAACTGGAGGTGCCAGCGACGGGTTGAAAAAACCCCTTTTTTATTATTATTTTTTATTTTTGTGTCATTTTTGACCTCAAAGTGCATGCTTGGGAGGCTATACGGCTTCGCTGGCAATTTTTTTTCCTTTTTTTTCAACTTTCTCAAAACTTGACAAAACAATAAGCGTTTCTAGGGTTGTTGGGCGCTCTGAACATGATGGCAATGTTCATTTTGCCCAAAAAAGTACAAAAAAATTGCTTACCCCTAAATCCACAAAAAAGATGTCTCGCATGAAACCCTTGCACAAAAAAAAATCACTGTGAGGAAAAATCTTCAAAAAATGAACAGGTAGCTACAGGTCTGGAGCTCTAATACCATGTAGAATTTGAGAAACCTAACTTCACAAACCTCAAGAATCACCTGCATGCAATAACCTATCACAAAGAATGAAAGATATTCAAAACCAAAGAAGACATTCTGCAAGCCTCAAAGTTAAAATGCATTAAGAGAATCAAATAATTACAAAGAGATCAATCCTTATGAAGGAGATCAAAACCCTAAATGAAACCCTAGTGTGCACACTTAATAATTAATATATAATTATTAATGTGCCTAAGTTTAGCTTAAGTAAACCTAAAGGAATAAGTATTAGAATTGACTATGGCTGCCAAGATCTTGAGACCAAATGGAAAGCACAAAAAAAAAGAGAATAGAATGTGACAAGAATAGAATGTATTCTCATCAATATGATTCAATGATATGAGATTATTGTGATTGATTTACAATGAGAGACACCTTGGTTATATAGCCAAGTTGAGCACATAGGAGCGTATAAGATTATGACAAGTGTCGTAATCTTTTGACATGAGACAACTGTGAAAAGCTATCACTCCACCTAAAGTGGAAAAGTGATAATGTGATAACCACCACAAATGGTGGATCACCCACAAAAGGTGGAGAGGTAATCACATGATGTCCACGAAAGGTGGAAGTGATATAGGAATAACATGATAAGTCCACCAAAGGTGGAAAAGCTCCAACTACCTCCTATGTGGTCCCTAAGTAAATTTAACTAAGGTGTAATCATGACTTAGGACAAGGTACAACATATTTAATTATACCAACACCCTCCCTTAAGTTCAACTTAGGGAGAATGTACACAAAAGTAAATAATGCAAGCTAGGTCTCGGAAACTACGCCATGTTAGGTACCCATGTACAAATGCAAAGAAATCTCTCACAAATAGAGAAAAGGAGAAAACCCAGTGGGACAAAACTCCTCCCCAAAAGAGAGATGAAATACAAAAAATGAAATGCTCTCAATGATGCATGAGAAGGTAAAAAACCCATGTGAGGAAAAAGACCCCCCCATAAGAGAGAAGTAGAAGAGAGACAAGATAGACCCCCCTCAATTTTGAGTCTCCTGCAATGATGGTAGAAGCTCAACATTGAATGTTGAAGATGATCCAATCTTGCCGAACAACATTCCTCCCCTTAGGAAGAAACAAAACCATGGATTTATGTAGGATGTCAGGAATATGGATGATGGATGATGTCTTTGAAGCATGCTCAAGTGTCTCCAAGTCGATGCCGAAAGCTGACACACTCCAACCAGGTGTTCTAGGCCACACTACTGAAGAGGAAAATCCAACATCTAGTAGAGATGAGTGTAGAACATAATCCAAAGATAAATATATCCCCTCTAAAAACAAAGAAGCCTCCTCCAAATGTTGTCCAAAAGTATCCACACTCATGTCAAACTGCAAAGAATGGTCATGTACAGAATGAATAAGAGGGTCATGGTGTTCTCTCATAACAACTGAAGAAGGAGAATCTTCATCAAAGAGAAGATGAATTCTATCGATGATGTCCCCCAAATCTGAAAGATGAGACTCCACAAACAAGTCTGAAATACTTGTCAAGAAGCCATCCAAAGTAGCCATATCTGGAAGACAATGTATATCTTGTTGCACTGAATCATAAGGAATCAAAATTGTGGCAACACAAGCATCATCAATTGCAACATTATGTGGAGGAGATGAAATGCATGACTCAAGAACTGGATCCGATGTGAGAAGTCCCAAGTTCAAGTAGCCAAATGTTTCCTTTGAATCATGGTTCATATGATCAACAACCGAAGGAACAATGTCATTATCAAAAGAAAAATTTGAAAAGGTATACAACTGAGATGAATGATCAACCATCCCAGTATCAATGATCTCTCTACTCTCCAAGTCTCGAATGATGACCGAATCAGGTGTGAACTCCACAGTCCTCCCATCTCCACCATGTGTTATCTGATATATGGAAAGAGAATTTTTCGTCAAATGAGGAACACACAAAACATCCTGAAAAGTGTTGTCCCCAAAACTAATAGATCCCTTCCCAATTACACTCATCTATGTATTTTTTCCCATCAAGATAGAAGACATAGTACATGGCTGAAATGAAGAGAATATAGACTGCAAAGATGCCATATGATGAGATGCTCCTAAATATAGAAGCCATCTCCTTGATCTTGGACCTGAAAAAAGTGCAAAGAGCTTGACCTTTATTTCCTCATGTAGATGCTTGACCTTTGTCCTTTTTAGACTGTTTTGAAGAAGGAGGTGATTCAAACATTCTAGAATGCAAATCAATGTGATTCCTTTTGAGAATATTTTTTAACTCATCAATATCCTTCTTATAAAAATAGTGTTCTTCATGTCCATCCTTTTTGCAATATGCACAAAAAGGCCTCTCCTTCTTAGATGATTCTCCTTTTGAGTAAGTGGATTTTGATTCTTTATGTGGCTTGTTATTTTTCTTCTTTTGCTTCTTATCAAGATTCCCTAATTCTTTTTGTACCTTTGACTCACTAGACACCAATGCATGCAGCTTCGAAGACTTGATTAGACCCATGTTCATCAACCTAGCTTCCTCTTGGATTAGGATATTTGCAAAGTCATCAAACTTAGGATCAACATATAATGCTCCCATAGAAAGTTGATGGGTATGAAAGCCAGAAACAAATACTGAATACTCATGACCAAGCTTGGATAACACATTCAAAATCAACTATAAATCCTCTTTATCAATGCTACATTCTTTCAATTTTGTTCTTACTTTCTTGATTTTGGAGATGTAATCTTGGATGTGGTCAAAACTTTTAAGATCAAGATTCATCAAATCATTATCAATCTAATATCCCCTAATCTTATTTGTTTTACCATACAATTTTTAAAAAGTCTCTGATGCCTCTTTAGGTGTTTTACATGATTCAATATGAAATTGTAAATCAAATGAGACTAATGAACATATGCATCCAAGTGTTTTCTCATGATCAATCTCCCATTTTGCCAATTATTTAGCATCAGTAGGTTTTTGAATGGTGTCCTTTAGATGACCTATTAGACCTTTCATCATGAGATAGTTCCATACTGATTTTCTCCATGTAGCATAACTATGTGGAGTTAGGAGTTCAATTTGAGATTTCCCCATTGCAAAAACACAAACCAAGAAAAATAATGCAACCAATCACTACAAGATTACCCCCTCCAAGAAATATCTTATTTGGCACTTTATAATTAGTGCATTTACAGTTGTCACTTGACAAAAACAACAAAGTGGACTTTGATCTTGGTACATGTAAATGCCAAAAAAATGTTAGAGTAAAGGTCTTAACATAATTATGTTGATTAAGTTACCTTTATTTCCTTCTTAAGATTTCATGTCAGTTTGTTTTCCTGTTAGGGCTTCTATTAGGGTTTTTCCTATTAGGGTTTAATTAGGGTTTTTCCTATTAGGGTTTAATTAGGGTTTGCATGATCTTTAATTAGGGTTTGCATGATCTCCTTTTTATAAGAATTGATCCCATTGTATTTCATATCTATTCATTCTCTCATTCTCTCTGATATATACATTTTTCAGTTTTCAAAGAACCCTTGCTTGTTTGTCTCCATCTCTTCTTTTGTGATAGGTATGCAAGCGATCTTCGAGGTTTGTGAAGTTGTATTTTCTCAACTTCTACATGGTATCAGAGCTCCACACCTGTTGCTTCCTATTCTTGTTTTGAAGATTTTTGGAGCTTCAAGGGTTTGGGGTTTATTTTCTTCATCCAGGGCATACCTGCAATTTTGAAGCATTTTCAGTTCAAACAGACCTCGCCATTGCAACTGTAGCGGTCCAAAACCCCTAAATTGACTGTTCATTTGTCCACTTTGGACAAAGGCGAAATTTGAGGCAAAAAAATTTAGCAGTACGGTCGTCCCCTGCCTGGTAAATTTTTTTTTCGGAATTTTTTTATTTTTCGTCAAAAAAATATTTATTTTATTGCGAAAATTTTTCATGTAATTTTTTAAAAATTTTATTAAAAAAAAAACAAACAATTTTTTTTTTTTCGCAGTTTAAGGGCTTGTCGACCCAGTACAGGGTACTCGAAGGTACCTGCGTATGCAGGCCTGCAGGCCCTCTTGCCTGTCGGTCGACGTACTGCCGACCGACGGCGGCCTTAGTGCCGATTGGCGATAGACAATACCGTCGACGGCGGTACAATGGCAGCCGGCGACGGCGACGGCCCCCGCCCACACATATTTTTTTTACTTAATTTTTTTTACAAAAAAAATTAGGGTTTTTTCTATAATATTTTTTTTATAAATTTTTTTCTAAAATAAGCACAGTTGTGCATTTACGGTGACGGTCGTTTGGCCGTCAAATTTAACCCAATATTTTTGGTGCGATAATTGTATGACTGTCAAATTTAACCCAGTGTTGGCTTTTTCCCTCTTTGGAGCTGATTTATTCCAAAGGCCGTAACTTGGGCATACGATATCGTTTTTTGGCAAACGAGATATCGTCGACAAGCTAGTTATCTCATCTTTCCAGTAGTGTGGGTCTCATCACTTCTTTTTTTCCATTGGTGCATTCTACAGTCAGTTGAAGACAAAGGGGCTATTTTCAGTCCCAAGCTCATAACTTTTGATCAGTTTCTCCATTTTTCGCAATCTCAACAGTGTTGGAACTGTATTTCAGAGCACTTCAGTTTCATCCATGCAATTTTTCCAAATTTCACTCCAGATATATTGTATTCAGTTATTTGTGTTTTCACACTCTAGTGTATTACCTGGACATATTTTCTCTTAAAATTTTTTTGTTTGCATGGGATGCTTTTTTTTTTGTTGTTCTTCATGTATTTCTAGCATTTTGTCCTTTGAGGACATTTTGAGCATCATTTGTAAGCTATCTTTTATATAAACGCACTAAGATAAAGTGCCACACTATTGTACATGCATCTTTTGGAGATTTTACACATAAGGTTGTGTCATATTTTGTACTCGCACTGATATTATAAAGTGCCATGAGGGGTTGTGTAGTTTGTCTCACATCTTTGTCCGGTGAGTATCCCTCTACGACGACAGTGAATCCATACCATGGGGGGTTGTGTAGTTTGCCTTTGTTTTCCATCACACCTTTGTCCGGTGAGTGTCCCTCCACAACGACGATGGATCTATATGATTTCAGCCTCATGCATGTGTTCTTTGTTTTGCACACCACTTTTTCAGCTGCAGGTGCTATCTTGTGCACTTTCAAATGTTGTTCTTCATGCACTACAAGGTGTTTCACACAATTTCAGTGGATCTGTTTGGTTCTCCCAGTTCAGCATTATGGGAGGGTTATTATATTGTTTGTGCTAATTCTTCCTTGGTTTTCCCTTGGAAGGGATCTTCTATCTTCAGCGGAGGTTCTTCAGCACCATAGCAGTCATCTTTCGACAATTGTTTGCAGCTTCTTCTGCTTCAATGATGTTCTTCTTCTTGGCTTTCTACATCTTTTTTGGAGTAGAACTTTTTCCCATGAGGTTTTCTCTATTTCTCCTCTTTACAGAGATTTGGTTGTATTTGGGTACCTGATCTGGCCTAGTTGTCGGAACCCATGTTTGCCTTCTTGCATTGTAGTTACCTTTGCTTTCTTGCATTTGTTTGTAGCTACAATGTTGCTCATCTTAAGGGGGGGTGTTAGAGTAAAGGTCTTAACTTAATTATGTTGATTAAGTTACCTTTATTCCCTTCTTAATACTTCACATTAGTTTGCATAAAGTGATATTTAATAATTATATTAATTATTAAATGTTTTCCTATTAGGGCTTCTATTAGGGTTTTTCCTATTAGGGTTTTATTAGGGTTTGCATGATCTCTTTTTTATAAGGATTGATCCCATTGTATTTCATATCAATTCATTCTCTCATTCTCTCTAATATATACATTTTTCAATTTTTAGAGAACCCTTGCTTTTTTGTCTCCATCTCTTCTTTTGTGACAGGTTATTTGCATGCAGGTGATCTTTGGGGTTTGTGAAGTTGTATTTTCTCAACTCCTACAAAAAATGCCTCAAGTTCAAAGTGAAAAATTTATAGTAGATAAGATAAATCTAATTACACCACTGGAAAGTACACAAAAATAATGCACTTTCAAAAAAAAATTCACCCAAAAATATTACTGTAGGAGCAAGATATGAGCTCCTGAAGTTCCCAAAATGAGGACGAAGCAGCAACACCTGTGAGAATCTGCAATTTCTGTAAAAACTAGAAGCCCAAACCAAAACCTGATTGCACCACCATGTAGAGAATGAAAAATTAGCCCAAATAAAAAAAAAAATGCTCGAAAAAAGGAGCCAAAATTAATGAGTTATGAGCCTCCAAAGTTGAACTAGAAAACTGAAAAATGCAAACGGAGAGGGATCAAGAAATTTTGAATTGGATGCTGATGTCAGCAATTCAACTGATTAAATTTGGCTGCCTATGGCCCATCAACGTCAGCATCGGTCTCAGTCAGAAAAAGATACTAAAATATTCTTTCTCCATCTGTGGGATTATGATTTTTGCTGACGGAATATTCTCTGTTTCCCCCACTGGAATCTGTCCGCCGGATTTTGGATTGTTGGTCGCCTGATTTTTGAATGTTTCAGCTATAATTTTAAAAGAGGGTAGCCGATTTTATTGTCGTCAGCTTCTTTATTTTGTTGCCGAATTTCACAGTGTCACCGGTTGGATGAAGGAGCCCGTTGGTATGAAGTGGTTCGGAGATTTTAAGACCGTCGGGTATTTTATTTACCGGTCGCTACTTTTGAAATGGGGTACATGAGAGCGAGTGGCTGAGTGCCATGTGGTGGGTGGTGGGTGGCGGTGTACCCTCTTGGTACAACCGCATACCAGTCTGCAGGCTGCGACTGTCATAGTCTTAAAATTTTCCTTTTGTTTTTTTTTTTTAAATTTCAAAAGAAACTTTACAAGAAAATTAATCAAAATTTTTTTTCCAAATAATAAAATATTTATTTTTCAAAATTGTACCGTCAACGCAATAATGATGACTTGGGGTCATACGGTTCTTTGGGTAAATTTGTTTTGCCTCACCAGACAACTGCTCCAATTTTGGTCGATTTGGTAGTCGATCTTAGGGTTTTTGGCCCCCTTCTGGATGCGATGGTAGGGTTGGATTTGACCCAAAATACTCCAAAAATGCAGGTACCTTCTGGATCTCGCAACCACCCCTCAACTTCAAACCCTCATAGATTTGGCCTCATATGTACGATTTGAATAAAACAAAAGGCAAAATCAACTTTCTTGAACCTTCCGGACGCAATGGTGAGATCAAATTTGCACCAACAAGCTCTGATGTGAACCTGCAATAAAGAGTCAAAAATGGAACCTCCCCAAATGTGGTATATCTCTTCAGAAAAAGACTCTCCAATGGCACCCAACCCGCTCTGATACCATGTTAGACTTGGCTATGGCTGCCAAGATCTGAAGACCAAATGGAAAGCACAAAAAGAGAGATAATAGAATGTGACAAGAATAGACTGTATTCTTATCAATATGATTCAATGATATGAGATTATTGTGATTGATTTACAATGAGAGACCCCTTTGTTATATAGCCAAGCTGAGTACATAGGAACGAATAAGATTATGACAAGTGTCGTAATATTTTGACATGAGACAACTGTGAAAAGCTATCACTCCACTTAAAGTGGAAAAGTGATAATGTAATAACCACTACAAATGGTGGATCACCCACAAAAGGTGGAGAGGTAATCACATGATATGTCCACGAAAGGTGAAAGTGATATAGTAATAACATGATAAGTCCACCAAAGGTGGAAAAGCTTCAACTACCTCCTATGTGGTCCCTAAGTAAACTTAAATAAGGTGTAATCATCACCTAGGACAAGGTACAACACATTTAATTACACCAACAATAAGTGACTTAATTAATTAACCAATATGATTATTTAATTAAGTGGAATAACTTATTACTCTAACATTTTATGCTCTAGTTACTTTTTAGACTTGGCTTTTCCCATGCATTAGGAATCCCAGGGAGGCATACATGCCATCAGACTATGGTACAAAATTACTTAGGTATTTTCACATGACTTTGTGCTAATTACTATTGAAGATAGACTTTGTTTAAATTAGTAAATATATAGCTACTTGTTATTGTAGAATAGTCTTGATATGTTGATAGTAAAAGGTCTATCTATGATGTTTACATCATATTTTGAGGTACACTTAGCTATACATCTTAATAATGTAATTTTATTTTTATTCTAGCTATTTTTTTTAATAAAGATAAGTTGGGAAAGGGTCCTAGTCCCTTAAATTAAGAAAATTTCAATATAACCAGTAAGAACTAACATAAATAGAAAAAAATTAAACCAATGGTTGGCCATAACGCCATACCAGACACCAAGTTCAACCACAAATAGAGAATAGCATAAAGACAACAATAAAAAAAATAGAACCAGAAAAAATCACAACATACCAAGAACTAGACCAAGGAATCCCAATCCTTACTCATAGCTTTGAGAGTATTGTTGTGCCCTTGCACACATGCCCCATACTTTGCATTAGCAAAATGGGGAACCCCTTTTGATTTGATCAAAGTTCTTGAGTAAGTATTTTAAAGGTTTTAAGGTTCCAAGTTTGGTTTTGGTGCTTGGATGCTATCATTTGATGTCATTGAGTCAATCTAGTGCTTACTTGTCCATTGATGGTCTTGGCTTGATATTTTTTTGAAGGGGCTTTTGAATTAAGGACATTTTTCATGATTTTGGGTCTCTTGGAAATAGAGTTTATTATACTTAATTCATTATATATGTCAAATGGGACTAATTTGAGGGGAAAAAATGATTAAAAGTCTATTGCTAGCTTAGGTGAGGTCCTAGAGTCTTCACAAACCTTCCTAATCTTCTAAAATGCCAAAAAAAGTCTTTTAAAACTTTTAAAATCCTTTTAAAAAGTAAAAATAAAGTGTAAACCATTATTTTGAAATTCAAAAAATGGAGGAAATAAGATTTGTGCAAATTTACTCTTCATCTAGGCCATTTGATCTCTATCTTCAAATCTTGATCATTGATGGTGCATTTAGCAATACACTTTTATGTTCTAATTTGCTATTACCTTTTAGCTTAAATTTGATGGCCTCATTTTTTTATATTTTGAATGTCATGAACTTTTAGGTGGATTTTTTAGGGTTTTTAGCATTAAAAAGAAGATTTTTTTTTTCAGTTTAGGCATTTAACCTCCTCATCCTAGTCCTACACATGTGGAGAAAGTTATTGGGAGTAATATGTGTAGTGTAGAAAAATGTCATTGTTTACATTTACACACTTAATTTGGGAATTATTAACATTAAAATGGACCTAATTTTTCCTTGATCTACTGTTGTAATGTGTTTTTGACAGTCACATTAGATTTAGGGCCCTTTTAAGCTAAATAGACCTAATTTTGCCTTAATTTAATGTTGTAAAGTATATTTATTTATACTTTCATATTGAGTTTTGGGCCCTCTTGTATTTATTGCCTTCATATCATTATTAATAGGCCCCTAAGACCCTATATTATGCATCCCAATTCTTATTTCAATCAAAATCTCGACATAGACATCAAATATACTTAATTTGCCAACTCCCTGACATTTCCTCCACTTGAAAAAGCTTGGTGGGGCCCATATTCCACCTTTGGCATATGAGTCTCATCCAAATGGGACCTATATTCCATAAGTGGTGTATGAGTCCCATTTGGCCCCTTTTTAGGGTTTTGAGCAAGAAATCAAGGTTTTAAGTTCAAATTTCATGAATGTCGGCTTTTGGGATCTAATACACAGTACATTGGATATATTGGGAATATATACAAGTTCTCAAAATCATTATTTCACTAAGCATTCATGATATCAAGCCTATCATTCAAGATTTAACAATTACAAGACTTTACAAGAGCATCATAGAGCATTCAAGATATTTTTTAAGGCATTCAAAGGCAGAATTCTTCATCATTTGTTGCAGCAATTCAAGATCCATCATCATGTCAAAGACATGGTGCATCAAGCATATTGTTGAGCTAATTTTTTTGATGTAGAATTGAAGATACATTTGCAAGCATTATTTCGAATCCAATTTGAGATAAAGATTTACATTCTTCATGGCCATTTCATGTTAGATTGCAAATTTACATTCCAAGACATCATTCAAGGTATCATTGTTCATTTTTTCATGTTTCATGTGTTAGAGATTGAAGATTGCATCAAATGCTTTTTCATTAATGTTAGTAGGTTTTCATTGATGTCAACACAATATTGTATGTATGACTCGTTTATTGGAAGTTATTTCCCATTGAATTTGACCATTATATGTGGTCTGGTGTGTTGGTTTTTTAGGTCCGATTCCTACCATGTGACAAACTATGATTCAGATATTTGAAGATCTTGGATGAATTAGCGTGTGCAATACTTTATGGATGTTTGGCTGACCTAATTGATGAATATGATACATAAATATATATGCATATGTGTCTCTTGGTAATATATAGTGATGTGAGGTTATGCAAGAAGGATATAGAGATAGAAAAGGGTGTGAATACAGTAGATCAAAATAAGCAAATCAGGCAAACACAATAAGTGTGTGATCAAAGTAGAACTATTGAGCGATTATTGATATACATTACTACCTTTATAGAGCTTCATCTCGAACTAAATTTGGCACAAGAAAGGTGAAATTCATCAGTTCACTTTTGGCGGTAAGCCATCACTTTTGTACTCTGGAAGTGAGCCATTTGGGTTGTAGCCTTGTGGACAGTGAGTCCTTATTCCAAGCAGTGAACCTTATTCCAAGTAGTGAGCCTTATTTCAGGTAGTGAGCCTTTTTGTAATTGATGTTGATATTCTCTATAGTGTAAGTTAATCCTCACCATGGTTTTTCCCTCATTGGGTTTTCCATGTAAATCTGGTGTTACTATGTTTATGTGATGACTTTCAATTTCTATATTTATTAATAAATCATTTATGTTGTATGTGGATTTAGTTATGGTAAAATGGTTAAGGCATTTAAACTTGGTGACAACTGCCCCTCCCTCTCAGTTGTCTTGTTCAAAAATTGGTATCAAAGCGAAGTCCTTTGGAATAAGGCTAACAGCTTAAAGGAGGTCTTGGAAAGTTGAAATAAATGATGAAGGGATATGACTTAGATGAAGAATTTATAACAGAGACCTCAAACTCTAAGAATTAAGATGTGAAGGAGAATGTCAAGCAAGCTGGTGAATGTATTCAGAAACTAAGAAATCGGATCTAGAAATTTAAGTTGAAGCATAAAGAAGTTTAACAGGAACTAAAAGAAGCAAAGGAGACTGCTAAAAATCTAAGGATGAAACTTGAAGAAAGCAAAAAAGTGGAAAATAATCTGAAATTTGAAATTAAACAAACACTACAACAAAACAGGAAAATAGCGTCAGATTTCAGTGTATTTCAGTTCACGAATTGGGCGATTTGGTTGGAACTAAACTCGACGCAAACAGGCATGGTCATCTCAGCGCCGACTTTGGTGTCGGACATTACATCAGACTTAGTGTCGTAGTTAGCGTCGTAAAATCACAATGCCCCCATGAGCGATACAATAGCGCAAGGAAATAGCACTCTATTAGTGCCTAAAATAGCACCGAAAATAATGTTAGAAATAGCACCCAATTTGGCTTTTGATTTTGCTTCTATGTCTACTCCCATTTTTGCTTCTAATTTTTCTTTCTGTTTTGCTTCCAGGTTTGCTTCCAATTTTGCTTCCGGTTTTGTTTCCACTTTTGCTTCCGATTTTTCTTCCAGTTTTTCTTATGGTTTTGCTTCCGGTTTTGCTTCCATTTTTGCTTCCGATTTTTCTTCTATTTTTTCTTCCAGTTTTACTTTCGGGTTTGCTTCCATGTTTGCTTCCGGTTTTGCTTCCAGCTTTGCTAATGATTTTGCTTCTAGGTTTGCTTCCAGTTTTGCTTCCAGATTTTCTTCCAGTTTTGCTTCCAGTTTTGCTTCCAATTTTGCTTCCAAGTTTGCTTCTAGTTTCATTTCCAGGTTTTCTTCCAATTCGCTTCCAATTTTTCTTCCAATATTACTTCTGGTTCTCTTCTAGTTTGGCTTCCATTGTTGCTTCATTTTTTTCTTCTAAAAATGCTTCTTGTTTTTCTCTGATTTGTTCAATTACATTATGGAGGTGCAAAGCATTAATTTTACCTTTCATCACTGCCTGAACTATTATTGTAACATGATCATCATCTATAATTAAAACAAGTGAGTCAAATATCTATAATTTAATTGAATTTGACAACATCCATCCTGAGCAATAAATTAAAATCATCATATGTAATAAATATCCATCCAAAAATCATCAACCACTTTTAATATATATAAATTGACAAGTCAATACTGATAAGATCATCATCATATATAACTAAAACAAGTGAAAGTCAAATATGCCAGTACATCAAAAACATGTCAAAATGATACATGTCCAACAGTCGACATAAGTGAAAATGATACATGTACAAATGATATAAACAAAATTGATAAATTATGTAACTTAAATTGATACATGTCAATATTATACAACTCAATAATATAGTACTATAGGCCGTGACAATGATACATATGATAGTAACCATGAAAAGAGTCATCATAACGATATATTAGCAATGATCCATGATGCATTCTATATGATCATGAATGTCATTGGTTACTACCACCAACTATATCATCATCATCATCATCACCATCATCACCAGCTATCTCATCATCACCATCGTGATCATCATCGTCGTCGTCGTCATCGTCGTCGTCGTCATCGTCGTCATCATCATTGTCATCGGCCTCGGTGTCTTCTATATCTGTTTCATCATCATCCTCTGCCATGTGATCTATACCGATAGAACAAATATTTTGTGGTTCTATATCATGTTGAGGATCATCTTGATCTTCTAGAAAACTCGTGTTCTACAAAAAAAAAATTAGAATGAAAATTTATTATTTATTTCATGCAATAATTTATTTTTTTGTTATATATCTAATATTACAACATATGAGATGAAACCATAATCATATTACATCATATCAAAGTGGACATACCATAATAAAATTTTAAAAAAGTTACAGCTAATATTGGTGAGTCGGGAGAAACTTCAGCTTTCAAAAAAAAATCCAATTAGGTTGGCAGACTTGTGGATCAGGCCAACATTTGGTGGAAGAGGAAGAAAGATGACTGAAACTCTGTAGGCCCACCATAATGGATTTCAGTATTCAACCATGAGAGCAGAAGAGAGAGATGATATCATGTATCAAAATATTAAGCATGCATTCTTCTAGCCACTGGATAAGGAGATGATTACTTTGCTTCATTTTCATTTACATAACCATATCACGGCGTGGGAACCAAGAAGACCAAGGAAGTCCAATTTTATGTGGAGGTAATGGATGTGGTCCAAAATTTAGGAGGGGAAAGAAGGTTAATGTATGATCTTGATGAAATTGAGGAAGAACAACAAGAGAGGGACAAGAAAAATAAAATCAATACATAGTTTCAAGGATTTTTCAAGCGAGTAAGAGAGCTATGGGAGCAGCCTCATCTAAAATATTTTGAACTAGAGTTTGATATACCATTTAGAGAGCTTGGTTTTCATGGAGTTCCTTTCAAAGCCTTTTCTTTTATTGTTCCTATGGTAAACTGTTTGGTAGAGTTGGTGGAATTACCTTTCTTAGTAATCACTATTAGTGAGATTGAGATTGTTGACCTCGAGAGAGTAGGACTTGGGCAAAAGGCATTTGATATGGCTATTTTTTTCAAAGACTTCAAGAGGGATGTACTCCACATGTACACCATTCCTCAATATTCACTTGATGGCATCAAGGAATAGTTGAACTCCATGGATATAAAGTATTATGAAAGAAAAATGAACTTGAACTGGCGACCAATTTTGAAGAGTATTACTGATGATACAAATAAATTTATTGAAGATGTTGGTTGGGAATATTTGAATATGGAAGCTAGTGATTCTAATTCTGATAATTTAGAAGAGTCAAATCAAGGATATGAACCCTCTGATGTAGAAGAGGAATCAGAATCAGATTTCATGTAGACACCATCAAGAGTTTTACAAGCCAACAAGATGGAGGGAATTATTATATAAGGATAATTTTCAATGTTGCAAGTACTGATTTTAATGCCAACTACAATGGCAACATTGAAATTCCCTAGCAGTATTTATGTTAAACAAATTTCCTTTAGATGCAAGGATTCAAAGCACATCAACCATGTGGTACAAATGGTTAAATCCCAGATATGATTTGTAGCAATGAAAGTGTCTAAAAAGGCAGAGAGAGATACACTAGTGACTCTGGAGAAACTTCAGATTTCAAAAACAAAGTCAATTAGGCTGGCAAACATGTGGATCAGGCCAGCATTTGGTGGAAGATGAAAAAAGATGACTCGAACTCTGCAGGCCCACCATAATGGATTTTGGTATTCAACCATGCGAGCAGAAGAGAGAGATGATATCATGTATCAAAACATTAAGCATGCATTCTTCCAGCCAGCGGAGAAGGAGACGATTACTTTGCTTCATTTACATTTGCATAACCATATCACTGTGTGTGAACCAAGAAGACCAAGGATGTCCAATTTTATGTGGAGGTAATGGATGTGGTCCAATCTTTAGGAGGGGCAAGAAGGTCAATGTATGATCCTAGTGAAATTGAGGAAGAACAGCAAGAGAGGGACAGGAAAAATAAAATCAATACAGAGTTTCAAGGATTTTTCAAGCGAGCAAGAGAGCTATGGGAGAAGCCTCATCTTAAATATTTTGAACTAGAGTTTGATATACCATTTAGAGAGCTTGATTTTCATGGAGTTCCTTTCAAATACTTTTCTTTTATTGTTCCTACAGTAAATTGTTTGGTAGATTTGATGGAATTACCTTTCTTAGTAATCACTATTAGTGAGATTGAGATTGTTAACCTTGAGAGAGTATGACTTCGGCAAAAGGCATTTGATATGGCTATTATTTTCAAAGACTTCAAGCAGGATGTACTCCGCATTGACGCCATTCCTCAATCTTCCCTTGATGGCATCAAGGAATGGTTGAACTCCATGGATATAAAGTATTATGAAAGAAGAATGAACTTGAACTAGCGACCAATTTTGAAGACTATTACTGATGATCTAGATAAATTTATTGAAGATGTTGGTTGGAAATTTTTGAATATGGAAGCTAGTGATTCCAATTTTGATCATTCAGAAGAGTCAGATCAAGGATACGAACCCTCTAATGTAGAAGAGGAATCAGAATCAGATTTCATGTAGCCACCATCAAGAGTGTTACAAGCCAATTAACAAGATGGAGGGAATTCTTATATAATGATAATTTTCAATGTTGTAGGTACCGGCTTTAATTCCAACTACAATGGAAACATTGAAATTCCCTAGTAGTATTTATGTTAATGAAATTTCCTTTAGATGCAAGGATTGAAAGCACATCAACCATGTGGTACAAATGATTGAATTCCAGAGATGATATGTAGCAATGAAATATTCTGAAAAGGCAAAGAGAGCTACACTGGTGACTTAGAAGAAACTTCAGCTTTCAAAAACAAAGTCAATTAGGTTGGCAGACATGTGGATTAGGCCAACATTTTGTGGAAGAGGAAGAAAGATGACTGGAACTCTGGAGGCACACCATACTGGATTATGGTATTCAACCATGAGAGCAGAAGAGAGAGTTGATATCATGTATCAAAACATTAAGCATGCATTCTTCTAGCCAGCGGAGAAGGAGATGATTACTTTGCTTCATTTTCATTTAAATAACCATATCATGGCATGGGAACCAAGAAGACCAAGGATGTCCAGTTTTATGTGGAGGTAATGAATGTGGTCCAAACTTTAAGAGGGGCAAGAAGGTCAATGTATGATCCTGATGAAATTGAGGAAGAACAATAAGAGAGGGACAGGAAAAATTAAATCAATACAGAGTTTCAAGGATTTGTCAAGCGAGTAAGAGAGATATGGGAGAAACCTCATCTAAAATATTTTGAACTAGATTTTGATATACCATTTAGAGATCTTGGTTTTCATGGATTTTCTTTCAAAGCCTCTGCATTTATTGTTCCTATGGTAAATTGTTTGGTAGAGTTGGTGGAATTGCCTTTCTTAGTAATCGCTATTAGTGAGATTGAGATTGTTAACCTTGAGAGAGTAGGACTTGGGAAAAAGGCATTTTATATGGCTGTTATTTTCAAATACCTCAAGCAGGATGTACTTCGTATGTACGCCATTCCTCAATATTCACTTGATGGCATCAAGGAATGGATGAACTCAATGTATATAAAGTATTATGAAGGTATAATGAACTTGAACTGGCAGCCAATTTTGAAGACTATTACTGATGATCTAGATAAATTTATTGAAGATGTTGGTTGGGAATTTTTGAATATGGAAGCTAGTGATTCTGATTTTGATAGTTCAGAAGAGTCAGATCAAGGATATGAACCCTCTGATGTAGAAGAGGAATCAGAATCAGATGAGGAAGGTTCAGAAGATGAATCTCTTGTGGAGTCAGAGGAGGACAAAGAAGAAGAAGAAGAATATGAAGAGGAGGAAGGTAAAATATGGGATGAATTAGAAGCCAAAGCAAGAAATAAAGATAAGGAAAAAGGAAAACAAGTCTAACAGTGAAGAGGAAAGGCAGGAACAAAAGGTAAAAGCTACGGAGAAGTCTAGGGCACCTGATATAAGAGATTCAAGAGGAACGCCTTCCAAGAGGAATTGGTTTCATCTACATCCTTATACTATTTATTCATGCACATTAATGGTCATCTTGTAATCATAATATTTGAGCTCTATTTACTCATCCTATGCATCAATAAACAACTCAACACAAGAGATGCAAATTGACATATTAACACAACAATATCCAACTAAGTTATTTAAAATCAACTATTGATACCTCGTTCTCCATCCATATTACAAAATCATTTCACTTTTTGTTTTGTAACATATTATTTTCAAATTGCTTTGGATGGTGGACATATTTCTCCTCATGTCAAAACACGGCACATGGACTAGTTAAACTAGTTAATATGCAATCATTTACTTTTTCCAAGCAAGAGAGGGACAAGAAAAATAAAATCAATACAGAGTTTCAAGGATTTGTCAAGTGACTAAGAGAGCTATGGGAGTAGCCTCATCAAAAATATTTTGAACTGGAGTTTGATATACCATTTAGACATCTCATTTTTCATGGAGTTCCTTTCAAAGCCTCTTCTTTTATTGTTCCTATGGTAAACTATTTGGTAAATTTTGTGGAATTACCTTTCTTAGTCATTTCTATTATTGAGATTGAGATTTTTAACCTTGAGAGACTAGGACTTGGGCAAAAGGAATTTGATATGGCTATTATTTTCAAAGACTTCAAGCGGGATGTACTCTGCATGTATGGAATTCCTCAATCTTCGCTTGATGGCATCAAGGAATGGTTGAACTCCGTGGATATAAAGTATTATGAAAGTAGAATGAACTTGAACTGGAAGCCAATTTTGAAGACTATTACTGATGATCTAGATAAAATTATTGAAGATGTTGGTTGGGAATTTTTGAATATGGAAGCTAGTGATTCTAATTCTAATAATTTAGAAGAGTCGGATCAAGGATACGAACCCTCTGATGTAGAAGAGGAATTGGAATCAGATTTCATGTAGCCACCATCAAGAGTGTTACAAGAAAATTAACAAGATGGAGGGAATTCTTATATAAGGATAATTTTCAATGTTGCAAGTACCGGCTTTAATGCCAACTACAATGGAAATAATGAAATTCCCTAGCAGTATTTATGTTAAAGAAATTTCCTTTAGATGCAAGGATTCAAAGCACATCAACCATGTGGTACAAATGATTAAATCCCAGAGATTATCTATAGCAAAGAAAGTGTCTAAAAAGGCAGAGAGAGCTACATTGGTGACTCAAGAGAAACTTCAGCTTTCAAAAACAAAGCCAATTAGGGTGGCAGACATGTGGATTAGGCCGGCATTCGGTGGAAGAGGAAGAAAGATGATTGGAACTCTAGAGGCGCACCATATTGGATTTCGGTATTCAACCATTAGAGCATAAGAGAGAGCTGATATCATGTATCAAAACATTAACCATGCATTCTTCCAGCCAGCGGAGAAGGATATGATTACTTTGCTTCATTTTCATTTGCATAGCCATATCATGGTGTGGGAACCAAGAAGACCAAGGATGTCCAGTTTTATGTGGATGTAATGGATGTAGTCCAAACTTTAGGAGGAGCAAGAATGTCAATGTATGATCGTGATGAAATTGAAGAAGAACAACAAGAGAGGGACAAGAAAAATAAAATCAATACAGAGTTTCAAGGATTTGTCAAGCGACTAAGAGAGTTGTGGGAGCAACCTCATCTAAAATATTTTGAATTGGAGTTTGATATACCATTTCGAGAGCTTGGTTTTCATGGGGTTCCTTTCAAAGCCTCTAATTTTATTGTTCCTACGGTAAACTGTTTGGTAGAGTTGGTGGAATTACCTTTCTTAGTAATCACTATTAGTGAGATTGAGATTGTTAACCTTGAGAGAGTAGGACTTGGGCAAAAGGAATTTGATATGGCTATTATTTTCAAATACTTCAATCAGGATGTACTTTGCATGTACGCTATTCCTCAATCTTCGCTTGATGGCATCAAGGAATGGCTGAACTCCATGGATATAAAGTATTATGAAAGAAAAATGAACTTGAACTAGCGGCCAATTTTGAAGACTATTACTGATGATCCAGATAAATTTATTGAAGATGTTGGTTGGGAATTTTTGAATATGGAAGCTAGTGATTATGATTCTAATAATTCAAAAGAGTCAGATCAAGGATACGAACCCTCTGATGTAGAAGAGGAATCAGAATCAGATTTCATGTAGCCACCATCAAGAGTGTTACAAGCTAATTAACAAGATCGAGGGAATTCTTATATAAGGATAATTTTCAATGTTGTAGGTACCTACTTTAATGCCAACTACAATGGCAACATTGAAATTCCCTAGCAGTATTTATGTTAACGAAATTTCCTTTAGATGCAAGGATTCAAAGCACATCAACCATGTGGTAAAAATGATTAAATCCCAGAGATGATCTGTAGCAATGAAAGAGTTTGAAAAGGTAGAGAGAGATACATTGGTGCCTCAGGAGAAACTTTAGCTTTCAAAAACAAAGCCAATTAGGCTGGCAGACATGTGGACCAGGCCAGCATCTGGTGGAAGAGGAAGAAAGATGAATGGAACTTTGGAGGTGCATCATATTGGATTTCAGTATTCAACCATGAGAGAATAAGAGAGATCTGATATCATGTATCAAAACATTAAGCATGCATTCTTCTAGCCAGCAGAGAAGGAGATGATTACTTTGCTTCATTTTCATTTGCATATCCATATCATGGCATGGGAACCAAGAAGACCAAGGATGTATAGTTTTATGTGGAGGTAATGGATGTGGTCCAAAATTTAGGAGGGGCAAGAAGGTCAATGTATGATCCTGATGAAATTGAGGAAGAACAACAAAAGAAGGACAGGAAAAATAAAATCAATATACAAAGTTTCAAGGATTTGTCAAGTGAGTAAGAGAGCTATGGGAGAAACCTCATCTAAAATATTTTGAACTAGAGTTTGATATACCATTTAGAGAGCTTGGTTTTCATGAAGTTTCTTTCAAAGCCTCTTCTTTTATTGTTCTTATGGTAAACTATTTGGTAGAGTTGGTGGAATTGCCTTTCTTAGTAATTGGTAGAGTTAGTGAGATTGAGATTGTTAACCTTGAGAGAGTAGGACTTGGGAAAAAGGCATTTGATATGGCTATTAGTTTCAAATACTTCAAGCAGGATGTACTCCGTATGTATGCCATTCCTCAATCTTCGCTTGATGGCATCAAGGAACGGTTGAACTCGATGTATATAAAGTATTATGAAAGCATAATGGACTTGAACTGGCAGCCAATTTTGAAGACTATTACCGATGATTAGATAAATTTATTGAAGATGTTGGTTGGGAATTTTTGAATATGGAAGCTAGTGATTCTAATTCTGATAATTCAAAAGAGTCAGATCAAGGATATGAACCCTCTGATGTAGAAGAGGAATCAGAATTAGATGAGGAAGGTTCAGAAGATGAATCTCTTGTGGATTTAGAGGAGGATGAAGAAGAAGAAGAAGAAAATGAAGAGGAGGAAGGTAAAACATGGGATGAATTAGAAGCCAAAGCTAGAAATACAAATAAGGAAAAAGGAGACGAGTCTAACAGTGAAGAGGAAAGGTGGGAACAAAAGGTAAAAGCTGCAGGGAAGTCTCAGGCACCTAATATTAGAGATTCAAGAGGAATACCTTCCAAGAGGCATAAAGTCGGATGAATTGAGTTCATCTACATCCTTCTACTATTTATTCATGCACATAAACCATCATCTTGTAATCATAAGATTTGAGCTCTATTTACTCATCCTATGCATCAATAAACAACTCAACACAAGAGATGCAAATTGACATATTAACACAACAATATCCAACTAAGTTATTGAAACTCAACTATTGATACCTTGTTCTCCATCCAGATTACAAAATCGTTCCACGTTTTGTTTAGTAAAATATTATTTTCAAATTGCTTTCGATGGCGGCCATATTTCTCCTCCTGTCAAAACATGGCACATGGACTAATTAAACTAACTAATCTGCAATCATTTACTTTTTCCAAGGAAATAAAAAAATATATATCATTTAACAAATTAAATATACTTACAAATGTACAAATCAAGGCCTATAAAGCTTTCTAGCCACTATGATGCATGGCACGAATTTTCTCAAGCCTAACCTTGGAGGCCTTGACCTGAAACATATACTAATTCAATTTAACTATGCACAAATAAAATTTAAATATTGTTTAATAAATTTGATATAATCTTATGAGAAAATTAAAATACCTATGTACTCTCCTCATCGGACTTCCTCCATGCATCAGACTTCACATATGTTTTTACAAGCTCTTTCCATACTTTCACACTTACATCAATTGGCCTTTTTTTCTACCTTAGCTCAGGAGGGATTTTTTTTATCTTCTTTGTTTGGTTGCATCGAAATCTCTTATAGTTTTGAGACATTCATAGCTTTATCTTCTTTACAGACCAACCTGTGCCAAATTCATTCTCCATGTCATGGATAACTGCTTTTTTCAGGTGCATGGGTATCTTTGAGAATGGAAAATGTAGATGGTCTTTGAACCGTTGAAGGAATGATTACTTCAACCTATTCACAAGTGTTTTCCTAGCATCCGTCATTCAAACTTCCCCTGAAACCACCTTGTATTCTATATTCGTATTGTAGCTACCAATGCAAGATTGAAAACATGGCATAGTGGAAGAAGTATGTGTTACAAGAGTGGAAGTCTCTGCTCCCTGTTCCACATTCTTAGAGTTTACTGTCACTGATTTCGTCCTGGATCTTTTGCTCGATCCAGGACTAGTTGGGGAATCAATTGATTCCCTTTGACACAATTGATTTATTTGCAATGTTTGAGGGGCGTTACCAATTTTTTTTTCTATGTATCTATCAAGTGTTGTCCAGTCCACATTAACCAATTTGTTCACTACCTCTACCCTCAATATGGAAGCCAATTCCTCTTTATCTTTTTTAGTCTCATGTCCCTATATATATATATTTAAATTATATTTCTTCTTAAATTTAGAAATAAAAAACTAAAAATTCAAATTCAAAGAAACAATGGAAACATTTACAAATCTATAAATTGACAATGAATTACCTCATTGTGGCCAGAGTTTGTTGACAATGCTCGATTCCCTCCATTTCTTGACATTTTGAGGCGACCTAGGGCAAATTATTTTCATCTAGTCTATGGAGGCAAACGAAATACACACTGTCAGGTATGAAAGTTTTTTTTTGTGGGCAAATATGTTTGTTGGGTTTGCTTAGTGTTGATAACCTAGGGAAACTATGCTTGCTCAGTTTTCTTAGTGTCGATAACCTTATCATGAAAAATCTGTCATAATGCAATGTTGCACGAATTTTTCATGGCATCGGTGACTATGGAGCAGTTGGGAAAAACCAAGCAGTTTCTTCATTTATCGACCCAATTCCTAGATTTTCCAAGTAGTTCACTATTTACTTTATACCCAAGTTAGGGAAAGAATACGGAGGCATCCTCGCTTCATGCTATATTTTTGAGCCAAAGCTCAAATGGGTAGGGTAAAAAAAAAAATTGGTTTATCAAAGGTTTTACAATTTATAATGATGGGATAATTTAGAGGTTTCCTAGATTGGTTAGGCCACGAACCAATAAACAATCACGAATTCAAATGCAATACAAACAGCATTAAACAATCACGAATTCAACCAAGAAAAAAAATGTGTAACCTTACCTATGGTGTCGCAAACTAAATTGAATTTCTCATCAGTGTTGGAGTTGAGAAGATACAACTTCATAGGAGCCCAGTGACCTCTGCAAGCAAATAATACCTATTACAAGAAGAAGCAAAGAGAAGCAACAAAGAGAATGCTCAAGAATGTGGAGCAATGTATTCACCCAAAATGTAAAATGAATAATGATACAAAAGATAGTTTTCAACCACATATAGGTGAAAACCCTAAAAAGGAAAACCCTAGGCTTGCACAATAATAATTAATAAAGTAATTAATTATTATGCACCTAATGTTAGCTTAAGTGAAAAAGAGGTAAAAGGGAACTTTAAGTAATTAAACAAATATTGTTTAATTAATAAAGTAAGTAAACAATTACTCTAACACCCCCCCTTAAGCTAGACTTAGGGAGAAGCTAAAACCTAGAAGAAGCTACTGAAAGCAAAAGCAATGGGTCACAACAACAAGGCCAGATCAGGTACCCAAGTACAAAGAAATCTCTATGAAACGGAGAAAAGGAGAAAACCTAGTGGGAAAAACTCCTCTCCAAAAAGAGATAAAAGAACATGTTGAAAGAAACGGGAAGGAAGGAAGGCCTCATAAGGACCCCCCAAGGACAACTTCCTTCACCCCAAGCATAGAGTGCAACTGAAGATAACGTGGAGATGCAGAAGGTTTCGTGAAGATTTCTGCAACCTGCTCGACAGTGGGAATATACTCCAAGATGAGAATACCATCTTGAATCTACTGTCTGATGAAATGCATATGAAGCTCAATGTGCTTCATTTGCTGATGCTCCACCGAGTTGCGAGAAATGTGTATAGCACTTTGATTGTCACACCAAAGAATAGTGGTACTATCAGGAGGAAAACCAAACTTGGTCGTCAACTGACGAAGCCATAAAATCTCCTGACTAGCGAGCACAGCAGCTCAATACTCAACCTCTATAGATGATAATGCATGAGAAGTTTGCTTCTTGCACGACCATGTGATAGGATCCTCTGAAAGAGCATGACTCAAAATACTAGAACCTACAATATGAGAACGGGTGTGACGTGTTTCTGAAGGATCACCGGCCATAGATCCTACTGCCTCAATAGTAAAGCGAGCCCATTTGGTCCTATGAGGTGGAGCAAGTGGAGGTGGAGATGGGGGATCATCAAAATCCTCATCAGAATCATCCTCAAAATAATCCTAAAGAGTTGCAATGGGTGGAGTAGGTAGTGAAGTAGACACTGGAGATAGGGTATCAACTAGAGGAAGGCGCTCACAAAAACAAATCAAAGGAAGGCATGGTAAAATTGGCACCCAGACCATCCATGGTGGAATAGAAGGAAGAAGCAAATATCTGAAATGGACCATGAAGCTTCGAAAGAATCAAGTAAATGCACACTGTGTCTATCTTATTCTTGCCACAACCCTGTAAAATAGTGCGAATAGTTTTGAACCTGTTCAAAAAATCCTCAATAGTGGGAAATGATTCAGGTAATAGTGAAGTCAGCTATGCCTCAATCTGTAATGCTCAAAACTCATTAATGGCCCCAAAAAGTGTCTCAAACTTCAACCACATGGCTCGAGGAGTGAGCAAAGCATCAAGGTGAAACAAAATACTATCTGAAACATGCATGCATAGCAAACCCATAGCTTCATCCATCTTGTTCATGTATTGCATAATCTCAAAAGGATGTTGCAACTGAGGCTGAACCTCATCTAAACAAGACCACAACCCTCATGACCTGAGTAGCCTCATCATGCGAGACTTCCAAGTGTGATAGCTATGTGATGTGAGTATCTCAACTGAAGAGTCTGCCATGAAACCCTGCACCTGTACCTGCTTGTGTTTTTTATTATTATGTGATCTTTCATAATAGATAGAAGATGCAGAAGGGTTTGATTTTTTTTTAGAGTTTTGGTGTTCTAGTTTTCTGATATAAATGACAGAAAGCAAGAAAAAAACACCCCCCACAAGAGATAAACCCAAACCCTAGTACAAACTGAGAAGGAGGAAGCAATGCATAAGCAAAAAATACTTCAAAACAAATTCTCGTGTACCTAGTGAAAATTCTGATAAAATAAATCACATATCTGAATAGATCATGTTGAGAGCTTTCCAACGCCTATTCGAGTTTGAAAAATGGAGTCCGTTTGCACCTTCTATGACCCCGGAAGTGAAGAAAAAAGACCTCACTTTGACTGGAAAAATTTGGAAAAAATTCCTGCACCATCAGATTGGTGCCAAAACCAGCTTTCCAAGGCCTATTTTTGTTTGAAAAACAGAGAAAAAATGACCATTTTATGCCCGATTGAATGAAAGAAGCTTAAAATGCCCTATCACACCCCCTTTAGCACCCTGGAGCTAAAAAAAAAGAGCCCCTTGTCGCTTGGGCGGACCAGGGGGCTAGAGCTGTGGCGAAGCCCGCGGTCACCATGTGACCACCCGTGGGGTTGGGAGAGCCGACAGGAGGTCGGTGGGCTCGGTGGAGGTCGACGGATGGAGCTCGGCAGAGCGCGGCGCCAAGCAGAGCGTGGAGCGGGAGCGGCCGAGGGTGGCGCCGCAGACATGGGTGGCGCAGCGGACGTGGGCGGTGCTGCAGGCGCGGGCGGTGCGAGGGTGGCCGAGTGATGGCCATTGGGCGGTGCGACCAGTGTGTGCAGACAGCACACGAAAAATGAAAAAAAACCTTAGTTTTTTTTTTTTAAATTTGTGATTTTTGCTACGGAGGACCGTACGGCCAAAACCCTAAAAAAAATTTGCTTCCCTGGTTGACTGTAACCAAAATCGACGAATTGACAGTCGATTTAGGGGTTTTTGGGGGCTGTGAATCCAATGGCACTGTCTATTTGGGCCCAAAGTGAACCCAAAAAAAGGAGTATGCTGGTTCCACAAGAAAAAACCTTAGAACCCTAGATCTGCTTCCAATGCAAAAAACCCAAAACAAGAACAAGCAGCTGCAGATCTGAAGCTCTAATACCATGTTGGAGTTGAGAAGATACAACTTCATAGGAGCCCAGTGACCTCTGCAAGCAAATAATACTTGTTACAAGGAGAAGCAAAGAGAAACAACAAAGAGAATGCTCAAGAATGTGGAGCAATGTATTCACCCAAAATGTAAAATGAATAATGATACAAAAGATAGTTTTCAACCACATATAGGTGAAAACCCGAAAAAGGAAAACCCTAGGCTTGCACAATAATAATTAATAAATTAATTAATTATTATGCACCTAATGTTAGCTTAAGTGAAAAAGAGATAAAAGGGAACTTTAAGTAATTAAACAAATATTGTTTAATTAATAAAGTAAATAACCAATTACTCTAACAATCAGTTGTTGGTAGTGCCCTGCTCTCTTCCTTCGCGCAGTGTTTTTCCCTTTTTTGTCCTCTGATTTCTTCCTTCATACGAGAAAGTTTTAAATTTTCTATTTTGATTCATAGTCGACGTTAGTTAACGCCAACTTTAGCTTCGACTTTTGGTCATTAATGTAATGTTTGGGACATATAAGGCAGCGTCAAGTGTGCCTAATTTAGTGCCTATCATTGTTGTGTAGTGACTATTTTCATTGTTGTGTATCACAGGATCTAGAGTGTTGGAAATAATTCTAAATCTTGTCTTGTTTCTGTGACCACAGTTGTCTCATGGCTCCTTCATCATCTTGGTGCAGTAGAGCGGTTTTTACCGCAATACAGCAAGGTGCTACATCCTTCTCGATAGTAGTGCTTATGTGGCAACATGTGAGTCTTCCTTTCGTTCCTAGCTATGTTGTGGTGACTCTTGTAGTCTCACAAGTCTTCTACCATTGGTGTGCAGTAGTGCGGTGACCACGCTGTCCTGCGTCTCCTTCATTAGCTCGGTGTGGTAGAGTGGTTTTTACCACGATCCCGCAAGTTGCTTTTTCCTTCTTGGTGGTAGTGCGGTGAAAGCTTCTATGGTGGAATTTTTATTCATAGAGGAGGCCATGGAGAGAGGATGTGGATGGCGTAGAAATACTAAATCGCTGAGAGGAAAGTGGTGGAGATAGATGAGACAACAGAATCTGCAGATATAATAGAGGTAAGAAGAGAAAGCAACCTCAACCAAAGGAGGAAGGTGTTTATGAATTCACAAGTGCTACAACATAGAGGAGATAAAGTAATTTTTTATCCATGAGGCCTCTGAGGTCAAACTTATTGGTTGAAAATGCACAAGAATGGTGATTAAATGTGATTCTATGATCAAGGGAAAAGTTTGAAAATTAGGATAGCCAAAACATGATATCAATATGTCAAATATATGACTAAAGTGAGGTTTTGTGTTGGATAGCATATTCGTTGAAATGATATAATTTGTGTACTAAACATTATTTACTATGTTGTGTATTATATGGGTGAGACGAGGCCATGGCAATAGATCGTGTCATATCAAATGAGGACACAACGGATGAAGTAGGACATCAGGTACTCAAATTTTGACTTAACTTAGGAAAAAATGATTTGATGGCATTTTGTGATACATCCATCTTTTTTCAGAGTATTATTGAAATTTATAATGTATTATCCAATCTTGACATAAATTAATGCATGTTGTTGATTATTTTAGATGGAGATTAAAGCAAATGCAGAGCCTAAGTGTTCAACTATCAAAAGAGAAAGATATGTATGTGGACGTGGACCTAAAATTGTTAAATCATGTACACGACAGTGGGTGGAAGAGGACATGACAATGGATACTACAGACACAACAAATGATTGCATTGAAGAAGAGGTAGTTCAGGACTATAGAACATGGGATGAATACTTTGAGAAAAAAATTGTTTGTGGATGTTCTCTATGTTGTGGAAAGAAACAATTCAAATGAGCGATTGTACAAATACATTACATATATGATGAGATTCTAGTCAGTAGTATTCCTCCTACAATCAATTCAAATCCAATAGGAATTGTGGTGAGGAATTTTCCAATTTGATGTAAATAACATGTATACTTTGTTTAAACATTGTTTTATATTATTTAAATAACTATTTTTTTCTTAATGGATACTTGCAGGATAAAGTTCTTGGTTTAAAGTTTCTTGGATCGCCGACTTCTAGCCTAAAGGGCAATGATCATTTATCAGATGATACATCTAACAAAAATATGTGCCAATATACTAGCTAGGAAGATGAGGAATTGACGAAAACAATTAACAGAACAAGAACCGGTGTGAAGATGCATAATTTTCTTAAAGACAAGGGGAAGGTGGACTACATACCCTATGAGAATGAATGTGATGGAGATGATGACTTTCCCCTGAGTTTGAGATCAATTTACAAAGAGACATTTGATTGTCGACTATATTGCAATTGGCTTAGTGATCAACAACTACCTAGAGTGTACAAGGTGTTTCAATTTTGGGGATACAGCTACATGATACGACCCTCCAATATTCATGGAGCGAATATAGGCCTCTTTATTTCCCACAATGTACATGTGGGATCCAAACATAGAAACAATTCAAAACAAACCACTAGGAGATTAATTCCATATTATGGTCCATCATATTATAGTGGTGAATGGAGAAGGCTAGCAGAATATAAGCCTAGCATGTCAACATATGGTCTAAATTTGAATATAAATACACATTATCTCCAATTGGAAAGTGTGAAAAAAATGAATAGAGGTCATCTTATGTATATAGATGAACGTTCATAAACACACAAAAATATTGGAAGATTTATAAATAGTAGTGAGGCAAGGGACCCTACTGTAAGACCGAATTGTCAATTTGTTGAGATTATAAATGATAAAGATTGAGATATGGAAAGAGAGGTTGATAGATTGATAATGGTTGAGGCTATCATGGACCTTACCATTGGGGATGAGTTATTGATTGATTACCCCTTCTTAAAATGCACTCTTGTATGAAAGAAGAGGGAAGAACAAGGTCTCCCTAAGGATGTTCTTAAGGGCAGAAAACCAAAGAATAATAAATGAGTGTGGACTGATGTTTTATAAACTATGTTGTCAAAATTATTTTTTATAGCAATTATTGTATAAAAAAGGTAGTCTATAATATAATATTCCATTATTCAATTGATGTATATATGTTCATACAATTTATATAATGTCTAATATATGTATGTCGTTCATGTGCAGGTATTTTTCTATGAAGATATTTTGGACCCGAAATGGATATTTGTCATACATTATGATCCAAGATTAAGGCATGTATTTGACGATGCATTAGTGCATACTGAGAAAAACAATGATGGCCAACAAAATGAGAGGGGGATTAGAGAGCATCGAAGAAATTGACATGCATGATGATGTTGAAGATGGTTATGTTCAGGCACAAGAAGACAACAATCCAGAGTTAGATGATGTTATGGAAGACAACAATATGAATGGTATAGAAAATGATGGTCCAAATACATTTGGTAACAATATAGATGGTCTACAATCAAATTTCAATGATGATGAAGATGATGTAGGTCAAGATGAGGATGATGATAATATTAAATACTTGAAAGAACATATGAACATTGAAAATGATACACTGGATGACATTGTAGCAGACAATAATGTTAATGACCAAGACTTCTAAATTTTCAAAATTATTTGTAATCCATGTTTAAAAAGGATGATTCTTATGGCCTAAACTTTGAAATGATTCAGTAATATTATGTTGTACTTGGACAATTGAAAGCCTGTTTTATTCTCCTAGCAAGCTTTTTTATTTTCCATTATAATTCTAGACCCAACAACATTTGCGGGGATGGCCTTTTACACCAATCTTAATTTGTATGAAGGTCATGAACTTGTTGTCAAGCAGTAAATTCCTTTCATAGACAAGAAATGTAAGGCTTCATTTAAGAGAAGATAAGTAGTCTCTTTCTAAGAGTAATCCACATGCAAAAAGTAAAAAGCACATAAAAAAATAATTATACGGTAGAAAATCAGATTCAATCATTTATGTCTTATTTCGCTTGCACACTTATCTGAAAGACGTAGGGTATTCACCATAGAATTCCCTTGACAAATCAAACATGTGCTTTCATTTATTTTTATTGTATATCTCAGAAGTGAAATTGTTGCTACATAATGATGCGCTGAGAAAATAATATATGAAAAAAAATGCAAATAAAATGTTTAAAATTTAACATGCAACCTACTGTGTTGTGCTTAAAGGAATCAAGATTAACTGGGATAATAAATAAAAATAAAATTTTGATGATTGTATTTAAAAGTGAACAGGATATGAAAAGTGTGGAAAATGATGGTAATGAAATTGAAAACCTTGATTTTGATGATATTACTGTTTTATGTCATTCAAGATAAAGAGCACATACAATTTTATATACATAAAAAATGAAGATTTGAAACTAGTAAACTGAAAATGTAAACACTGTAAGATTTTTCCTTAAACAATAATTCACATACTCACTTACAATAAAGGGTGAAGCATTTTTTATTCAAACTCTATTTTATTTAATAGATATAACAGTAAGAGAATATTTACAAGTACAAGAATATATACATTGATCATAGAAAAAGTACAAGAATATATCATCATCATCATATCCTTAATTACCTATTGCAATATCCTTAAATTGTTCAATCTTTGGTATGAATTGTTGGCAGAAAAAATTAGGATTACTTGGATTCTTCTTCCATTCATTTTGTATCAACATATGCTTGTGAAGACACAAAATTTAATAAAATATTAATGCACGTAACTCACAATTATTTAAATAAGCAACTTTGTTAACTTTACTATTTTTAAATAGTTTCCGTTTTTATGTCGAACATGTAACAAGGAAAAATAAGCTCAAATTTTCAAAAAAAATAGCAGCTCTACCAACATCCACAATAAATGCTTTACTGTATCAGCATATTCATTCACATAAGCACGGTATTGAGGCTCAATAACTAATATTCATTCAAATATAAGAAGAAATAAGTATGGAAAACATAAGAAAAATATAGAATGATAACACAGTCATGGAGAATCTCTGATAATAAGATGTTCTCCATTATATTGCTTCAATTGATATATATTAATAACAAAACTCTTAAAAATGGAAATGGTATATGATGATGATAATTTAAAACTAGGCCTTGGTTTCCTATTTATATAGGAAGCAACAAGCTACAGGCCTTTTACAAAAATAAACGACCTTTCATAACTACTTCTTTTACTAACAACTATTTAATTAGCATAATTAAGGAAATAACAAGACTTAAGACATTTTGGCATATGGTTCCATTATTCAACGTAGAAGACCCATGATCATTGATGTTGCAAAGTTTTCCTCTCCATGATGAACGTCCAAATGCTCTCGCCTCAGTGTCCTATTCTTCTGAAACCAACAACTTATTAATTTAGCATAATTAAGGAAATAACAAGACTAAAGAAATTTTAACATATGGTTCCATTATTCAACATAAAAGACCCATGATCATTCATCCAGAAAAGTCTTCCTCTCCATGATGAATGTCCAAATTCTCTCACCTTAGTGTCCTATTCTTCTGAAACCAACTACTTTTCCTCCCACTGATACACCGTAAAATCTGATGGCCGCTTATATTCCTAGATCTTTTGCATGTTTGCAAGATGATTTTTCCATCGACTATCTAGTAATGTCTTTGTATCATTGACAAACTTTAGGTATCCCACATCAAGAACAATCAACCCATCCATGATTTGATTTAGCCTGGGAAGACTGGTATCATCATCCTCCTATATATGAGTTACGCACTTATGAACAACCTGAATGAATTATTTCTTCCACTTATCCAAGTCCTTCAAGTGATCACCATCTCTCATGATTTTAGGTATATACCACTATTTCTAGGTATGGAATAAATCCATTCATGTTACAATATTTTTATCAAACCCTTGTACATACTGAAATTCATCAATAATCATCTTCACAGTTTGTTTAGTTGGCTTTAATGTTTTGGGTGCATCGGGACTTCTTTGTAGAACTTTGCATAACTTAGCCAAAGTGTGGCGAATAGGTTGCCACCTTTTGAACAAAGGATCTAATACAAGCATATGTGTCTTTATTTGATCCATTGCTTGCTAAAGTGTTTTATAACTATCATGCACATTCTCCAGTTTATCCATAACCGATTTTATCCTGTGCTCAAGAATCTTTTCCATAACTTCATAAATTCGTCTTTTCACTTCATCCTGGGTTTGATTGTTGGCCTTCTTTACATCATCCACTTCATTCTCTGGAGTTTTTACCTATTTTTCAGAAATGTTCTTCACAATATCCATTGGTCTTCACAATATCCATTGGAGCAATAGGAGGCCTATATAACACCATCTCATTGCTTTGTGAGGTTCCTGCTCCTCTTAATTGTTCTTTTACTTTGACATTCTCCATGAATAGTTTATTAAATTCATCATTAGGAACCTTTGTTCCTTTTCATAATCCTTAAATTTTTCTTTAAATCCCTTAACAATTGCTCGAGTGAACATGGTTGAATGCATGGTCATTTTGGTTGCCTCCAAAGGGGTGGTATCTTGTATTGTCCTTACCATCGCTGCCCCTTTCATCCCATGAATTACACCCAATAATTTTGGTTTCTATGTATTTTTTTGTTTGATCTATATGGCCAGGGTTTCAATCTTTGGGTTATACCCAATTCCACTCACACCTTCATCAGAGTCAAATTTTGCAACTAGCAATGGATCTTCTTGAGCCCGCACTTGATCAAGAAAAAACATTTTCTTTAATTCCAAGCCAGGGAAAATGAGCATATTTCTCTTCAAGATCATTTCTCTAGCCTTCTGGGGGCTAATGTCAATGTTGTCAACTCTCAATTCCTAGAAAGTTTGTTCTACCATCTCATTTTTCTCTTATTCTTCAATTCCTGCTTTAGTTGATTCCATCCTCTCTTGAAATTATTTTAGCTTCATCTTCATTCAAAAATTCTCAAACTCAGGATTTTTAATGAATTCATCATATTCTATGAATCTCCTGGATGCAATTTCCCTTTCATCTTCATGTACCTTTGTACTTGTTTTTTCTACATCACCCATCCTTTCCTCATGTTTAGGGGCACTGGTCTCAAGGATGGGCTGATCAACTTCAATATCACCTTTCAATGACTGCAATACTATAGCCACTTCCTCAATATCTCCCACCTCTTTAGTATCCTCATAAGGTACTAATTGTTCAATGCTTCATGTCTTCTGTCTTTTTGGAGGTAACTGCTCCATGGGAGGCTTAAAGGTTTCACCTGGGGTATGCTCTGCAATTGCACCACTATCATGTTCTTTGAGATATGCTTCCTTCTTTTTGTACAAGTCTTCAAATCTACCAATTATCAATTCTATCCTCTTTATGGGGTCCTTTTCCTCAACAAAGTATCCTAGAAAATCCTTGGACCTCCACTTCATTCTTTCTTCAAGCTTCTTCATATATTCCCATTTTTTCCTTCTACTAAATACATCTTTATAAGTAATGCAGTTCCTTATGACATCTTCTTCAAAATCCACTTGGTGTGGCACTATCATTTTGGTAAGAGTATTGTGCCTTATGTTGTTCATATGATTTTCAAGGTCAAAGGCTCTTTCTTTTCCAAATTTCAATGCATATCTTGTCTTCAAATAATATTGTAACTCATTTAGTGTGTCTAAGCCTACAGTCCAATCTTCACACTTGGTTTGGTTTGGCAGGAAAGTACCTTTCTTCTGCTTGTGCATTACATCTTTCTCCATCCACATCATTTTCCACATAAATTCAAGAAATGCTAATCTGAGGGGCACAAATTTTGGTAGTATGTGTAGAGCAACAAGGCATCTAAAAACTCTTATTATTGTAACTTCCGAGAGGAAGAACCAATCTCCAAAATTGTGTGTATGACCCTGCTCTGGTCTTAAATCCAAAGGTCTCACTAGTTGTAACATTTTGGTTGACAATATTGGTATTTCATACCCAAGAACTCAAAGGATTCTATGTACAGAGTCTTCATAGAATACGACAAAGCTTGAATTCTTGCACCGACTATCCCAAATATAGCACCATTTTTGGATAGTTGTGGGATTCCCTTGCTCATCTAATGTAGCCAAGTCCATTCTTTTAGTCCAATGGTCCCTATTCTGGTACAATATCAGATGAAACAATAGGAAGTAGTGTCTAAATGTAATCGGTGCTCTATACTCTATAACTTGGGAGAATTCATCATCTAATCCCTTCTCAAGGTATGAAGCAAAGTCATATTCAATATTAGTTTTAAGGTTTTGAATTCTCATGGCAATCATCATTAGGCCTATTGGCATTTTATCTTGAGCATCTATCCCCAACACTTGACAAAGAGCTAAATATGTATTCACAAAGTAATACTGAAAATCTGTCACATTAAATGGTTCAATAGTGGTAGTAGAGATGGGGAATGTTCTTTTACCAATGCATCTTTTCACATATAGTGGTACCTCATCACTTCTATTAGTATTTTTTAACCTAGTGTAATCCTCCTCACTTTTCTGCAGGTTTATCTTGGTCAAAGCCTGCTTGTTTAAGCCAAAACACTCAATGATGGCTTTTCTAGTTACTTCTACCAATACTGCATCATTTGGAAACCTTACTATTTTGCTAGTTGAGTGATAGTGTTTCCCTAGTAGTCTAATAAACTCTACATCAAAAAACACATTTGGGACAATCAACCTTGCTATATCCAACATCCAAGCATTTGACACTGTCCAATCTTCTCATTTCTCTTACTATAAAAATACTAAAATAGGTCTCATCCAGATTTGGAAATGAGGGCTTCCCTACAACTTTGTGCGGTGTCCACGAGAAACTTCTTATAACCCTTTGTATCAGACCCTGGAAGTATATCTAATATGGACTGATGGAGTGGTCTCTTCTTTAGTTTAGGTTCTTCATCTTTAATTTTAGGCTGACTTTCTTTTACTTCTGATTGTTTTGTTTTAGAATGGAGTGCTTTCTTCTTTACTTTAGGTTCTTCATCTTTACTTTTAGGCCGAATTTCTTTTACTTCTGATCGTTTTCTTTTAGGAGGCATGTTTCAATTTTCTCTACTATCACTTCAGATGACAAAACCTTGAAATATTTTTTATATTAACAGAGCTCTTTCAGAGAGTTTTTGTGCACTTACTTGAGTATTTCATGCTTGCAGGACTTCTTCTTCTTGTATCCTTAGCTCCTTCCATGCTAGTGCACTAAAATTGAGTGCGATATTGGGAAAACTCACTTATCTTTGGATGGCGTGGTATTCAATCATATTAGTTTTGGCAACTCTTGAATTTTTTAGCATTTAATTTTGGCAACTGATGTGATTTTTTGCATTTATTGTTGTAAATTGTAATGATGCCACAATTACCTTACTATCGTCGTCTCTTATTATGCCTGTTGTGGTATGGTGGTGTTTTTCCCTTCCCTTTTGTTGTTTACCGCACTATCGCCTTGCTCAAGGCTTCTTTTTGCGGGGTTGCGGTGTATATCACTCTACCACATATGTTGCTCACCTTCCCGACGGTATAGCGATGTATGCTGTTGATCATTACTTGAAGAGTGTCAATGAGACAATCTTGTTTGTCTTACCAATATCTCAATGTCTCATTGACATTAGATCTTATATTTATCTGATGTTGGTTGTCAGTGTCGATGAGACAAGTTAATATCTCTTTCCAATATGCCACTATCTCATTGATATTTTCCTTTGGCACTATTTCTTTATATATCGGTGTAACTCTGCCATGTCGGGGAGACTTGTGATTATCGATGTGGTATAGCGATGTTTTTCCCTTCCCTTCTGATGTTTACCACACTACTTCCTTGCTCTAGGCTTCTTGTTGTGGGGTTGTGGTGTATACCGCTCTATTGCATATGTTGCTCACCTTCTCGACAGTATAGTGGTGTATGATTTTGATCATTACTTGAAGAGTGTTGATGAGACAATCTTATCTATCTTACCAATATCTCAATGTCTCATCGACATTACTTCATTATATCCAAGAGTTGTGTTTCATCGAGCACTTGTAGATATACCTTTTCGATGTGACATAATTGATTCTCTCCTCGATATGCCTATATCTTGTTGACATTTCACTATTTTACATCGTCGATGAGACATATAAATAAGTCTCTTCCACATAGGGGTGTCTAAACCGGTGCTAAACCCGAAGCTAAACTCAAATCTAAAGTTGGAGGTAAACACGATGCTAAACTTGAAGCTAAACTCGGAACTAAAGGCGGTGCTCAAGGCGGCGCTACACTCGAAGCTAATATCGATGCTAAAGGTGGTGTTACTTTAGGCACTAATTAGCACTGACTTGTACTGATCGGTGCAATAAATGCCAAAAATTGCACCATCCCGACAAATAGCATCAATGTTTTAAAAAAAAACCCAAAAAATACATTAAAACAGTGGGTGGAAGGAAAAAATGGAGAAAATCGAAGGGATTTGTTGTAGTGAAAGCAAAGAATTTATCAATCAAAAGATAGAAAAATGTGACATTTTAAATAGGAAATAGTAACTCTTAAATATGATCTGAAAAAGGCAAAAAAAATTGAAGATAAGTTTGGGATTACTTGATGAATTGATTTCATCTCAGAAGCCTGCAAAGGATAAAAGTGGTCTAGGACTTGAAGATGGACAAAGTTCAAAGACTAATCCAAGTTTTAACAAAATGATTAGTCAAAGGAAAGGCAATACTTATCAAGGCAAGAATAGAAGGATCAATGCCAAAAGGATACCCAGTCGACAGCCTAATAATCAAAGGTACCCATCTTTGAATGGATTTTATTACTCATGCAATAAATTTGTACATAAAGCAGTAGAATATAGAAGTATAATGAATCAGAATAGATTAAGTCAGAATGTTGGATTCTTTTCTAGACAATGTTATGTGTGAAACAAGTTTGGACATAAATTTGTCGAATGTAGAAGTCAGATAATGATGAGCAGATTCAATACCAGTAGAAGATTTCATTCATTCCAAGGTTACTATTACATGTGCAATATTTTTGGACACGATTTTAACCAGTGCAGGACAAAGATGAATAAAAAATTTCATGACCAAAGATTTGTTGTGTGCCACTCTTGCAACAAACTGGGACATTTTTCAAAAATTTGTATGAAAAAAGTCAAGAAGAAACCAAATCCGAAATAGAAGGACAAAGTTATAAAAAAGGTAAATCTAGAAGAAGTGAGGAGAGAAATGGAAAAGATTCGGAGAAAGAAATAAGAACTTGATAAAAAGGAAAAATCAGATAATCTTGTATCTGCATCCGATGCAGATGCCCCTTCTATGAACTGAATCTAGTAATGGCTTCAAGGGGAGCACTCAAAAAAAAATTTATCAAACCCCCGATATAAGAGGTGTCATGTGATGACACAAGGATATAAGATGAAAATTTTCATTCTGAAGGCAATGAAGAAAATTCTAGTAGAAAACAAGCAATACAAAATATTTGTGAAACCCTTTTTTCTTACAATACATTTTATAATATGGTTGACAGCTTTGGTGGAAGAAGGAACTAACAGACTAAAGTATGAATGATGATGTCACGAGAAATAAATTAGCCTTTATGATGAAACCCTAAAAGTGATAAGTTAAAATAAGGAGGATTGAGTAGTCATTTTCATTTTTGAAGTTAATGAGCTGAGAAGTAAAAGAGTTAGGTTTTTAGCAAGCAAAAGTACGGAGAACAAGGTTGAAGAAATGGAGCCAAAGGCAATCTAGTGATATTTAATCCGTGCAACAATGAATTACATAAATTGAGTAGGTTGTAGATTGATGAATTTGATCATGGAAAGATTAAGAATCTTGAGACTTCTCTTTCAGCTGAGAAAATGCAAATGGTCAAGAATCTAGGGCACAAGGGTTTAGACATTTTGAGTGAATTTCCATACTTTTTGAATGTGGACATTGTTCGAGCTATTTTAAGAAAAATTCAAGGTGATCAGATGATCTTTAACAAACCCTATGAAATCATGAAAGAATCAATTGCAGCAATAACAGGATTATGCAATAATGGACCTGTTCCAGTCAAGAAGTCAATAAAGAACAAAGAGGTCAAAGCCCTAACTAGGGTAACAGAAGATCAAAGAGAACTTATAATTCACACCATAATCGACCTAGTAATAAGGTATGTGGAATATGGCATCTCATATAAGATTTATTTTAGGAATAGGGAAGGTTCTACCTCAGTGATTTTCGTTTATGTTGTGCATCAAATGGTTAAGAATACGGAGGATTTTGACTTGTGTGAATTGCTAAGAAATTAATTAATGGAAAATATAACAATGAAAAAGAATAAAATTTATCCTTTTTGCTTTGGATCTCTGGTTATATGCTTGATAATTTATTTTCTAAATTTTTTACCATTGAAAGAAAATGTTGTGTGGAAGTCAGCTATACCTGTTGGGAAGCAAGTTCACCGATATCTGAATTGTCTAGCTGAAAAAGAAAAGGTTTGTAAAGAATATTTTGAAATCAAAATGAATGCATGGAATTTTGGTGTGGTTTCTAGTTTGGTTATGATGTTTGAGGCAGGATTCTCCTCTAGAAAGAAGAAAACAAGAAGAATTATTTCATGTTCCCCTCCAGAAATAAAGAAACAGAAGATAGAGGAAAAGGGAGATGAAAAGGAAACAAAAATTGCAGAAACATTCGATCTGGTTTCAACAGATGATGATGAAGAAGATGTTACTAAAGAAAAAGAGTTAAAAATTCTTGAGCAACTTGATGGATTGAATAAGACTAGAGATATATGGTTGTCCCAACCTTCATATGAATAGGATGCGATTACAGACACTCTGGCCATTTACATAATTCATAATGATATTGATCTAAATGAATTGAAAAATATTTTACCAAAAATATTGATTGAGAAAATTGAAGATAGACTAAAGGAATAGTCACCCGGTGAAACAACAGAAAAAGATGAAATTCAATTGGTTATGGAAGAAAGATGTCAAAATGCATAGAAGATTTTGACTGAAAGTATAAATGAACTGAAAAACTATATCAAGAGTGTAAATAGTGTGTATAGGTATTGTCTTTGGTGGCCTACTGCTATTGGGAACTACAGAACAAAAATTGATACTATTGAGCATGAATTGAACTCTATTAGAAAAACATATGATGTTCTTAATGATAAGGATGGAATGCAAAAGAAAAGGATCAATTATTTACAATATGATCTTACAGTCATCATGGTAAAGAGGGATAGTATTGTGAAGAACTTTTGGAAAGTCAAAGAGATAATCGAGATATGATTGGAACAGTTTTCCAGTCTCTTGGTGGATGCTGAGAACAATGCACAAAATATTGCTATTTTGGATACTCTTCTAAAAACAATTGATTCAATAGAAAAGAACAACAGTATTTGTCTATGCATTAGGCTAGCAGTGGAGTCCTGGAAGACATATCTTCTGAAACTAAAAGAAAAATACAAGGAAATATTTTAAAGAAAGAAGGATTCAGGTAAAGAATCATTTTTGATAACCTTTTTGTAGAATTTTTGAAGTGAAAGGAGAGATAAAGAGTCAAAGGAAAAAAATTGTGAAGAACAGTTTTGATAGGGGGAATAGTTAGAACATTTAGTTGCGGTATACCTGAAAATTTTTTGTCATTGATGTCAAAGGGGAAGAAAGGAAGCATGTAAAAAAAATGAAAATCATTTCATCTCATCAAAATATTTACAAAGGTTATTGTTGTTGGATTTTCACATCTTGTGTTACCATCAATGACAAAGGGGGAGATTGTTGGAGAATGAAGATTGTATCAAATGGTCATTAACGTCACCAGGTTTTCATTGATGTCAACACAATATTGTACGTATCACTCGTTTATCGAAAGTTATTTTCCATTGAATATGACCATTATATGTGGTTTGATGTGTTGGTTTTTAGGTTTGATTCCTACCGTGTGACAAACTATGATTCAGATATTTAAATATCTTGGTCGAATTAGCGTGTGCAATACTTTATGGGTGTTTAGCCAACCTAATTGATTAATATGATACATATATATATGCATATGTGTCTCTCTGGAACATATAGTGATGTGAGGTTATGCAAGAAGGATATAGAGACAAAAAAGGGTGTGAATAAAATAGATCAGAATAAGCGAAGTAGGCAAATACAATAAGTGTGTGATCAGAGCATAACTATTGAGCGATTACTGATATAAAGTACTACCTTTACATGGCTTCATCTGGAACTGAGTTGAGCACAATAAAGGTGTAATTTATCAGTTCACTTTTGGTGTTAAGCCATGACTTTTGTACTCTAGCAGTTAACCATCCGGGTTGTAGCTCTATGGACAATAAGTCCTTATTCCAGGTAGTGAGCCTTATTCCAGGAAGTGAGCCTTATTTCAGGCAGTGAACCTTTTTGTAATCAGTTATGATATTCTCTATAGTATGATTTAATCCTCACCGTGTTTTTTCCCTCATTGGGTTTTCCACGTAAATCTGGTGTTACTGTGTTTATGTGATGACTTTCAATTTTTGCAATCTTTAATAAATCATTTATGTTGTATGTGGATTTAGTTCTGATAAAAGGGTTAAGGCATTTAAATTTGGTGACAACTAATTCACCCCCCCCCCTCCCCCCCTCTCATTTTTCTTATTCAACATCATGCCCTTATTTCATTGTTTCATCAAAAGGTTTAATTACCTAAACAAGGTTTGACCAAGGCAAACCCCTATTTCCTAGCAATCAACAAGTTTTTTCATTCTCTCTAAATATGTGATTGCATATCTAGGTGTCTTGGAGCTTAAATATCCTTTGAATATTAGGCTACAAGGTTGAATAAAGTCATCAAGTTGTCACAAGTTTGCTATTTTCACAGAAAGTCACCTACAAGTTGCAAATCAGGGTTTCAGATTCGGAAATGAAGTGTGGAAGGAAGAGCAGAGATAGGAGTGTAGATTCAGGCCTTAACCCTCCAAAAAAGTAGAGTGGGACTAATATGTCACTTGTGGCATATGAGTCCCAGTATACCATATTTTCCATATTTCAGGAGATTTAGAATCACCACTCTCATATTCCTATTTCAACCCAGAAAGCTTAATCTGGGACTAAATTGCCAGACGAGCATATGAGTCTCAATGGGCATCAAACAATAATATTTTAGGGTTTTAAATCTTGTTTTGACCTCAACTCTCTTCCAGGTGCACCTATGTTCATTCTCAGTTTCTTATTATGTATTTCAGTTTCATATTCTATGTCATATAGTTATGTTTTGCATGGTACTTTGCACGTCATTTACATTTCTTATCTTTCCAAGCCCTAGCTTGATGGTGAACCCTCCTTTAGTCTCTAATCATACCCTAGGACACCCTATTACAAGATCTATTTCCCCTACTTCACCCTCGGATTGATATCTCTAGGGTTTCCTTGAATGAGAGTGTAGAAGATTGTTGGTCTATGTCCTAAACCATAGCCAACGACAATTTTCCCCCTTTCATTTTGGTGAACCTGCATTTAGAACACCTTATTTCTGATTTGGAGTGCATCATTGTCCTAGATATAGCTTGCATTAACTTCGCATTAGGTTTTGCATTAGTTAATTTGCATCTAGGGTTTATAAAGCTTGCATTAGTGAAAGTGCATATAGGTTGCATTTTTGCATCTTACATCATTGAATTTCATTTGAAAACTGTAATTGAACATAGTCTATACATCATACAAACTAAAAACCTTGACTTTCACTTAGAATTTTTTGATTTAGGTGCAAAAACCCTAATCTAGGACTCATATGACCCTCTAGGCGATTTAGTCCCAGTACAAGTGGTTTTTCCTAGTTTCTACGTATTTTATGGTAATTGTTATTCATTGTTTGAACCTTTGAAAATCGCTAACTGGGACTCATACACCCCTTTGGGGGATTTAGTCCCATATCATGCCTGAATCTACCTTTTACAACATTTAAAACCTTGTTTTTGTACTTCTTAAGCTTGTTGGTAACCTATCGTATCAATCTGGAAAGTTTCAGGAACTTATATTTTATTCATCTAGGTCAAAAAACATCAATTTAGGGTAGTCATTTTTCAAATCATTTCAATAACAAAAATCATTGAATCTAAAAATGTTCACTTTTTTGAAACTTTGTATAATATGGATAAAAGTACTTTTCACTTTTGCATACACAATTTTTACATTCATAAAGCTTTGCATAAGTTTGATAAAAGTTCTTTTCATTTTTGGATGCACAATGTTTACATTTATAAAGCTTTGCATAAGTTGGATAAAAGTATTTTTCATCTTTGGATATACATTATTGAAGCATTGAATGAGATGGTTAGAAGTACTTTTCATTCTTGGTCAAACAATGTTAGTATCTTACCTATCTAGCCCCTCCCTATGAGAGTGCTTTAGTGAAAGAGAATACAATCTTGGACAATCATAACAATCATTTTCTTTCTTCTCCTAATATTTCTCCTCTTTGTGAAGAAGATATTTTGGTGTTAGAAGAACCAATCAATGAGATTTTTGGGAGTCCTTGTTGTTTCTCTCCTCCTACCTATCTTATTCGACAAGACATTGCTAAACAAGAGGACACAATCATAGGTAATCATGATGATCATATAACACAACAACAAACCATTGAAAATTCAACTAGTATACATTCATCTCCCAACACCTTCCCCTATTGTGATAATGATTTAGAAGATTAAATTGTAAGTGATGAGGATATATTGATGTTAGATGATCAAATCTTTAAGATCTATGAAAACCCTCTTTATGTTTCTTTCCCTACCTATCCTATTTTAGAAGATATTATGGGACAAAGGAATGAAAGTATGGACAATCATGACAATCACATTAGTTCTTCTCCTATTATATCTCCTAGTTGTGAATAAGATACTTTGATGTTAGAAAATCCAATTGATGAAATTCCTGAGAATCTTAGTTGCCTCTCTTCCCCTAGGGAAAACCTTATTGAACAAGACAATCCAGCCATTTATAACTCCCTTACTTGTGATTAATTCATTTTAGAAGAACCAACCATTGAATTTCATGAACATCTAGTTTGTAGTTCTCCTAAAAGCTCTCCTACTAAGTAAGATATCATGGTGGAAGAAAATAACAACATTTTGGCTTCCTTAGATAATGGTGAAGAGATGACACTAGATTCCCCTTCATTAGAAAGACATCAAACTGAAACCGTTGAGGTCTTGAATGTGCAAGTTTTTGTTAGATCCCCCTTGATTAATGGACCTCATACATACCTTGTGGGACATCCTAAAATTCCCCTAATTCTTTACCCACCCTCACACAAATCTCCAACTCAAAACAAACCTAAACTTATCGTTTACCCAACTAAGAACAATGTTTCGCAGCAACCGAATTATAATATAGTTCTCATACATATAACACTAGAAACAATCTGTAACCAAGAAAAACACCTTCAACATCCCTCCCATTACCTCAACCTATCTTACCAGGTCCTCCTCATTTTCCTTCACAAAGTAGAAAGGATTATAATCTTGTTGAACAACTAAAGAATACTCCTACTAAGATATCATTATGGGACCTTATTCACGCCTCCCCTCATTATCATAGCATGATTCAAAGTTTCTTACAACAAGTTCCTACCCCTACTAATGTGCAACTGATTGACATAGCAACCATGATTCAAGAGATGGATGCTAACATTATTTTTCACCAAAGTGAGCTCCCTCCTTTGGAAGTGCAAAAACAAAATCACACTTTCATGATAATAGCTATCCATAATAGGTTGGGAATAAAAAGAACCATTTTTGGCAATGGCTCCACCCTTAATGTGTGTAGTGTGACCCTTTTGGATAGACTTGGCGTGGATAAATCAAATATCCAACTTGATTCTTTATCTATTTAGGGATTTGACAATGTAAGAAAACAACCGCTTGGTGTGATCACTTTGCCTATTACAACTGGAAAGGCCACAATAGAAACACCGATCCATGTTATGCCTCACGATATTTCATATAATATTCTCTTAGGAAGACCGTGGATTCATGTAATGAATGGGGTGCCTTCTACTCTTCATCATAAAATGAAGTATGTTTGCAACAATAAAGTGTACACACTTGAAGTTGATCCTGAACCAAACAGTTGTTTAAACATTAAGAAAAACAAGGAAATTCCTTTGAAAACATTGACACCAACTACACAAGTAAAACTCGTGCAAAAGAAAGACAAATAAAAACATATTGAGGAAGTCATGAATTTATTAGAAGATGATTGGGGTTCCTTAGATTTCACATCATTCATGGGCGAATACAAGATCATAAACAAAGACTCTGATAACGGAAAAGAGAAAGTAGTAATGTCAACACAAAGTTCATAATAAATTTTGAAAGCATCCACCTCAACCACTTTAGACGAAGAAGCCAATTATACAATAAACTTTGATGAAGATGATTATAAACAACCACTGAATCCAAAAGAAATGAAAAATGTTTATGGAAAAGGTTATGAACTTATGAAACAACTTGGATATAGTGGAAAAGGATGTGGTGCTAGAGAACAAGGTATCCATGTCCCTATAGAGCCTAACACGCAAGAAAAGACTAGTGGTTTTAGTTATTGTCCTTCGAAAGAAACAAGCAAGACTTCTCTCAATATCAACACTCTTACAAAAGATCCTTCTAAGATAACTTTAACATTAGTGCATCCTGAACTGATAGACACTAGTGGTATTAATGATTATCCTTTGAAACAAACAAAAGAAACAAATAAATCTTCATGTAATGAAAATTTCATCATGCAAAACACCAACGGTTAGAGTTCGCTAGATTTTACACCCTCCTTTCAAGGAGAGAACAAAATATTGCAATCTAAAGAGTCTTGTGTAGGTATGACACCTTGTACTAAGCAAGAGATATATTTGTCACAAAACAAAGTAACACCTTCTACTCTTAATCAAGAGAGTATATTTTCAAGACTCTTCCAGGATTGTTTGATATCCCTCCCTCCAAGAACACAAAAAAACAATTACTACAAGAATTCATTTTGTGCATATCATAGAGTTCATGGTCATGCTACTAATGAATGTAATACTTTGGGTAAAAAATTTAACATCTTAGGGATTGTGGTTCTCTTCCTTATGTGGGAGCACCTAATTCCACTAATTGATACTGATTTTCACTCTAGCATGTTTTTCATCAATCATTTTAGCTCATCCTTGTCCTGCACTAAGTGGGGGCAAGGGTTTAAGTAGCCTTGTCCTCGTATGTCACTTGTAATTGTCTCTTTTGGCTAGTTGACCACCTTTCATGTACATATAAGAGCAAGCTTGGGATGTGGATGACATGCCTTAAGTTGGCTTGCATGTGATGTACTAAATTTTGGGGGTTACCCCTTATCCATGATGTAGTTTCATTCAAAAACATATGAATTGGCATAGGGCTTTCTAAATAACCTCTCATGTCTTTTTCTACTTTAAAGAAATTTCTCACAACAATGGTGTTAGCAACTGCTTTAAAGTGGGGGAATACATCAACACTTATGTTTCACTATGTGATTTTATTTCTTCTTGTGATGCATCCTTTTCTTGGTGGTGTCATTGGATTTGATTTCCTCTAAGAGCGTGATATTTATTTGACTTGTCCTCTCTTGGATACATTAGGTATGGTGTTCCCTAAGAAGAGACCTTACATGAACTAAGTGAAATCCCTTTGAATGTACCTTACACTATTTTACGTTTACAATATATGTTATATGGCCACCTTGCATAACACACTTTGCTTGCTTGTGGTGCCATCCTGTTTATTCATGTGTCAAGCATATGAAGTTTTTCTTGCCTCGTGAATCCTGTTGTTCATATTTTGTGCTGCCTTTTCAAATTTATCAAGAGGAATAGCTTTGATATGGCTAGTGTATGATGAGAAGCCTAAATGTGGGCATGACTTTCTCATTGTATAGTGAGAAGACGATACGGAGGCATGACTTTCTCACTAAGCCACCCTTTGGATACTCACCCAGCGGACAGCCTGAAATTTTGTTGCCTCAGAGTGAGCATGCATTTTAGACAAACAACTTAGATCTGATCCACATCATGTTGGAAAAACGGTAGAGGTTTGATCCACCTCTTTTTTATTTTTTCTTGATTTTCTTTTTCTTTTTTTTAGTTATTGACATTGCATGTTTGTGTATCTTATTTTGTAGCATATCATACACCCTGTGTGTTTCCCTTTGTGCTTATGTTAGTTTTCCATAGGATCTTGATCCTGGGGCTTGCGCAACCCTCTTGGTCGTTGTCATCTTATCTTACTAGCATTAGTACATTTGGACACCTCTTGATGTGATTTTGTCTACTTTAGTGTGAGTTTGAAGCAAGTTCCTCCTCTCACTAAAGTGGGGACTAAATGTAGTGTAGAAAAATGTCATTGTCTACATTTTCAAACTTAATTTGGGAATTATTAACATTAGAATGGACCTAATGTTGCCTTGATCTAGTGTTGTAATGTGTTTTCCACATTCACATTGGATTTAGGGCCCTTTTAAGCTAAATAGACCTAATTTTTCCTTAATTTAATGTTGTAAAGTAGATTTATTTACACTTTCACATTAAGTTTTGGGCCCTCTTGCATTTATGACCTTAATTTCATCATTAATAGGCCCATAAGACCCTCTATTATGCATCTTGAGGCTTATTTCAACTGAAATCCTAACATAGACATCAAATATACTTAATTTTCCAACTCCCCGATATTTCCTCCACGTGAAAAAGCTTGGTGGGACCCATACGCCACCTTGGGTGTATGAGTCCCAATTGGCCCCTTTTTTAGGGTTTTGAGTGAGAAATCAGGTTTTAAGTTCAAATTTCATGAATTTCGACTTCTAGAATCTAATACATGGTACATTGGATGGAGTGCCTATATAAATAAGGTCTCAAATCATTATTTCACTAAGCATTCATGATATCAAGCCTAGCATTCAAGAGTTAAGCATTCCAAGACTTTATAAGAGCATCATAGATCATTCAAGAGAATTTTTAAGGCATTCAAGGGAAGAATTATTCATCATTTGTTGCAGAAATTCAAGATTCATCATCATGTCAAAGATTTGGTGTATCAAGCATGTTGTTGAGCTAATGTTGTTGATGTAGCATTGAAGATCCATTTGCAAGCATTGTTTCGTATCCAATTTGAGATCAAGATCTACATTCTTCATGGCCACTTCATGTTAGATTGAAAATTTACATTCCAGTACATCATTCAAAGTATCATTGTTCATGTTTTCATGTTCATCACAAGGTTTAATTACCTAAACGGGGTTTGACCAAGGAAAACCCCTATTTCCTAACAATCAACAATTTTTTTTCTCTCTCTACATGTGTGATTGCATATCTAGGTGTCTTGGAGCTTGAAAATCCTTTAACGATTAGGCTACAAGGTTGAAGAAAGTCATCAAGTTGTCACAAGGTTGTTATCTTCACAAAAATTCACCTAAAAGTTGCAAATTAGGGTTTCAGATCCGAAAAATGAAGTGTGGAAGGAAGAGAAGAGATAGGAGTGCAGATTTAGGCCTTAACCCTTCGAAAAAGCAAAGTGGGAATGATACACCACTTGTGGCGTATGAGTCCTAGTATAGCATATTTTCTAGATTTCAGGAGATTCAGACTCACCACTGTCATATTCTTATTTCCACCCAAAAACCCTAGTCTAGGACTAAATCGCCCAAACTGGCGTATGAGTCCCAATGGGAATAAAACAACAAGATTTCAAGGTTTTGGAGCCTTTTTTGACCTCAACTCTCTTCCAGGTGCACCTTTGTTCATTCTCAGTTTCTTATTTTGTATTTTAGTTTCATATTCTATGTCATATAGTTAGGTTTTGCATAGTACTTTGCATGTCATTTACATTTCTTGTCTTTCCAAGCCCTAGCTTGGTGGTGAACCCTCTTTTAGTCTCTAATCATACCCTAGGACACCCTATTACAAGACCTGTTTCCCCTACTTCACCCTTGGATTGAGATCTCTAGGGTTTCCTTGAATGAGAGTGTAGAAGATTTTTGTTCTATGTCCTAAACCATAGCCAACGCCAATTTTCCTCATTTCAATATGTTATATATTTTCTATAACTTTTATTTTCATAAAGATTTTGTGGCATGCAAAAAATTAAAATTGTTTTTTAGTTGATAATTATAATCTACAACTTTGACAATTATCAATTTTTTATTTGCATGATAAATATGAGGATGGATAATTTTATAAAATGATGCAAATACTATTTTTATGAGGATTTTGATGTTCTTCATGTTTTCTTGTATATTTGGGATGCAAAAGATAGGACTAAATAATTAAGAAATCATGAAAATTAGAACGCAAGATATGAGTTTTTGATGAAAGAAATTGGAAACTTACTCATAATGAGAAATGTAAAAATCACTTATAAAAGAAGGATTTTTATTCATTTTAAAGAGGAGAGGAATTTTTGAAGAGGAAAAAGACAAAAAAATGACAATTTTCAGTGTGAATTTTTACTAGATGTTTGCATGTAGCTTGCTAGTTCTTCATTGTGGATGGTGATGTATTTTTGTTTTTTGTTTTGAAACTTGGATCCTTTGGTGAAATTAAGTAAAATGCTTAATTATTTACATCTTTTATAGTGGATTTGTCAAATTTTGTGTAATACTTGCACATGCAATATGGTTTTTTTATGCAATTTCTTGGTCATTTTCACAAAATTCCTTCAGATCTTGCTCTTATGATGTTTATGATTGTATGAAATACTAGTCATGACATTGTAAATTAATTAAATTTCACTAATTATTTCAATATAAGAGATAGTAAATCGAATGCAAACCTCATCCTCTTTATTTTTAGTTCATTTCTTCTCTAAACCCTCATCTTTTGTTCATTTTTTTGCAAATCTGGTTAGTTTAGGAGTAGATTAATGTTAAAATAAGATCTAATTTTTTAAAACTTGTTATAAATCAGATTTCTCATGTTTGCAAGTTGTCCTATTGTTGTTATAGTATTGAAAATATTCATTTTTTGTGCAATGGATGATTGGAGCAGCAATTTATGTATTATTTGTCTTATTTTTTTATCTCCTAAGTGTATTTAACTATTTTTTTACTTGATTACCAACAACCCCTTATATAGGTATAGCTACATAAGCCATTGAACTATCTAACATTGTCATGACTTGACACAAAGAGACCTTGGGGTTATCAATCTCTCGAGGTCAGTTTCCTTTCGAGAGAGGTGGTGTATTTGGTATTCTACCTGCATGTTGATGAGTGTATCAAAATACCCCTCAACAAGTATCATCACAATTAGCCACTCTAATGGTCAGAAATCATGTATAGTATATGGTAAATACTTGACATTTTTCTAGAAGAGATGGAGCTTTGTGTATTTGTTTGGATAGAAGCATGACATTCATAGTTTGTTCTTAACTTAAATTTCTTGCCTTTTATGATTGGGCATAGTGGAGGATGAAAGTGTTGAGGTTGATATTTTAGACACCTAAAAATTACCTCTTCACTTCCCTCATATTACCATACCATTTCAACATTCATCACCATGCCAATTATCTAAAATGAACACTTTCACTATGTCAACACCTTCCTAACCATATTATCCCATTTCCTAAAAAATAAAATAAATTATATTTATTTAATTAGGTCACATTTACCATCATCATTTCATTAGCTAATTGAATAATTTTATTATTCAATTTATTGGTTCATATTCCCTCGCATCATTAACTAATTAAATAATCTTATTATACAATTACTCTAGTATTTTTTGAAACAAATCATTTATGACTTTATATTTTTAGCTAATGAAATCTCATTCATTTATTTCAAAAAAAATAAAATACGATTATTCATTTTCTCCTAATTCCAAGAAAAATATTCTTGATCAATCTCCACTATAGATTACCTTCAAATCCCAAATATCCATCCTTATAGCCAAAAAATTATGAATAGAGCTTCAAAGCTTCCAAAAAATATGCATGTGAAATCTAGGTAAATGTTGCACCAATATCTAAATGTAATTATTAAGCAACTAAATCCCTATTATATGTAAATTATCCATGAGCATATCCATTGCATCTTGGATTTTACGTCAAGTAGCATATGCTAAATAGTTGTTTAATTTGAATGATGTTTTACTTAATCTAAGGTGAGCATTGAATTTATAATCTAATTTAATTCTAAATTTTATGTTTACATTATGGAAATTCTTGTAGGGACTACCCCTTCACCATTATTTCTAATCTTTTAGCATTTTTTTTTTGATTGAATGGTGTTATTACGCTGATCAATGGGGGTCTTTCCATTTTTTAACAGTAAATCTATCTTTATAAGATTTTAAAAATAGATTTTTAGCTCTTGCAAAATATTTTATGATTTTTGCAATATATTTTATAGTTGTAAGATATTTTACTGATAACATGACATGTTTTAACTTTTAGAAAATATTTAGATCTTTTATTTCAAATTGAGTAAATATTTATGTTAAATATTTTGGATTATTGTTATTGATTTCAAAGTTGTGCAAACCTACAATTCATGTGAACAATAATAAAAAAGAGCATTGAATTTTTAAGCAAAGTATTCCAAGCCCTCTACAATTGGGAACCATTTGGGGAATATTGGTAGGTGTTGGTACACTAGTAAGAACTACTACTCTCTGAATCCAAAAGATAAAGGACCCATACATAGTCCTCTTCCTAATTAAACAACACAAAGTTTCCCCTATCGAAGGAATACAAGCATAGATACATTTACTTCTTTTGTGAATTTGCTTGCCTATAGCATAGTTCTTATGGAATCCAAGAGCTCAAACCTCATGGTAGAGAGATACAAAGTAAAGGTCCCTCTTCAATTTTAATCTCTCTATTATTATTTTTGGTTATCAATGCTAGAATTTTATCAAATATTTTGTTAAATCAAACATGTACTAGGTAGATATTATGGTATTTGTTTCAATTGTCACATCTTTCATCACTCAAGTTCAAAGATAAAGTCCCACAACTAAAATTGTAAACTCAACACTTCCTTCACATTCATGTCAATAATGTAGACAAAATTAAGCTCCTTAAGAAACTTATGTGCATTAAAATCTGTATAAAATATAAAAATATTATTGAAGTAATATATTCACCACAATAAATTTAATGTAAAAATCAATGCCCTCCATGAGAGCATCAAAAATTCCTACATAATCTTTGTTTGGATCCTTGTCCACAAGGGCTAGCACCTTGAAGAACCTCAAATATACATCAGATCAGTGTTTACCATGATTTATTACATTTGATATAATACTAAAAGATAAATTGTATGCTAAGGATTGCACTCAAAATTGGTCTAATTTTATTTCTTGCTCTAATATCAATTTGATTTTTTTATTTTTTTTATTATGGAAAAGTATTATGTTGAATTTATAGGATAAGGCATTGGGCTTGTTATAAAATCTTGTTTATGTATGCACTACCTTTCAATATGCTTTTATGATTTTTTAAATTGCACATTTTAGTTTGCTTATTGTGTTGTTTTTTCTATTAAGCATCATAGTGGTTGGTTGATTTTTGTCAAAGCATATTTTTATTATTTTGACCTAAGATGTGATTTAAACAAAATTCTCTAATATTTCATTTTTTATTATTTCTATAAAAAAAATTATAACTTACAATAAATTCATGTGTCAAAGACCAAATTCTTGAAACTGCTAATGCTTTGTAAGCAAGTTCAATCATCAAAGATAAAAAAATTTAAACTTCATTCACGTCTAGTATTTTGTATGTATGTATGTATGTATGTATGTATGTATAATTTTTTTTAAATATGGAAAATTATTATGTTGAATTTATAGGATAAGGCGTTGGGCTTGTTATAAAATCTTGTTTATGTATGCTCTACCTTTCAATATGCTTTTATGATTTTTTAAATTGCACATTTTAGTTTTCTTATTGTGTTGATTTTTCTATTAAGCATCATAGTGGTTGGTTGATTTTTGTCAAAGCATATTTTTATTATTTTGACCTAGGATGTGATTTAAACAAAATTCTCTAATATTTCATTTTTTATTATTTCTATAAAAAAAATTATAACTTACAATAAATTCATGTGTCAAAGACCAAATTCTTGAAACTACTAATGCTTTGTAAGCAAGTTCAATCATCAAAGATTAAAAAATTTAAACTTCATTCACGTCTAGTATTTTATATGTATGTATGTATGTATGTATGTATGTATGTATGTTGATTTTTTTTTAAATATGGAAAATTATTATGTTGAATTTATAGGATAAGGTGTTGGGCTTGTTATAAAATCTTGTTTATGTATGCACTACCTTTCAATATGCTTTTATGATTTTTTAAATTGCACATTTTAGTTTGCTTATTGTGTTGATTTTTCTATTAAGCATCATAGTGGTTGGTTGATTTTTGTCAAAGCAATATTTTTATTATTTTGACCTAAGATGTGATTTAAACAAAATTCTCTAATATTTCATTTTCTATTATTTCTATAAAAAAATTATAACTTACAATAAATTCATGTGTCAAAGTCCAAATTCTTGAAACTACTAATGCTTTGTAAGCAAGTTCAATCATCAAAGATTAAAAAATTTAAACTTCATTCACGTCTAGTATTTTATATGTATGTATGTATGCATATATGTATGTATGTATGTATGTATGTATGATGTATGTATGTATGTATGTATATTTAGGTATTTTTGTGAGATTGGTGTTGTGTATTATCGCACCATGTGCTTCATCCAATTTTGGGGATCAAAAGTATCTCAATTAAACATGTGTTCTTTTTTTGTGTAGATAGAGTTGTGTATGTTCTCTTGTGCCTTTGGGTGATCTTAAGGACCAAAAAAACTCTATCTACTTGTGTTATCTAAGGCATAACATCGTGAATCATTTTTATTCTCTTTTTGGTGAGATTGGAAAATAAAAAAATTGTGTGTCCAATTGTTTTATTTTCTTAGCGGCCTAGTGACCTTGGAAGTGATTCAAGCACAAAAAATATACCCTATATTCCAATTTAGTTTATACATTTTAAATAGGAACTATCATTCTTGGCCAATGAGTTGTTTGTTTTAAGAACACCTTGAGGTGAATTGGTTTCATCCATCAATATCTAGGCCTAGGATGATATGCTTCAAGTTTAGAATTATCATTTTTGTTGTAGCTTGAATCCAAGAGGACCGAATGAAGTGAGAAGGGATTTAACCCCAATCACACCTTATCCAAAATACCTATTTTTATGGATTTTGGCCTCACATATATTTATTTATATGGAGGACTCCCTATACAGTCTTGTATAAGCCTATCTTAAGACCTTTAAATCATTTGTAACTTGTGATGCACTAATAAGTGGTTAACCTTGTGAAGTTACTTACTACATACTCTTGAGGTACATTGGTGAGGTCACAAGCCAAACACATCAAGCCAAGTTAAACATGGAATTCAAAATAGAAAACATTTTCTCATAATAAAACATTTTCCTAATATTCTTATGTTGGAGAATATTCTCATCAAAACCTATATCCAAGGAACATTATAGGATGACCACAACAAAACTCATAGAGCTTCAAGCATATTTAGAGGAGTCATTTTCTAAAGGGTTAATTAAACCCAAAGTTTCACCTTGGGGAGTGCCAGTAATCTTTGTAAAGAAGAAAGATGGTATATTGTGCTTATGTATTGATTATCGAATGCTTAACAAAGCTATGATAAAGAATAAGTACCCATTACCATGCATTGATGATATCTTTGATCAAATGCGAGGAGCGGCGATTTTTTCTAAGATTGATCTATGGTCAGGTTATCATCAACTAAGGATCAAGGATGAAAACAATTTTAAAATTGCATTCAGGACTAGATATAGTCATTATGAGTTATAGTCCTACCTTTTGGGCTTACAAATGCACCTGCAACATTCATGAACCTGATGAACAACGTATTTAGGAACTGCTTGGATAGATTTGTATCAGTTTTCTTAGACGGTATTTTAATTTATTCTGAGAATGAAGAAGAGCATTGTAGACATTTAGAGATTTCCCAACAACGGTTAAGAGAGCATAAGCTTTACAGGAATCTTTCCAAGTGCACCTTCTTCCAAAAGAAATTTTAGTATCTTGGTCACATGATTACGGCTAATGGAATTACAGTGGATCTAACTAAGATAAAAGCGGTACTTGAGTGGTCAGTGCCAAAGAGTGTACCTTATTGAACAAGACAACTGAGAGGAGGGGGTGAATCAATTGTAAACAAAATTTAACCTTTAAGAAATTTCATCAGAAAATTAGATCAACACAAATTATTTACTTTGCTAATGTGATTAATCATTAAGTGCAAAAGCATAAACTCAAAAGCATCACATATACACAATAACGCCATATTTAAGTGGAAAACCCAATAAGGGAAAAACCATAGTGAGGATTAGCTCACAATATAGAGAATATCAAAACCGATTACAAAGGCTCACTGCTAGAGAAGACTCACTACCAAAAAAAAGACTCACTGTCTAGATTAGGACTCACTGCCCAACAAGGGTTAACCACCTAGAGGGCTCACTGCCATAGAATTACAAATAAGATAGAAGAGATGTGTTACAAAGAGAAAACAATCTAAATGCAATAGATATTTCCACCACAATTTTCTCACACTTGCAGACATGCATGAATGATAGAGTACACCTTTAGCTCACTGCATCCAAAAACTCAGCAATTAGATTTTGCACTGATCTACACCACTTTGTATCACATACACATGGATTTGCATCTATCTCACAACTATCTTGCTTGCAACCTCTATCTCATCTTTCACACAAACATCTCACCTTATATTTATACCATCTTCAACTTTGAAACATATCCAAAGTTGGTCACACACCATTTTCATTTACAAATTCAAATTAGGTTGGCACCAAAACATTCTAGGGCATAATTAGAATGAAGGTGACACAACCACATGCTTCAACATGCTTCCATAAGCCTCGAAAGTAGTGTTAAACACAAGGTTGGACAAACCAGTGTAAAACACATAAATCAACTAAGCACACGCAACCTTAACATGATCCAAACTTTTCATATAATAAAATTAACTTGAAAACATTCTCAACAGCTTATACAAGTCATAAGACTCGAACAAGAAGAAATCCGGAGCAACTACATTTCTCCTGGACCTCAATCAGATACAGTGAAAAACACAGTTCACAACTGGTGAACATAACTCACATTGAACAATGATCCAGAAAACCAAAATCTACATATAGCAACTTCCAACAACCATGATTAACATATCTAAACCACACGAACATAGGAGCAAATCTCAGAGTAAAACCCGGAGCAACCACTGAATACCTGCAACCTTTCTTCATTACAATTTTCTTAATATCCTCGACATAAATAGTCAATAACCATTATCAACTAGTGGAAAACCAGTTAACCAGTTGACATCAATGACAACACCTTCATACTTGCAACAATCTCCCCATTTTTCATTGATGGCAACACATGATGTGAAAAAACATCAAAGACAACACACCAGCTCTGAACATACTTCCTCATGATTTTACAATTATATTTCTCCCCTTTAGTAGATAATCTTTTTCACTTGATACTTTCTCTCTCACATAGATTTATCTCCCCCTTTGACATCAATGGCAAAAGAAAAATGTATTTTACATTGATTTCCCCTTTGACATTAAGAACACAATACTCTTTCAATGACAACACATGACACTACCTACTCCCCCTAAGAGGTAGCCACCAAAACATCAGTCCAAAAGAAAGATAGATCCATAGACCTGCCAGATTGATGCATCTCCATATGAATCTAGTTTAAGAAAGGAGGGGCAATGACCCCTCAATTCTCTTGGAGATACTCAAAAATGTCTTTAGAAAGAGCCTTCATAACTATGTCAGCAACTTGATCCTTTGCAAGTACATACTCAAGTTTTACTTCATTTTCCACAACCTTCTCTCTCAAAAATTGATACCTGATAGATATATGCTTTGTCCTCGAGTGCATCACTGGATTCTTTGAAATGTTAATTTCACTTATATTATCATAGAACATAGAAATAGGATTATCATACAATACTTTGATATCTTTCAATGTCTATCTCATCCACAAAACTTGTGTACAATGAGATATTGCAACAATATACTCAGCTTTAGCAGTGGATAAGGAAACTAAATCTTGTTTTTCACTTAACCAAGCCACAAATCTGCAACCAAGGAAGAATGCACCACCACTTGTACCTTTTTTGACATCTATGCAACTAGCCCAATCTCCATCGGTATAAGCACTTAGTGTAAAATCAGTATCCCTAGGATACCATAAGCCATAATTCGGAGTGCCATTCAAATATCTGAAAAATTATCTTAACAGTAGTAACATGTGTTTCTTTAGGATCTTCTTGAAATCTAGCCACAAGACAAACTGTATGCATGATATCCGATCTAGTAACAGTTAAATACAACAATTCTCCAATCATCGATCAGTATTTGCTCTGATTAGTCTTAGGTGAATCATCATCTTTACTCAATTTGCAACCAGTCACCATAGGAGTGCATACCGGTTTGGAACCATCCATTCAAAAATTCATCAACATTTATCTTACATAATTTGATTGTGAAATAAAAATTCCCTTTCTCTGTCTGATTGATTTGTAGCCCAAGAAAGAAATTCATTTCACCAAACATAGACATCTCAAATTCTTTTTGCATCTATTCAGCAAACATTTTACACATAGTTTCATTTCCTCCAAAGATAATGGCATTAACATATACAACCACTATCAAGATCTTGTCATTTTCAATTTTAAAATACTGATTACTATTTGTCGTACCTTTATTGAAACCTTGTTGAATCAAATATTTGTCTAACCTTGCATACCAAGCTTTAGGAGCTTGCTTCAATCCATATAAAGCCTTCTTCAATCTACAAACCATATCCGGTTGATCTAACAAATAAAATCCTTATGATTGTTCCATGTAGACCTCTTCTTCTAACTCGCCATTTAAGAATGCAGACTTAACATCCATCTGATAGACATTGAAATCTTTATAGGCAACAAATTCTAAAAACATTCTGATAGCTTCCATTCTTGCCACTAGAGCAAAAGTCTCCTGAAAATCTATACCTTCTACGTGTGAGTAACCCTTACACACAAGCCTTGATTTATTTCTAACTACTTTGCTCTCATTCAACTTATTTTTGAATACCCATTTTGGTCAAATTATGTTTTAATCTGTCGATATAGGGACCAATTCCCAAGTTTGATTCTTCTCAATCTGCATATTTTTTTCTTCCATAGCTTTCATCCAATTTTCAAAATTACATGCTTCACTCACAGTATTTGGTTCAATCTCAGAAAGTAAACACAGATTTATCTCACCAGTAGCAGTAGCTTTTCTTCTTGTCAATACTCCTTTCCTCTTGTCTCCAATAATTTGATCTTCTAAATGATTTTTCTACACATATTTAGGTGTCTTTGGGGACACCACCGGAGCTTCTTCTTCTTTATTCTACTTCTCCTGTTCTTCCACGAATTCTTCAACTCTTACACAATCAAGTTCATCAGATACATATCCATCAACTTCAATTGAATTCTTCATTTCTTCATCAGCCTTGACATTTGTGCTTTCTATAATTTTCCTCATTCCTTTGTTGAAACATTTGTAAGCTTTGCTCTTAGTAGAATATCCAAGAAAAATACCTTCATCACTTCTAGCATCAAACTTCCCTAAATTTTCTTCATCCTGTTTGATATAACATTTACTTCCAAATACCTTGAAATACTTAACAATAGGAATTCCTCCACACCATAGCTCATTGGGAGTTTTAGTACTATTTTTTTTTTCTTGAACTTGATTGAATACATAAACAACAATGTGTAAAGCTTCTATCCAATAAACTTCTGGTAGACCAGCTTCAGTAATCATTGATCGTGTAGCCTCTTGAATCATTTTGTTCTTTCTTTCAACAACTCCATTCTGCTGAGGAGTTCTCGAAGCAGATAACTTTCTTTTTATTATATGTACTTCACAAAACATATTAAACTCACGGGAGGTGAATTCACCACCTTTGTCAGACCTCAAGCACTTTATTATCAAATTTACTCCATTCTCTACCATAGATTTAAATGTCTTAAATCTATCTAATGCATCAGGTTTTTCTCTAAGAAAGGTAACACATGTATAGCTGTAGTAATCATCAATCAAAAGCATAAAGTACCTTTCACCTTGTAGACTTCTCACTCTTGTAGGACCATAGAGATCTGTATGAATGAAATCCAATAGTCCGGTAGTAGATTGTTCCTTTAATCTGAAGTTGTTTCTTGCTTGCTTTCCAAACTGAAAATTCCCGCACATAGCATTAATAGGCTTTGTAATCCTTGGTAAATATATTATGGCTTGCACTGCATTGGTCCTCATCAAGTTATCAAAATTCATATGACACATTCTCTAGTGTCATAGCCAACTGTCATCAATCTGAGTCATAAAGAAACGTCCATCAACACCCTTAAGTTGATATATATTTCCTTCAGACTTATTTCCTACAACAATCAATGTTATGGATCCTTTCCTGATTTCACATTCCTCATCCTCAAATACAAGATTATATCCTTTACTACACATTTGTCCAACACTCAAGAGATTGTGCCTTAAACCCTTAACATAATAAACATCATCAGTATTCTCGTGGCTGCCAAGTGGTGGTGGTCCAAGAATTTTGGTGTTGTCAAGGTGATTAGGGGTAGATAGCATAGTGCTTGTATGGCGTAGTTATAGAGGGTGACAGCGGTGGTACATTATGATGTGTGGGAATTTAATACTAAATGCGATGTAAGGATCTTTGGATGGGATGGCTTGTATAGACCTCGACTAGCTAGAGATCGTGTGAAGGTGGTGGCGTTATTGATGATGGGATGTCATGCGTTGTATGGGTGCCTCGGGCTTTTAAATTTGGTGAATGATGGTCAGATGGCACCGATAACCATGGAAACACCTGTCTATCTGCAATTGACAAGGAAGCTATGGTGTTTTTCAAGAAGATTGGGTATAGCAGATTGAAGACTGTCTTCAAAGATTGGGACGAGTTGGTCCTGGAGGCGATGCAGCTACTCTTGGGCGAGGATTTTATGACGACGGTTGAGAGGTGGCGCACCAATGCAGATATTGCAACCTATTTTATTGTTGCTTTGCTTGATTTGGAGGTCTCAGAGACCATGAGTTTTCTTATCATTCAGAAGCTCGCTTGGGAGAGTCTGATGGAAGGGGTGATGGATGTTATGATCATAGCGGAGTTGGGTGTCGGGTTACCTCATCCACGGGACATGCATAGGTTGCTCCTCCTTGGGGTAAGGGTGAAATGATATCTATTCATATTGGATATCAAGGTGAGGCATTGCAGAGGCATCGTGAGCGGATACGGTGTGGGCTAATATTTCTAAAGCATCACCTATTTCTCGAGCCCATGGGTGGAGTGGATTGGAGGTGGTTTTTTAGGGAGTTCTTGGAGGCTAACGATGTGGAGTTAGATGGGTAGTGGGTGTGGAGAAGTTAATTTTTTGGTCTAGTTAGAATTTTGGTGGCAATGGGTAGTGTTCTATGTCCCTCTGGTTGGATGATTGGTGTGCTCGGTGCTTGTGGGTGGAAGTGGTCTCCTCGTTACGGTTTTGACTCTTTGTGTTTCTAGTGGGATTGGTGAAGGCGGCGGTAGTGATGCTGGTAGATGGTCTATAGTTCAATTTTTGTATTTGGATGTCCATATTGGAACTGGTTTTGGGTAGCGATGTAGGTTGGGCATCTCGAGAAAATTCTGCCATTGAAAGGGCATGTTATAAATTTCCTTTTTGCTATCAATATAATATTTACCTATCAAAACAAAATAAACATCATCAGTATTATGCTTGCCAGCAAAAATTATTGAACCTATCCACAAATATTAACACCAGTATCATCTCCAAACATAACTAATCCTCCATCATATTTTTCAAGTTTAATAAGCTTACTCTTATCACCGGTCATGTGATGTGAACAGCCACTATCAATAACCCAATAATTCTTTTCTTTTTTAGCATGTAGGGCAGATATCAAAGTATCTTCCTCTTTCTTCGGAGGACATTCCTTCACCTGTCTTTCAGTATTAATAGAAGTAGAATCATATTTTATAGCCAAGATGAAGAATTCATTGTCATAAAAATCTCCATAATCATATTCTTCATCAGAAATACTAGTATCCTCAATCACATATTATGCTCTTATGATCTTCTTACCTTTGTTTTCTTTGTTAAATCTTTCTTTGTTCTTCCTAGCTCTTTCTGGACATCTTGACGCATAATGACCTATTCCTCCACAACTAAAGAATTTAAAGGGTAACTTACCTCCATACTTACCGAAGAATTTCCTCATCCTTCTCACAAAGTTAGCTTTTGCTTCATCAAGGTTTTCTTCATCCACATCTTCAACTCTTGTAGCCTTGAAATTAGTTTCTGATTTGGATCCATTTCTCAAATTTGGTTTTCTCATCTCAAAAGATGTCAGAGTTCCCAATAACTGATCTTTGGTATAAGTCTTGTATTTCACATATTCTTCAATAGCAGATACCTTTTCGTTGTATGCATTAGGAAGAGTTCTAAGAATCTTCTTCACAATCCTGGGTTCATCTACTAGAGCACCAAGTCCTCGCATTCCACCTACTAGCTCATCCACTTTGTACATAGGATTTAATGTTCTCATCTTTAGACATATGCAGAATCTCAAACTGTGCCTCCAAATTTTGTAACTTTGCTTCTTTGACCTTTTCATCACCTTTGTGTGTCTTCTCTAAAGCATCCCAGACTTCTTTAGCAGTCTTCATATTTTGAACTTTAATCAACTCGAAATGTGAAAGACTATTCTTCATAATGAACTTTTCCTTACTATTTTCTTCATTCACCTTAATTTCATCAGTTGTACTCATACCATTAGTCGGAGGAGTGTAAGCAGTCTTATAAGATTTCTCAACATCATATCCACAATACTCCAGATATCCTTCCACCTGTATTTTCTAGATTGCATAATTAGTTCCATCGAACCTAGGATACTCAAAATTGATCTTGCCTACCATCCTGGATCTTTCTTAAGTGATTAAGCTTCTCTCTGAGGAACCAAGTTCTGATACCAATTGTTGAACAAGAAAACTGAGAGAGGGGGCAAATTAGTTGTAACAAAAATTTAACCTTTAAGAACTTCCACTAGAAAATTAGATCAACAAAAATATTTTACTCTGCTAATGTGATTAATCATTAAGTGCAAAAGTAGAAACTGAAAAGCATCTCATACACACACAATAACACTAGATTTACATGGAAAACCCAATAAGGGAAAAAACCATTGTGAGGGTTAGCTCACAATATAGAGAATATCAAAATTGATTACAAAGGCTCGTTGCCAAAGAAGGCTCACTACCAAAAACAGGACTCACTGTCCAACAAGGGTTAACCACTCAAAGGGCTCACTACCAAAAACAAGACTCACTGTCCAACAAGGGTTAACCACTTAAAGGGCTCGCTACCACAAAATTACAAAGAAGATAGAAGAGGTACGTTATAGAGAGAAAACAATCTCAATGAAATAGATATTTCCACCATTTGCTCACACCTTGTAGACATGCATGAATGATAGAGTACACCTTCGTCTCACTGCATCCGGAAACTCAACAATTAAATTTCGCACTGATCTACACCACTTCGTATCACATACACACTGATTCGCATCTATCTCACAACTATCTTTCTTGGAACCTCTATCTCATCTTTCACACAGACATCTCACCTTATATTTATACCGTCTTCAACTTTGAAATATATCCAAAGTCGGCCACACACCATTTGTATTTATAAATTCAAATTAGGTCAGCACCAAAACATTCTAGGGTGGAATTAGAATGAGGGCGACACAACCGCATGCTTTAGCACACTTCTATAAGCCTTGAAAGTAGTGTTAAACACAAGGTCAACCAAACCAGTATAAAACACGTAAATCAATTAAGCACATGCAACCTTAACACGATCCAAATAAATTAGATAACAAAATTAACTTGAAAACATTCCCAACAGCTTATCCTCAAAACCACAAGTCATAAGACTTGAACAAGAAGAAATCCAAAGCAACTACATTTCTCCCTCACCTCAGCCAAATACACTGAACAATGATCTAGAAACCCAAAATTTGGATATAGCAACTTCCAACAACCATGATTAAAATATCTGAACCACACAAACATAGGAGAAAATCTCAGAGTAAAACCCAGAGCAACCACTGAATACCTACAACCTTTCTTCATTACAATTTTCTCAATATCCTCGACATAAACAACCAATAGCCATTATCAACTAGTGGAAAACCAGTTAACCAATTGACATCAATGACAACACCTTCACACTTGCTTCATACTTACAACATACCTGAGGTTAGAAGTTTTATGGGTTTGACAGGTTACTATTAGAAGTTTGTTGCAAAATTTTCCAAGATAATTTTTCATATTACTTCATTACAAAGGAAAGGGAAAAAGTTTGGGTGGTTCAAAAAGTGTCAAGCAACGTTTGACCTACTCACGGAGAAGTTGACTACAACATGGTCTTGAAGATACCCAATCCAAATGACAACTTTAGTGTCATTATGGCTGCATCGGGTGAAGGATTAGGTGGAGTCTTAATGCAAGAAGGGCGAGTTATAGCTTATGAATCAAGAAAGTTAAAGCCCTATGAGAAAAATTATGTGTCACATGATTTGGAGATAGCAACAATAGTTCATGCATTGCAAATATGGAGACACTATTTAATGGGTAAACTATTTGAACTAAAGATGGATCATCACAGTCTAAAGTATTTTTCACCCAACCCAACCTCAATGCACGACAAAGGAGATGGTTGGAGCTGATAATCGATTACAACTTCAACATTAACTATATCAAGGGAAAATAAAATTAGGTAGTTGATGCCCTAAGTCGTAGGAGGCATATTGCTTCAATAGTAGCAATTCAAACTGACTTCAAGGACCAAGTGTTGCAAAAAATACAAGGGCGATGAATATTATTAGCAAGTCAAGGAAGCACTCTTGGATAACCTATAGGACATAAGGTATGGAGGATTCCATTTTGAACCTAGTGGATTGTTAAGGTTTAAAGGAAGGATATATGTGCCTAATTCTGAAGAATTAAGGAACTTGGTGTGGAAAGAAGTTCACAATGCACCATATTCTGGACATCTTGATGTGACTAAGATGTTGGTGGATGTGAAGCCTTTGTATTTTTGGAAGCGAATGAAGGGGGATGTTGCTAGTTTTGTAGCAAATTTATTGGAATGTCAAAGGGTGAAGGTGGAACATCATCACCCTATAGGACTTTTGAATCCTCACAATGTTCCTGAGAGTAAGTGGCAAGTCATAAGCATGAACTTTGTGCAAGTCCGACCCATATCTAGGAACAAACATAATACCATTCTTGTGGTAGTGGACAAGCTTACCAAGGTAGTACATTTTATTCTTGGGAACTTAGTTGATAGAGCTCCTGTCATAGCACAAAAATTTATTCAAGAAGTGTTTAGATTGCATGGGATACCTAAAAAGATTATCTTTGATAAGGATGCCCAAGTGACTTCTAGGTTTTGGAAAACCTTGTTTTCTTCACTTGGTACCTAGTTGAATATAAGTTCATCATATCATCCGAAGGAAAATGGTCAAACTGAAAGAGTTAACCAGGGACTTGAACATATACATAGAATGTATTGTATGGATTATAAATACAACTGGGAATATTACCTACCATTGGTTGATTTTGCATACAAAGGTTCTTATCATTTTGCAATCAAGATGGCTCCATTTGAAGCATTGTATGGTCGAAAATGTCAAACTCCTATAAGTTGGGATAAGCTTGAAGATAGGGTAAGCCTAGGACCAAAGATGTCAGAAATGGAGGAGCAAGTTGGAATCATAAGGCAAAGATTGGAAAAAGCTAATGATAAACAGAAAAGTTATGCAAATTCCAAGCAGATATCCAAAAATTTCTCAATAGGAGAAAAGGTTTTGTTAAGGGTCAAGCCTCAAAAGCGTTCTATTAAGTTTGGAAAATCATCCAAATCAGCTCCATGCAACGTAGGTCCTTTTGAGGTTCTTGAAGTGATCAACCCTATTGCATATCAAATTGCCTTGCCACCAACTCTTTCCCGGATGCACAATGTCTTTCATGTCTCTTACCTTAAGAAGTATATACCAAGTGATAATCATGTCATTGATTAGAATGCTTTACAGGTTCAGGACCTAGGGGTGGTAACAATCGAGCCTCTCAGAGTTTTTGGAACGTGTAAGCTTCGCTTGTGAAACAAAGAGGTTCTACAATGCAAAGTCTAGTGGGATCAATATGCAAAAGATTCAGTCACTTGGGAAGACTATGCAAAGATCAAGCAGAAGTTTCCTCATGTTTTGCATGCTTTTGAGAGTTCTTGAAAACTATATTTTTTGTTTATGTTTTATTGACTATGTCAAATACTTAAGATCATTGGGAACGATGATTCACAAGGGGGGGATATGTTACACCCCATTGTGCTATTACTTATTTACTTTTACCTAGTTGTGTGAAAATGCTTTAAATGTGTATGTTTATACTTTATGTATATCGGAAATACAATAAATGAATGTTTGATTTTAAATGAAGGTATGTAATGATTTTGTCTATGAAATCTATGATGCAAATGGTTGTAATTGATTCAACTAACTACATTTTCTATGTACTAAGTTGGATGCAAGGATAGATTCAATCCTCTAGAAGAGAGGGGAAGTATCACCCAGGAGAAGAGAATTGGTCCAGTAACCCTTATTGAGTCTAACTGAGCTTTCACACACTCACTTCTAGTATAGTCAATTCAATAGCCTGGGAAATGGTAAGTTACCTTAGTCTTGTGTGTGAATGAATTAGGAGAGTTTATGGTTTTGTTTGTGAGAATTCTTGATTTAGTCTAAGTGTTTGAGTTTCTATCAATTGTGGGTTCTTCTTAATGTGTTTACATTTGATCAATGAGATATATACTTCAAATGTATATATATGTATATATGTACATGTCTACGATGAACTCATGCGCATGAGTATATGTAGATAGATGTATCTATGTACATGCTTATGGACGGATTACCCATATGCATGGGAACGTCAAATAGACAAGGATACATATATATATACTTCATGTATATATGTCAATCAATGTTGTTGAAATTGTATGTGTGAAGAAAATGTTAAATAAATATACAATATATGTGTGTGTGTGTGTGTGTGTGTGTGTGTGTGTGTACATATATATATTGATATATGTGTATGTCTCAACGTAATGGAAATGTCCATACGAGTGTATTGATATATATATACATATGTATATATGTATATACATATATACACATATATATATAATATGTACAATGTTATGTATATATATGTTTATTATATATATTATATATATTATAAATGTTAATAGTGGTGTTTATACATTAAAGAACATGGAATGTATGAAACACATTTTATATATGTTATATGTAAAGTGCAAAAATTAAAAGTGATAACGCATAAAACTTTAGGCAATGTTTAAATGATTAAACATGTGCAAATAAATAATGTAGTGCTATGTTATGTGCAGAGCTATTAAGCTAAGTAATACGTGGAAGTAATATGTAGACAAAGTTAGCATTGTGAAGTGATGCTAATCTGAAATGCATAAAATAACTTTGACTTAGTATTTGAGCTAAATAGCAACCGAGGAAATAGGAAGCATGGTTTTTTGGTGGCACAAAACTGAGAATAGTGTGAACCAAATAGAAGTCTAAACCTGCAAATGCAAATTCTAGATTGTAAAGCAATGTGAAATATATGAATTGGAAAAATAGGGAGTTGGCCAAATAAGTCGACCTATAGGAGACAATCACCTTGCATTTCTAATTATCATTTTTTATGTCCAGTTGAAAGAGGTGACTCATTCACTATGGTTGAGTATTTGTTTATTGTGCATCAATTCAAGTTGCCACCTTTTATTATTCTTGTTGAGTTGAACTTTCTGAGCTAAGAAGTGTCAATCTTGTTACCCTATTTCTATCCTTTATTTGTTGATCTTAATATATAAATAGAGGTGTCCTTCACTTCAAATGGGATGCATTCTTGCATTCTAATTTTCTAATTTCTTGTGTTACTCTGCTACAATATTGAGTTGTGAATTGAGAGGTTTTTAGTGTGAGATTAGTGAGGTTTTTAGAGGGATTTTTTGTGGGAATTGGTTAAGAGAATGATTTGCAAACTATTTGGTGGAGGTTGTGCTAGGAAACATTTTATACCAACTACAACTATCTGATTATAGGCATGCTAGTTCTCTACTTTACTTTTATGTTTTAAGTTGAAAAGATTGCTTGTTTTTATGGTTGTTGCTTGAATTGTTTCGAAAAAGGAAAATAGATGTTTTTATGTTCGTAAACCCATATAAGGGGATTATCTTAGCATATTATGTATGTAGGTATGAGTTTTTATGTGTTTTACAATAAATTATGCTAAGTCATGCTTAAATAGTTATAGTTTGATTTATAAGGAAGTTTGTGAAAGTCTGATTTATGTTTCATTTTGGTTACCATAGTGTAATGCTTTAGTAAGAGGAAATGGGTCATTACAAATCGAGCTAGGAAGGTGTGTGAATAGGATGACTCTCACTCGAAGTAACTAAGTGTTGAATTCTTTGGCCAAAGTAGTGTAAGTTGTCACTGTTTACACTTTCAATTCACTATGATCTAGTTATACATTCTAGTTTGGGATTGTCATACACATAGGTTGTAGCCACTATATGGTAAATTTCTAGTTTGTAGGACACAACAAGCTCAGGAAAGGCTAGTATTATGGGGTTATTAAACCAATTTCTTCATCGAAGGGTAGGGCCATCTTACCTGATAGGTAGATGTGTAGGGGACCGTAGTAAGCATGTGGTTGGTGGAAAAGTGCTTGAGTGATGCTTCTCCTCATCAGTTGGTGGCCAAAATTTGAAGGAGGATTACCTAGACCATATGTATTTCTAGTGATGGAAGCTCAAAAGAGTTATGTACGTAATTTGTACCCATTTATATGGAAGGATGTAAACATGAATGTTAAGCTTGAGTTTATTTAATATGAAATCAATGTTATGGAAAGATTGGTGAAATACCAATGAAATGCAATGGAAGTTTGGAATAGTGTTTATTTCATATGTGCATGTAATTTACATTATGGAAAAGAAAAATTTATTGCTATGTTATGGCATCATGGTTTAATCACTTGTGGGTTAAAACTTAGGAAAAAAAATTAGAAAATTGGACATGTTACAATACATCTCTCGCACAAAAGGATATCCTTGAGAAAGCATTTCAAGCCTCAATCATACCTAATAACATAGATACTGAACAATTTTAGGCCATGTTATGATACCTTACTTCATCCCATCATCTCATGTTTACTAAAAAGGAGCTTCCATCTACCACATTCCATAATCAAGCTCTATACTTAGAAGTCATTATTCATAAACATAAAATCAAAAAGTCTTGATAGATGGTGGGGAAGGCTTGAATATTTATTCCCTCCAATTGATAAAAAAATTGGGATGTTTTGATGGTGTCATAGATGCATAGAAAAGTATCAAAGTAAAAGCATATGATGATGTAAAATGTGAGTTTTAAGGATTAATCAAGTTGCCTATTCAAGTTGGTCCCTCCATCACAAAAACTACATGTCGATTCTTGGACCTTGATCTCCCATACAATATTCTCCTAGGCCACCCATGGATACATGTACAGGATGTGTCATCCACCTACCACCAATGCTTAAAATTTACCTACAACAATATTGAGGTAACCATTTTTGGACATCCTCGCACTTTCCAATATTGCAAAAAGGTAGACCACAAATATCATAGAACTCACCAAGTACCTAATAATTACATAGCCTCATCTTTATCATCTTATATAGATCCATCTACCTTATCTTCATCATCCACTACACACGTCCCATTTCATAAGATCAAGGTCCAAGTAAATGACACCATCCACCTACCACAAATGCTTTAAATTAACCTACAACAATATTGAGGTAACCGTTTTTGGAGATCCTCGCACTTCCCAATATTTCAAAAAGGTAGACCATAAATATCATAGAACTCACCAAGTACCTATAATTACATAGCCTCATCTTTATCATCTGATATAGAACCATCCACCTTATCTTCATCATCCACTCCACACGTGCCATTTCCCAAGGTCAAGGTCCAAGTAAATGACAAAGGATGTGGAGAATATGGCATGAAAAGTTCCTTCTATGTGGGACAATTTTCGTCTTCACATAGAACATATGGAAAACCCCAACTAATGCAAAGAAAATCTATAGTTGTTATCAAGTATGAACCCATATCATTTTCACATTGGGGAGAACTAAATAAAGAATTCATTGAAGAGGATATCTCCACATGGTTATACAAAGAAGATAAAGAACAAGCTACCCTACCAGTTGAACGATGTACAAATGGCTTTCATATCATCAAGAACATGGGATACAAAGGCTAAGGTGGCCTTGGACTTCATGAATAAGGAATAAAAGAACCCATAGTTTTAGAAAAGAGATAAATATCAAGGACTTGGGTATGGGACATTGGAAACCATGTCTTCAGGCCTTAAGTGCACTCCTAATGAGATAGCCAAAACTTTTCTTGCAATTGAAACTTCTAATGATGGTACCATAGATGACTCTTTCATGTATATCACTGACCTATTACAAGATTCATAAATTTACACATTAACTTCTATATCATTCACATCTACTTCACAAACCAACCTTCCACTCATTTACCCTCAACTCATCGATTGGGACCAACAAGGACCACTAGTTTTGGACATATTCCAAAATGATGAAGTTATTGTAGAACTTATGGATCTTTGACATAATATTCCACTAATAGATCACAGAGCTATATTTACTATAGAGCTTGATGTAAATGCATACTTTGGAGGAAGAATCAAATCCTTCAATCGCAAAAGTAATAAAATAAAAAATAATAAAATGATACCCTAGTGAAAACCACAATGTGGAATTACCAGATCAAGAAAAAGTAAATATAAAGAATGTATTCAAAGGTGAAAATCTCTCAAATGTGCTAGGAAAGATGGATAATTTGACCTTCCTACCATTTCTAAGTATCAAGATAAATCTCCAGTACTAGTTGAATCAGTGCAAGAGATAAACGTTGGCACCACAGAGAATCCTAAGGTTAATTTTTTTGCCACATCATTGACACCACAAGAAAATAATTATTTTACAGCATTCCTTGACAAATAAAGCATCAAATTTTCTTGGTTCTACATAGACATGTCTGGACTAGATGCCTCTTTGTTGGTTCACCATTTGATAGTTTTCCTAGATGCTAAACCAGTGAAACAAAACCTTCATAAAATGCATCCTCAAATTATACTATTGGTCAAAGTTGATCTTTAAAAACTACTAGATGAACTAGATTCATCCAACCTATTGACTATCCAAAATGGGTATCCAACCTTGTACCTATTGCTAAATCCACTAAGGGCATCCGCATATGCACTGATTTCAGAGATCTAAACAAGGCTTGTCTAAAAATGATTTCTCGCTACCTAACGTAGACATCATCATGGATTTGAAATTTTTTCACTAGATGATTTCCCTCATGTATGGTTTCTTGGGATATAACCAGATCCACATTGCACCTGAATACCAACACAAGATTATTTTTCACATGTCCTTGGGGAAAATATTGTTGGAATGTAATGCCTTTCAATATAAATAATGCAAGAAAAAACTATCAAAGAGAAATGATAGTAATATTCCATGAATTATTCCATAGCATGATGGAAGGCTATGTAGATGACTTACTAGGAAAATCAATCACAAGAGAAGGAAATTTGGATGTTCTTGAGCAAATATTTAATAAATTAGAGAAATACTAAGTGAGGCTAAATCTTAAGAAATATGTCTTTCATGTCAATTCAGGAAAACTATTGGGATACATTGTTTCTTATAGAGGTATTGAAGTTGACCCAGCAAAAGTGAAAGTGATAATTTGGATACCTCCGCTAACCAATGTTAAACAGCTACGTAGTTTCCATGGAAAACTATAGACAATTCAACAATGCATCGCCCAACTAAAAAATAAGTGTCATCCATTTTCTCATCTCCTACACAAAAAATATCACATTCAAATGGGATGAGAAATGTTAACAAGATTTATAACCATTGAAATATTATCTTGCCTCACCGCTAGTGTTAATGTCACTGATCCAGGGAAAACCATTGGTATTATACATTTCACCAAAAACATCAGCACTAGGAGCTCCACTTGCACAACATGATGATAAGGGGAAAGAAAAAGTAGTCTACTATATCAGCAGGACCAATTGTAGGGTATGATCTTAACTACACACCAATAGAATGATAAATCATCTTTACATCACAAAAGCTCTAACACTATATGCTTAACCATAAAACAAAGCTCATTTTCAAATTTTATCCACTAAAATATCTCTTATCTAAAGAAAAACTCATCAGTCAAATAGCTAAATGGGTTATGATACTAAGCAAGTTTGACATAGAATATGTGGAGCATAAAGCCATCAAAGGATAATTCATTACAAACCAACTAGCAGATGCACTTATATATGATGATAATTCACTTATTTCAGATTTCCTAACTGAAGCACTCTTCAATATCACTCAAATAAATCGGTGAAAAACATATTTTGATCATTCTTATAAACATGGTTCAAAATAGGAATCCTCTTTATCACTCATCAAGGATATTGCATCCCCAAGGAATATTGGCTAGCATTTACATGCACCAACAACATCATCCAATATGATGCATCAATAACAAGATTTATAATAGAAATTCAATGGCACGTCAAACAACTTCAAGTCTATGGAGATCCATAACTAGTTATAAAACAAGTCAATGATGAATACCAAACAAAAGATAATAAATTGATAACCTACAAGAGGATGATTGATAGCTTCCAGCAATACTTTTCCAATATTTTTTTTAGAAGATACCAAGATTGAATAAAAAAGCTACATATGCTATGACTACTATTGGATCTCTCTTAGACATGCCTCATAACAACCAACATTATGATTTTTTGGCTGAGCAAATTTTGGTTCCAACTTATTTTGTCCCAAATTTGAAACTCATGTGTAAATTTGTTGGTCTTGATTCCCCATGGTATCAAAATATTTACACTAACCTCCATGAAAATATCCTTTCCCCTACCTTAACCAACACCCAAAAGAAAACCTTCATCTTTTGTTCATATTGCTTTGTTATCCTTAGTGATACATTAAACCAAATAAGTCTTGATGGTACCCTCCTTAGGTGTTTTAAATTAGAAGAAGCTAATACTACCTTACATGAGGTTTACGAAGGTGTCTTTGGGTCACATTCTAGTGTTCCTACCGTTCCTAAGAAGTTGTTGAGAATAGGATAATACTGGCCTACTATGAATTAGGATGCATAGCAATTTGCTAATAAATTCCTTCAATGTCAACAGCAAGAAGATTTAATTCATGCAATAGCACAACAGTTGCAACCTATTACTACTCTTTGGTCCTTTACACAATGGGGGATCGACTTGATAGGAAAGATCCATCACACCTCATATAAGTTGCAAATTCATAATGACTACCACTGACTATTTCACAAAGTGGATAGAGGCCATTTCATTAACCTACATCACCAATAAATAGATAAGCTAATTTTATCCTCAATTACATTATCTATTGATATGGTGCCCCCTTTTCCACTATCACATACAATTTAGAAGCCAATAAAATTGTAGCATTTGCAACCAATTCCATATCTAACATTGTGTTTCCATTTCATATTACCCATGAGGCAATGACCAAGCTGAGAGTTCTAATAAAACCATACTAAAAATCCTTAAAAAGACAGTTAATGAAGTTGGGTGTGACTGGTATATCAACTCAATCATTTCATATGGGCCTACCATACTAGAATTTATACACCCACAGGTGCAACTCCATACTCACTAGTCCTTGACACTAAAGCCATTTTTCCTATCGAGGTCAAACGTCCTTTGAGAGTATCTGTGGAACATCTCATTGATAATGAAGAATACTGAGTATCCAAACTACATGACTTATAGTTTCTAGAAGAAAGGAATCTCACTATACTAAATTATTTACAAGCTTATCAAAACCACCTCCATCGTAGCTACAACAAAAGGATCAAGACTCAAAGATTTTAAATTGGTGACCTAGTCTTAAAAGAAAATCAAAAGAATTAGCAAGACCAAGACAACAAGGGTAAATTTGAGCCTAATTGGTTAGGACCTTTTATCATCACAATGAGCTACATATTATGAGAATACCAACTTGCAACACTTGAAGGTGAACCTATACAAGAGCCCATCAATAGAAGTCACCTCAAGAAATTTTATACATAACTCTTGGGGTATCCCAACTAAAAAAATACAAAAATAATAATAATAATCCATCCAATGGTGAAACCCACTTTGGTAGTGCCTCAAATAAGCATCATGGTGAAAAACCTATTTATAGGTGCCATGTGTAGCAAAAACCCCAAAAAAAAAAATTAAAAAAAGTAAAGAAAAATAAATCATCCTATGGTAAAACCACTTCGATGGCACCTTGGATAAGTACCATGGCGAAAATTTTTTTACAAGTGTCACATGTAGTAAGCACCATCTACCATCTATTAGGATTTTATCCATTTCATCCATAATAAAGTTAAGCTTCCATATACAAACATCTACCCATCATATTTCATTAACCAACTATCATGGCTTGATAATTATCAGTACCTACCATTATCCATCCCACCTAATGCCATAATAAAATCCAGCCCATCTATCCCATAGTAAATGATCTTACACCTAATTGGGAGCATATTCCTTGACCTAGTCATCAAATTGGACCCTTGGTACCACCTTGAGAAAATAACAAAAAGAGAGGAAAAACCATGCTACCACAATTCCACACTTTCCATAATAAATCCATTCATTAAACCATAGTAAATGGCCATATTTAACACTCTCCATCACATCCATAATAAATCATTGTCACTCGACTTGACACTCAAACAAGAGTAAACTATGCATCACATGAAAACATAGAACTTCCACAACAATTGCAAGCTAAGATCACTATTGAATCATCTAATTGCCTACATATGTATTTCCTAATCATTTGATCCATCATTCTAATCCATGCCTTAATAGGGGTATCCTTCCTACAATTGGAAAAATCGGATAATAAGTGTACCCTCTTTGGCAAGAGATGTGATGGTTAAATTGTTTTATTATTTTTCCTTTTTCATTTTGATTGATCTTTTATCTCCTTTCAACAGTTACTTGAAAACATCTTGATCTTCCAATATCTTGGTGTGGCTAGAGGTGCATAGAATGAGGCACGGTCATTATTTTTGTATGTTGTGTTTATGGGATTTTCTTGTAATATTGTCATGGCCAATACTTACCTTGTGTGTGTTGAGGTAGCTTCTTGCATAAAAAAAATCATTTGCATATCAAGGCATGCATACCTTTTGTGTACTAGGATTATCATGCTCTAAATCTCTTTCACATAGATCCAACAAGATTATAGTATGTCTGGTATGAATAAGGACAACCTTTTTGTTTGCAGAGTCAAAGTCCACACAAGGGATTGTTGTTTACATTTTTTAAACATAACCAAAGAAAATCACCTTTCCATCCCATTATCACTTTTCAAATCCCATATTCACTATCCATTCATTACCTAATTATAGCTTTCACTATTTGATATTGATCAACAAAATCATGTATTCTATGTTATCCTACATCCTACTCTTCTATCATACTAACTCATCCCCATCCCATCATAATAACCATTTTGTATATGTATCATGACACAAAAAATAGAATCACCATAAATATCTTATTGCATCCATATATTACCTACATACATAATCAAGCTTAGGTCATCATCAAATATCATCATATAGCATATACATCATAATCATAACATTATTTCATCAAAAATTATATCATATACATCACATAGGTCATCATAACACCATTACATTATAATCACATCATATCCATTGCATAAATAATATCATAACCATCATATATAACCATCATATGCATACATCAGCATGACATCAAAACATCATAAAATAATCATCACATTAACATTGCATACACATCATCATCATCATAAACATCAATAGTCACTACAATAAAATCACATCTTATATATATTAAAAATAAATCACATGTCATAATGCATCAAAAACAATGTCTATAGATAGGCTACATGAGTCATAAATATACATATATGCATTAGCTCGTAGGCAAAAATAATATACATTTTACATGGGGTAAACCCACAAAAGTGGTTTACAATTCCAGTGAGGAAGCAAAAGTTGCAAAAAATGACCCCATGCAAAAAAAATTGGTTTTTGGGGGTTCAAACGAACTTTTGGTTCAAGCGAACTCAAAGGGAGTTCGAGCGAACCTGTTTAATGATGGGGCCCACCATTCCAGGAAAAAAGCCAAAAGTGAAGGCTTGTGGAAAGGGGGTTCGAGCAAGCCCTGGTTCGAGCCAACCCCTTTTCCCCCCTTCTCCCCCTTAGGCACCAAAAAAGTCCAGAATTTTGTGCTCTGAAGCTCGGGTTGAGGATGAAAATGGAGACTTGACAGACCCAACTGGATGATGGTAGTCCTCGGAACAAGCTATCCAACGAATATAATTTTAATATGTTTTGGTTTTATTATGTATTTGTTTTTTTAGTTTTATTAAACATAGGTTTTTCATTGAAAAATCAAGCTCTATGTTCTGCACATCTGGAAAAATAGCAGATTATCAAAAACAAATGAAAAATATGAGTGCACCAGATATTGAAGTCCTTGATCCAACAAAAAAAAATTTAATTTCGATACATACAAAAAAAGTTACGCATTATACGGTCTGCCTATGTCTAAATTGTAATTGGTTTGACTTTGAAACTTGATTAAGGAAAAAATATTCAATAAAACACTATGAAACCAATTGGAAGCACTAGATATCATAGTTACAAATATAAAATAGAAAAAAATAGAATTTTATCCTTAATGGAAAAAAATTTATGTGTTATACGATGAGCATCACTCCTTAAAAATGTTGTTTACTAAAAAGAACTAGTTTTCAAAGGAGATGGAAAAAGAAGTGCAATCTGATTCCAAAAATTTTGAAAAAAATATTTTAGAATCTATAGACAAAATGTCACAAATCACTAGTTTGCATCATCTTCAAATTCCTCATAGTTTAGTTGCTTTAGGTGCCCGAAAGTGAAGATTTAGTTAGAAAAAATTATTTCAGTGTCCAGTTTGGCCAAAAATTATAAACCAATATTGTGGGATCACCCCATAATATCATATATATGTACAAAATTCCTCTTGATAGAACTGCCACCCTCTAAGTGCCTAGATGACCCTGGTACATGAGGAGGACATGTTAATGGTGGTGTTGGTGATGCCTATACAACTAGTGTATGTGTTATTGAAGGTGGCCCTAATGGTGGCCCCATGATTGATTTTCCCTCTGATCTCATCGACCAAGAACCCCCTAATCGACTCCAAAAAGAAAACCTAGGAGCATGACAGCCTGCAAGTACATGTGTCTCGTACAAGGTCTTGTAATATGTTGCCTCATGTGCTAACCTCCTGATCTTTGACATCACTTGTCCCATATGCATCCCTATTGAAGTCTTTGCCTACTAATTCCTCACCATATTTGTGTCTCTCTCAGTAGTCCTCTGAGCTAACAACAATAGGAGACTATCTCTCTTAGCCTAAAATGCATCCCTCTTGATTGTCCTCTAATATCTCTCTTATCAAGCTTGATCTCACTCAAACAAGACAGTGGCCAATTGTACCTATAGATCATTCCCATCTCCCCCACCACCTCCCCCAACTCCTCTTGTCTAACCCCATCACCCATCTCTACCTACTATGTCATCATCCCACCCATCTCCACCATCACCCCTTCCTCCTTGTCCACCCTCACCTCCATCTCCCCCATCTACACCCTCTCCTCCTTATCCTCCACCCCCTCCACCATCTCCACCCCCTCCACCCTTTATTCCATCTCCTCCATCCTTAGTCTCATCTCTTCCATTTCCCCCCTCATCTCCACCCCCATCCTTTGCCTCCTCTCTCCTCTATCATTGTCTCCTCTCACCACCTCCCTCCCCACTTTGTTTATCCACCTAAACCAACCACCTCCTAGCTTTGTCAATCTCATCAACCTATGTGTGGCCCACCATGTGTCATACTCTAAAGTAGTCCCTACGTTTGCCACCCCAGGTAATAGTGCCCATTGTTGTGGCATCAAAGCCTCCACCTCTACTAGTGTGACATCTGGATAAATCGTAGGGCCCCAATTTGCAATCTCCCTTTGTGTATGAGTAAACATTGCCTCATGAACTAGAGCAATTTGTACCAAACCAAACTGTTATCGCACCCGCTTAGGCATATGTCTCAATAATGTGAACAATACGACCAATAAGATATCGAGTATGTATGCAATATGGCAGATGTTTTACATCATCTACCCATACCTCACATTGTTGATAAGGTCACCTAATAACCTCATCAGCCTCACCAAAAATGTGTCTATCGTAATCCAGGTCACCTAGTCGCCGATATGTCAAATCTTCATATAAATATACATATGGCAGCTCCATCCCTCTTGTATTCAAGGTAACTATACAAGTAACAACTATGTGCTCCCATGCCCAAATATGTAGTAAGGTAACACTGCAAGCGAGACTAGCTCCATATTTATATATAACTTGATACATGTCATGGTATAGATGTACCAAAACACATGGCCTCGTGCATATCTCACTCCACCACTAAAATTCCTCTCTAGCACATGCCCCCATCCAACCAAAAATCCTCTAGACCTTTGGTCTAGTACCAACACCCCTCTTATCACTCCCACCAACAAAATTGGAAGTTGGTCAAACCTCTCCATAGCTCTCCTCAAATCCATCTCCCCATCCTCCACACTTAGGTCGTTTATCATAAATAGGCTCTCCAACACCTCCTCACGTCTATTAGTGTCATATATGACCCACTCTCAAGGAATAAGAAGCCCCAAGAAATCCTTGAGCATTATAATCATCTCTCTAATTGGAAATATAAAAGCGTTGTGCTCGTTGTGTCATCTCTCCACCAAAGCAGCCATCATTGCTCTATGAGCTCTGACCTCAAGCATGTACATGATATGCCATAAACCAACTGCTCCAAGAAACTCTCACTCCACCTTATTCAAGTCAGCTTGCAAACGCATAGTGATAGGATGCCACTCCAAAGACATAATAGAATCTAAGTCCTTTTGCACCAAACACATGCATTGCCAACTTCAAAATAACCTAAGACCAAATTTGTTTGATTCAAAAGCACCAATCTCACCTTCAAATGCACAATTTTATCAATTGTATCATCCTACTGATCATTAGCATAAATGTACATCAATTGCACCACTTTGACTATCAATAATGCAATTCTAATCAATTGCGCCAATTTGTTTTTCATATTTGCTAAAAACCTATCACTTGCATAATTTTAATAATTGTGCACAACTATCTATTAAATGCGACTACCTAATCAAAAGCGCCAAACCCCCTATCAAATGCACCATTGTGCAATTACGCGCATCAATAGCATCATTCTGGCATGATTGTGCATTTGATAAATCCCACATCTATTTGCATTTATTGCAAATAAACCCAATTCAATAACTCAATAACTACTTCAATGAAACGTGTGCACAAAAAGCAAATCAAATAAATGCAGATAGATCTAGGATTTATCAAATAGATAAAATACTAATTTGATAATTTAATACACTCATAATTAGTATCTTAAAATCCTAAGTTCTAATAAACACGTCATCCTAGATGTAATTTGAAAAAACTATGTGTTTTAGTTAGCTCAATAGTTAATAAGGGAGGGAAACATAAGTCCAAATTTAAAATTTTGAATTAAAAAATTGGGTTCAATCTACATATGTGAAATCGACCTAGGTCAATTCCATAATAAAGATTCAAACTAGAGTGGCCAACTATAGATTTAGCAAGTGAATCCTAAATCTTTAAAGATGAAAAGAGATGGAATATAACTAAGATAAGATAAGCTTTCAACTTTCCACAAAAATATGTTGATCTTAAACATTAATCAATGTATAAGAACAATCTAATCATCATAAACCCAAAACATAAAAAATTGTAGGATTCTACATTTTATTAATTAAAAAACTCAAAAATTACAATTTGTAACAATAACACTACTAAAACTTCTCCTTCAATAAATAAATTATTTATTCAAAAGATATCCACCAAACCAAAGATAACAAAATTACATTGCACAAACTCAATAAATGCCACCCAAATTATTAAGAGAATTAGTGCAAATTAAAGAATATCCACCACATCAAAGATAACAAAATTACATTGCACACAAACTCAATAAATGCCACCCAATTATTAAAAGAATTAATCCCAAACAAGCTATCACATCACCATACCAAACCAAATAAAAAACTCTTTAAAACCCAAATTAATCCAGTTGCCATTTCCACAAAGGAAATATGGAACATACATTCTCTAGTAAGAATAAGCATGAAAACAAAAATTTATAGCATTTGTCTTTACCGTTGGATTCATGACCCCACTGGAAGTGTCCCCAGATATGTTCTTTCCTCACCCATCTGACGCCTGGTGCCAACGTACATCAAGAAAGCAAAAAACCATTATTCCTAAGATTAGTTTAAACAAATACCCGAACCAATATAATTTTTTTCTCTGAGCATGATAAGCAACCCATAAATAACGTCACCTGTCATGAGAAAACAGAAACCGTCTGTAAACCAGCCAAATGGATTCGGAGGAATCAGAAGAGAAATGCCCAAATAGATTCATCCCCAAAAAAAACTATTTTTCCCGTAATACCTGTAAAGCTAATAACAATCCAGTATACTAAATCAACAAACAATATACTATAAAATTATAGCACGATTTCCCTGAGGTCTACACAGAGACCACCTGCGGCTGAGGTCTACAATTTTAGATAGGCGTACCTGGGTGGAACACGAACACTTTTTGCCGCTTGCAGAAAACGATAAAGCCACCATTAAAGCACCACGTAACATGTTTCTGGCCAGTTGGCAGGGGGCCACCAAATATTTGCCTGAAGAGACTCGAAAAAGGGTTCGTGTACAACAAACATGGCAGCACCGACAAAAATTGAAGTTACAGAGCAATAAGCTAGATTGTTTGTTTTGTTTAACAGGTAATCAAAGCGTCCCACATGCGGTGCGCTGGAAAAGACGGAGCATGCGCTGGTGCAGACACCCATGCAAGTGGCGGCGTGGAACGTACACGCGCTACTGCTATACAACTGGACTGTGGGTCCTCCTCTTCTCTTCTCTCCTTTTCTTTTCTTTTCTTTTCCACGTTGTCAGTCGCCGCATCGATACAACTAGCCCTGATCCACACTTTCCCAAGTTTCCTTCTGAATATTCCCACTTGTCCTGCTGCCAACTCGCAGAGTAATTAATGGGGGATGCCTATTTTCAAACGGATTTGATTAATAAATGACTTTAGTTGAGGTTAGGCAGAGAAACTGGGCGCTGTTTCGGTCAAACCGTGTTGGGTAGGGGGGGACTGCCCTAAAAATAAAAGGGTGGGCTAATAAATTTATTGGGTGATTTGAATATCTGTTGGGTAATGGTTGATGTGGTTTCTCAGCCATTGCTTCCCTGAAAGTTTCAGAGTAACTTCGATTTTGCAGCACGACTGCCCCCACGTAGCTTTGAAAATTCAAGTTTGTCACTGCAATTTATGAGGATGTATTATGAGGTAGTTGTTTAATCGTTGGCTACAGCTGTCCCTCGTTTACTGGTACCAGATGTATTATAAACTTATTGTTTAAATTGTTGGCTACAACTGTCTCTGGTTCAGTGGCCAAGGTGAAAAGGACATTTGGGTCAAGCACAGGGATAAAGACAGGGCATAATATATAAATGAAATTAGATGAAAAATTCGTAGCTCAGTTGAGTACTGGTTGAAGTTATTTTTATATGAAATTAATGTTGGTAAGTCAGGTAGGTTGTGGGTAAAGAATCAGTATAATAAAAAATGAAGTTGGATTCGAGATTCAATTAAAAGTTAACAGAATTGGTACCTCTGGATCTTTAATAGTAACAGAAGATTTTCTTACACAGTCTCAATAATACCCACCCTATTATTAAACCACATCTCTAAACAAAATGGAAGGAAAAAAAAATTTCCTTCTACTGACAGATTTAGGGTTTCCAAAAGTGGAAAAGGGTGATACAAACTTTTGGTCTGCATTCTCCAAATAATAAATTAGATATGGCACCTTGTGCGATGGGTGGGTACGTGCAAGAGGTGTGAAAGGTCAATTACCACTGAAAATGTTACGAGTAAAGCCCAAGGATGAAATTTGATGCCCGTTCCACTAAACATTTTTAAGTATTCTGCATTTGTTTTACTGGCATCGATATCATTAAACTGTCGATAACGATCATGACGTGACTTCATTTTCAGCAGACTAAAATTTGTCGTTGTTAGACTAAATTTGGTTCGACAAATTTTAGTTGAATCTATCGAAATAAACCATGGTATCTCGCTTATAAAATGATATGAAACTTTTACAATGAGACATAAAAGTTTCACAGTAATTTGGAGCTTCCGGATTTAATTGTGTATGTATAGTTCCATTAACATTCCGATCCAATTGTGTAAGCATATTTCCATTAACATTTCAGTACATTTTTCATGAATCGTCAGAACATAGATAACCAAACTTTCATTTTGTAAAAATGACCATAACGGAAAATTGTTTTCCCGCGTTAATTCTTCAATGACGGGTGAACCCCGTCTGTCAAATCTCATCCGTATTAAGCTTGGGTTTCAAAATTGAAATTTGGTACATCGACTCGAAGCGAAAATATCTAACAAACAAATGAGGGGAGTAAGAAATACAGTCGCAACCGAGTGTGCGATTAGGTGAGAAAAACATGGTTATCTGTTTTATTGGTGTCTAGAACGATATGCAAATTTGTCTTCTACCAGTACCGAACTCCAGAAAAAGTGCATAGTAGTTTATACAAAGCTTCGACGCGGCAATCTCAACATTCTCCGAGTTGTTACAGATCGAAACATAGTCCAAACTCCGAATCGTATACCATTATTATTTTTCTGGCATAAAAAGTGGGGTAGCAACCTTTGGTAAACGCACTCCTATGTTCATGTCGGATATATAAATTTACAACTCTCAATCTTTATCTTTGCACTTTCTTCACTTGTCTCGGATAATAAATCAGGAAGTGCGATATGAAACATTTATGAAAAAATAAATTTTACATAATCCAATCCAACAAAATTCAAGCTAAATATACAACTTTTCTTCAAAAATTAATTTAGTTCTCCCATGAGATTGTAGTTTAGTTCTTTCAAGAAATTAATTTAGTACAAATTTCTGTACCCATTGTAGTGTATGATCCATAGGCAACAGCAACGCTTTGGAAGAAATTCAGAAAAAACATTCTAAGTAACAATGAAGTTATATCAGATCAATTACAACACTCACGTTTCAAAACATGGATATTGCCTACAGCACTGAATAACGCTAAGATGGCATTGACTTTAGCTTCACCCATCAAAAATAAAAATTCGTACACAATATTAATAGTAAATAAATAAGGCCTCTGCTCACGACCTCCCTGGTGAAACTAGTTGGATTCACCCCAAAATGTGTTGGGATAAGCATATTTTTGAAACTTGGTACTACAACAAAATTGAGAATTAAGGCCATTCTCTTTTGACTCCGTCTTTCCCTTAATATGTAAGTTCACCTCAAGAAACTACGGATGAGCACCATTTTTCTTTTAAATTTGTCTTTCCTCAATTATTTTAGTTAAACAAAACCATTGGGTATGATCGCCATTTTCTTTCAAACTTGCCTTTCCCTCAAGTATGAAAATTAACTTTACGAATACACAAATTAACTTCACAAAAACTGTCACTCATCTTATCTCCATTTACTCCTACCCTCCAAGAACCAAAGCTTCTTAATGCCTTCATTTTTACCATGTTCAAAATATTTGCAATAATACTATAAAAGATTTACTTATCATCTTATCATGCGTGTGTCTGAAATTCTGAATATTATGTTATCATTCTTACCTTTTGTTTCAGAGATGATACATATTCGAGAAAGTACAGATGATCAAGTGAAAGAGAATAATTGGTATATCACCAGTCTTTCCAAAGATGATGCTTAATAACAAACATTCTTCGTGAACTCAAGGTCGTGGTAGTCAAGGAGATATGCAATAACAATATAAATAGTAACTCCAAAGATGTGGTGTATACACTAAGTAAACTAGGTTAATGCATATTTCAATGTCTTTGGTATAGAGGGCATTCAAAAGTCATCATCATCAGCAAGTGAATAAGGAAATTTCGTTAAATAAATGAATTCAAACCAAATCATTTTTAAAATGTTCACATCGAAAAATGGCAAGAATGGACCAACACCATTTAGAGTGTGACCAAAACAAACAATCTATATGCTGCCTCGTTTGGAAGACATTTGAATAACAATGCTCTTGCACAACTGTTTGGAATGACAACATGATTAAGAATGACAAATAAATGAATCATTTTCACATTATACTTCCCACAGATGAAACAAAGATTTTTTTGTACTGTCTGGTTTGAAGGATTCGTGGACTTATATCAGTAATCCGATACCAATAGCAGTTAATCTGATGCTTCCCTTGGGGAAAATAAATACAGAAATGAATCCTTTTTACAAAATAGCTTTTTTTCCAAATAATGGATGATAGACACATAGCTCACATTTACAAGAGATCGATACATGCAAATCTGAGCAAATGCTCAGGAAAAAGCCTAAATAAATACAACCTGCAAATTGTAAAAGCCTGAGCTATCTGTAACCAGCCTATAATACAGTGTGCTTATATTGAAGAACATTTCTTTATGAACTGGAATCGCTTCGAATATTGACAATTCTGAAAGCATTGAACAGACCAAAATGATTTTTTCTTCAGAGTGTGCCAATTAATTATCTGAGTAAATAGAATGAGAAGCAGCAATAAGAGCAGCTCCAATTCCTGATCCGCCTTTGAATAACTCTATAGCAACATGTTGAGCTGTCTCCTCTCCAAGGAGCTCAACAACAGCTACTTGCAAATACTGCCTAAATTTTGGGTAATGCTCATAAAGAGCCCCATCCATTGCAATAACTGTCCTCTTCATCTTATTTGCTGTGTCACTTTTCATCCTACTACTACCTGTTAAGCCTGGAGCTCCATCTCTGCCAATCTTCTTAAGTATTCCAACAATGCCACCTGCTGCCAAACGAGCCGCTCTCTGAGTGACTAAATCGCACACTTCCATAATCAACTTCCGTACTTTAAAAGGGATATTGGAAATCTGCAATTACATTATATAATAATTTTTTTTAAATAAATTAATCTTGTATATACAAGCTGTAAAACAACTATTAAAAAGAAAAAGATGGGATACTGGAAATCTGCAATTACATTATATATTAATCTTTCAAAAATAAACTAATCTAGGAAAACATCATCATAGAATAACGGACCTTGAAATGATCATAAATATAAATGTTGTAAAACCACAACTATTAAAAAGAAACAGATAATGTACCCCTAAAATGTCTTTCATAACTCTAGCAACTTCTTGCAGATCAGCAGAGTCATCCTGATGCATAGCTGAGATAAATGGAGTCCTGCAATTTAAAGAATCTTTCCATTAGAATTTGTCTGGATACTAGGAGAAAACAATAAGCATGTTATGGTAAAGATGTGGGAAAGAAAACCAACAGTAGAAAACCCAACAGGTTGGCTAACAAAGGGACCTTAACAGTAACCCAGAGCAAGAAATATGTTACAAAACAAGACTCATTTTTAAAAGCTTGTATATTTTGCTTCAAAAACATATAACAGCTTAACCTTTCTATCCCTACATATAAGAGAATTGTACATGAAAATATAATTTACAATTTACAAGGTTTGCCATAGACACCATAGAAAGAAACATAAGAACTAGGCTACAAGTTGAGCTAGTCAAACAACGAATAGAGTATCATGATGGTCCTGTTTTTGTTGCTGGATGCATACTAAAATAAATTAAGTGCCCCATGAATGCTTGCACAGCAAATGTCAAATTTGCATGAGATGGGCTGCTTTAAAAGCCACCAAAGAAGAATTAAACCTTTAAACACTATACTAATTTAGAAGTTACCAGACAATTTGAATGTTGCAGGCCTCTTTGAAAGTCCCAAAGAAGCAACCTTCTTGTAACCTCTTAACTGAGGCATGTGCAGACTAGGTAGATTTACACCAAAAAAAAACACAGAGCGAACCACATCACTTAAAAAAGTCCTAAGTAAAGTATTAACGGACCAACCTGAGGAGATATGGATTGTGAAGACTTGCAGGGACTGAATCACCAAAAAAATCTGATTCTTCTGCCATCCTAAGGATCACCCTTCTCACAATGTCACCAAGATACATTCCTGACACCAGTTTCTCAAAACCCTGAACAAACTACATTTAAATCATTACACCTTCAAACACCACTTATAAACATTGAATCAACCTAATCAAGCCAAGAAAGGGTGCATTTCATGCTAGAAATTACAAAACATGCCTGATCGCCAGGATTCAGACTAGCTGTATCTAAATCGTCATCATACGAGGTTCGTGGTAGATGAGAAGACCAGAAATTCCCCCACTCCATATTGACAACCTTATCAACCAATACAATTCTAAGAAAATCATGCTCTACACATTCAATGAAGTTGCAAAGTAAAGATAAACTTATGTATTGAATATAAAATACTTTTTTGCAGTAGCAATGAGTAGAATGTTACCATGCCGCCAGATTTTGAAAGTTGGCATTTAGTTATGGCATCTGCACGTTCTACATAGCATGCATTTGTTCCAGTTCCAAGAATGACTGCAGCCATGACATCCTCGTCATAATAGCGTGCCCAAGAAAGTGTCCCAACAGTGTCATTCACCTGATATTCTCAAATCAAAAATATGCCCCAGAATTCTTAACAATAACAGTTGATAAAATTTGAAATTTATAATTATATATATCATCACAATGATTTATTCTCTAAAAGACACTAGCTTTTAGGTTTTACAGGTTGCAGCATGCAAAATTTAGCATGCACCTTATAGTGGCAATTTATTACATAGGTACTCTGAAGCTATCAAAATAATAGAACTCGTCTAAAACCTGATAACTGACCATTTTCATAAACTACAACACAAATGCTGAAATTACTTTGTTTGAAATGATAACAATTAAGAAAGACAACTGAAATTGTATAGTTTAGAACAAGTCATTAAATAACATCACTTTTTCATCTTCAACATCCAAAAAGACTGTTCATGCATACCAAAGCTGCAACACGCATATTTAGCCCTTTCTTGGTAAGTGCCTTCTGTAAACAATCCCCAATATCCTTTCCAATCTATAAAGAAACCAAAGAAGCCATTAGCAGACACTCTCATAGATGACAAGAATAACAAACAAATATATGTATGTACGCTACACAGATTTTTGTTTTTAACAAATCTCTCACTATGCATTATGCAAGCTTCTCCAAAGATGTATCCACAAATTATAGATCATCAAAGAATTGGCCAACATCTTATATGGAAAAGTTATTCTTAATCTTGCAATCTTTGTTTAGCACAAACAGCCAATAGCAATAGAATAAGTTTGGGCCACCATAGCAGTACAAGTCAATTCATTTTTCAGAACAATTTGCAAAAGCCCCCTACTTTTAAATTGTGACCAATGTTATAAAAACTGGTAATTAGGATACAAACAGGGACATGTTAAATAGCCTCAAAGTGGCAATGGAAGTTTCTCAATGTAGTTTAATCCACAATTTTATCCTTTGCAATCGAACAATTTTTTTTATCCTTTGTGCCATAAAGGCTAAATGTCAAGTAGCACTGGGAGAATAATCAAATGTTCTATTCCAGCAGTTTAAAAGTTAATTAGAAAACCTCAAACTCGATTTGTAATACATCTTCGGTTTATTATTGCATAACCCCTGCAGACTTCTGACCTAAAGAAGAGAGGATCTTCTCTACCACCTGTCTCCAACTGGTTGACCAAGGAAGAATGCCAGCACAAAAAGCGCAAAACTTTACACCAGAAAGGTTGTACACATATTTTACATTGCAAGCAAATTTCACCATTAGTTCATCTTTTGCACTTGCCAATGGAGAGCATTTTCCCAGATTATAATTTTATCTAACTCACCCCTGAAACTACAAGTCAACCCAAACCAAATATTTGAATCTAAAAGCACAACAGAAATGATTTCATTTCTTAAAATCTAGTTGGGAAATAACAACTGCTATCCTACTCATCATATCTGGCACCATACCTGTTGAATAGAGGTAGAAATGATGAAAGACAATATCAAGTAACTGAAAAAAATTCTGGATTTGTTGCTAAACGTTCAGTTTCAAGAAAAACCAGAACATCATATAAGAACATAGGCAATACCTGTATTGCCAAAGCCAAAAATTAACTCAAACAAATTCTTACTGCATGACTATCCTGATGTATAGGTCACCTACAAGAAGCAATCACACCAATGTTTCTTTAATCCTTGGCCTATATTGCTGACAAGTAAATTTTGGTTGATGTGCAAAAGCGGCCTTATGAATAAAGGACTTACAAGAAGCAAGCATATAAGACAATTTATTTCTATCTTGGCTTTACATTTACTGATTAATGTATGAAGTTCAATTCAGTATTGACAGCTTTGAGAATTCCACATTAGCTTCCATAGCTTGTTCTGCACCATGCAGCTGTTTTTTTTAGGGCTCCACTTTGAAGCATATATTTTATATCTGAACCCAGTAGAATACTGAACAATTAATTACTTATTGAGTAATCACAGCAGTTCACTTCATATCGTTCCCTCTTAACACACTCTATCCCAAAACATAATTTGTATTTTTAACTGATATGATAACTATGTTCCCCATTCTATCATTTCTCGAAGGTAAATGTGCATGCCGAAAACAGTTTCTGTCAAATGAAAAAGCATGTCAGCTAAAGTATGCTAATAGTTACAAACTATAAAACTAGTCCAGGCATCAGCACTCGTCCCACACTTAAACATGATTTGATGGCAAGAGGAGTAATGGAATACTTCAAAATTTCAGAGTTGATAAAAGAAAATGCCTCTTGGGTAGGAAAAACAATTTTTGAACTTGGGGATAACATCTCATTGCCATAGGATTCATGGGCATGTGCCGTGTATAATTAAGTTTCTGAACCTCTATATTGAACTCTTACCGAGTTGGACCTCCCAACTAAAGTATATTTGCATTATTGTGTATTGACGTGAAGCGAACATTAATAGATGTAGTTCTAGTAAATTATTAAACAGTAAACTATCATATTCAATAATGAATGTAATTTCTGCAAAGTAATGGCCAATTACAAACTTCAATGACTAGTCACAATTCTTGCAAGCAGCAGCTTCCAAAAACAGTTAATCCATTACACAATCGCAAATAGTCAACAGAATCATTGGTCAAGAGTCGGGAATATATTCACAAGTATTTTGGAATAATCCCAAGTTCAAATCTCCTACTAGACATGTAAAATATAAAACTAGGCAGTCCCCCATTCATAAAGGGTCCTTCTAATTAAAAACAAAGAAGTATTTCAGAATCAACATGTATGCTGGACCATTTTTTGAAAAGTCGGTCATCCATAGTAGTTGTCTATAGTTCCATAACTTAATATCACTGGCAATCAGCCAGAGGGGATGAATCCAAAGTAAAATAGAGATAGAATTCTTGCCAATTACATGGAATCAGACAGCACTCATGATCAACATACACACATACAACATACACTCCCTATCACTGCAAGAGATGGCATAAAAGAAATGCTCCAGCAGCGAATGAGTTAAATCTAATGCTTTTAAGTTTTAACCATTCCACCAAGAGTAAACAATCAGGACACTATGGAGCCAACCCCAAAATCCTGACAGATAAACCCAGCCTCATGTTATAGAATGATCAGAATCCATGGGAAAGGCACAAGATCCTAAGGTCATTCTTTGTCTACGAATAGGAACACGACTAAATATGCAGGGATGCAACATTGTTGGCTCAACTATACTCTCTATAAATTAATTTTAGTTATCAAATGAATACATCACAGAATACAAGCAGATCATTTCAATATATATAGCAATAATGGCCAATAAATTAAATCAAGTCTATATTACAAGAGTAAAATACATAAAGTTACAGCCTTGAATAATAACCCATATGCAGTGTGGAATGACCATCAGGACAGGCTGCTTCAGTTCTAAATTGCAAGAGTAGCATACATAATGTTGCAATCTGGGACAATAATCTATATGCAGTGTGAACTGACCATCAAGAGTAATAAGAACCATAGAAATCTGCAGACATCTATCAATATAACAAATCTATAAGCTCCGACACTCACTGATTTGTGAGGACAGACCATGTTCCTTAAGGGATGCATATAGTAATAGTCAAATCCCAACAAAACATGTACACCAAATTTCTAAGAATAAATAAGTTTCTAAACAAACATAAAGGCTGCCAATAGGCTTCTACTAGTCTTGAAACTCTAGTTTTTTAAAGGGGGTTTCAGTACTGCGATGCTTTTGTTTGGTTGACCTGTGACTGTCCTTATAAGACATGTAATATTTTATAAACTTTTTTGCCAATTTAAAAATGTATATACATAAAGGTTGAAGACATGCCTAAGATGGAGTACAAAAAGACTCGTCATCCACAGAGTTGCTGAAGACTTGTAGCCAAAAATTCAACATGAAAGCCATGTCCAGATTTAAAGAAACATCAACAGAATCTTCAAGTGCCATGAAAATGAGAATAATAGCCAAAATATATTTTCTCTAAATACCAATTGTTTGACAGTTGATCAATGCTTGAGATTATGTCAAGAGATTAGCCAAGGGTTGGCTGGCTAGATTAGACAACAATACTGGTAAAAACATATATGTTAATTGTCCCATCCAGAAAGGTATGAGCATCAAAAAGTCATCTCCAAAATTCTGCAGAGGATGCAAACGACCAGAAATGGGTGGAAAAAGAAGCTCTTTTGATGTTTTCATATTAGCAATATTTTCAACTCTTTCTGCACATAGTTTCAATCATAATCTATAATTATCTACTTGCTGTTTTTTATGTTTAAAGAAAGAAGTCAGTATTTCCTGCCATCAATTTGTCTGTATAGCATTCTATTTTTTAATTTTTTTATATTAGGAAGATCAAAACCAAGATAACTAGATCATTTCTGCCAACCTCAATTCATGGATTAAAGGATAAAACTAACCGTGTCTAAAATTGCAAACCCTTTTGTCCACTTGATGAGTGTGCCTGAGGAAACAGACAACTGCTTCGTTGGAAAAGAAAAAGTAAAGCCAAGCTCCTTTTGCCGTCCCGGAAGGGGCTGTAAACTATCATCTTCACTTAGTACAAATGCCTCTACTTCCATTGCAATGAAATCAAAAAGATCCTGCACACATTTAACAATTCAATGGAATTAAATGACTTGCTAAATGCAAACTATTCCAGAATATAGAATTGGGACATCTGATGAACTGAGAAGGTAATATGTACATGACAGTCAGGTACCAAGGCATTTTCTTGGGCGTCTTTCTAGACATTATTAGTTAGAATATTTTGTGGTATTTTGAAAATCACCAAAAGATGTTCTCCATATGGTCCAATATTATTAAGCTATTTTAGCAATTAAAGGAACATAAACATCAAAAATTATGTGCGAAAGAATCTTCTACTGATTAGTTAAGCAATCAACAACTATACACTAATTTGCCTGTTCTATTTATCATTCAGTTTAGTTTTACTCAATGTATTGTTCTGCCATGTTTTTATTGAGTAATTTAAATTCTCAATTTTTTATTTATTAGTTTCATTTCTAATCTGTGTACTTCATTCCCTCCAATATTGTCTTCCTTCACACACAATATGTTAGCAACATCAGTACCAATATGGTTGGTACCTGTAATGGAAAATCAAACCAACAACCAATAGGGTGGAAACAGCTATAACAAATGCAACAATCTTAAACTTGTGTAATCCAGCCTCAGGTATTAGAACATCAGAAACAAGTTCAATCTCCACTAATATCCCAAGGTTTTAGTCCCAAGAAAAAGAAAACAGGAGAAATAAAACTAAAATCCTTTCTGAAAAAGAATGCAATATTCTCACCTCAGTCGTTTGAAGCATTAAACCAGCAGGTATTAGAACTTCTTTACTTTCATGTTTCATGATTCTTCTTTCTTTTCCACCAAGTTGGACCCGCAATACTCTGAAATTTGTCCCACCTAAGTCCAGTGCATAATACACTCCCTCCTCATCCCTGAAGAAAATCAAGGAAAGAAATCAAGTTACAAATAGAGGACACCTAATTACTCCACAATTCCCTGCCAATCACCATTAAAATGCAATGGTAATTGCATTACACTATCCATATGTTCATTTGTAAATTATGCTCTGCTTAATCATCAATACCATATGGAGGACACATGATAAACACCTAGAGTAGCCCGTCAATTCCTGGTAATCACCACATAAAATGGCAACCAGAAACCTATTTACAGTTGTGCAGTACCTGTTGATGAATGAAAAATAGGGGAACCGTGGCAAGCTAATGTTCCTACAAGCTAACTCTCGATTTCCACAAAACTAAATGAGTAAAGTATTAAAAGTTACATCTAAGGACCTGATGGACAACGTGAGATCTTCAAGTTAATCCATGTCAGTTGTCCTTGCCAGATCCATAAACCTAAACAGTCACAACTCTACTTGTACCACCAGGCTAGACCTCAAGGGTGAACCACGATAAGCTCATTCGATCTCAGTTGCACCAACATAGCCAGAGGCATCCAATAATTTTGACTAAAGTTCCTCCACTAGGCTGTGCCAGGAAAGTGCCCTTCACAAAGCTTTAACTCTTTCGCAAGATACAGTCCTGCAATGCGTTGGACAGGAATAACTACAGTTTCCCCCTCCCTGTCCCGACCAGCTACCATGATGTCAATATAAATGAAATCTATCCTCCCGTGCCTGTGTACGAGACACAACTCTAAGATTGGGCAGAAAACTAGATGAAATCCATAAACATTACCAATCTGGGGCCTCGCTGTATCAAACACGCCTCTAATGAAGAGTAAAATTGTCTACACACTGCCAAGTTATGTGACTCATGCAGCATACTCACCACAATCAAACAAGCAAATATCATATTGAAGATGAAAAGTAGTTTGTTTCCCAGATAGCTCACTTGAAACATTAATCAAAAATATCATCGCAGTTATCCAGAAAAAATCGTGAAAATGTTCTTCTTGTAGTTTTTTGGTTAAAACGTACGTTATCAATAACCAGGTATTTACTAAAGACAATTTCAGTAAAACTGAAGACTTGAATTTTTCACATTCCATAATACTACAAAGCAAAGAGCTTGCGTAGAAACCCCAAACACAAAAGTGTGGCTTGAGGAGGGCTATTGAAAACAATCCAAAGAGGACAAAAATCCCCCACAAACGTTTAGAGCAAACAAGAAGTCCTAGGTTCGAGTATTGAAAAATTTAGAAAGCCAGAAAGAAGATGAATATTAGCATACCCGGTAGGAAGGCTGTCCACGAATGTGAGCAGCATCTTGAGCTTACTGCCGCCTTCAGAAGCCAATCCAGCATGCATCTCGACGGCCATGGCGTCAACCAACTGGCGCAAGCGCTGTAAAGGAGTAGAGCAGCCCTCTTCGAAATCCCTCAGAATGCCGAGCAAGCGGTTCCACTTGGATCGACTCTTCACCCTCCTCGCCACCAACAGCGCCGCCACCGCACACGACACAGCGGCGCAAGCCATAGCACAGCCCACCACCGCCTTTCCCATATCTTTCCTCCCAACTCGCCTTACTTACCACTTACCACAACCGTCAATGACAGACAGACCGTTCAAGCACCATAATTACTCCCCCACACACCCTCAAATACATCTCCACCATTCCAAACCTGTGCTTGTGCAATCCAATCAATCAGAAACCCCTGCAATTTCAAGCCCGGAGATTCTGGCGCTCTCCATTCAGAAAGCCTGTGCAGGCGCCTGCTCATGAATTATATTTCCAACTGTACAAATCTTTTAAATCTCTGCTCGACAGCAAGGCGCCCGAATCCGTACGAGGATGCACGCAAACTGTTTGACAAAATGTCTCTATCGGACTTCCCTCTTATTTAATTTCCCTTTGAACTCCGAGTCGGTTGACGGTAAACGAGATTGCCATGAATAATCCGCGTCAATTCTTTACCGTGCCGACAGCCATTTCAAACTAAAACCAGAATACCAACATAAAACCAGAATACAATTATAAAACTCTCCCGACCCTTCCCATCTAATTTTTACTCTCTTCCCTTTTCCTACGCCTGCTATATGACCTACTCACTACTACAACCTGTCAATGGCCTCCAAACTTGGTACTTGACGGCGCATTAACGGTGTCTCAGTGCAACCGCGAAATGGCCGTCTGTTTTGACGGCGGTACGTGGAGTAGCTGCGCAGCTCAACACCGCAATAATAGTAATAATAATACTCGTATGTTTGTACGTACTTTTGTCTTCCACAAACTAGGTAAATACATTTTTTCGACCACGTTTTGCACGTGCGGAAAAACCAGGATATTAATCTCAACTTAGCTATCTCCATCCTGGATGATTCGCCCTAGGTAGTCCTACTCCTCACAGGGTGGTCACGACCGCCGCCCTAACCATCCCATTCTCTTATTTGTTCAACCTCAATATAATCTAATATTTTATTACTATAGGGTGGACCACTAATTACAACCCTGTCAACTTCTTGTATTGACTTTAATGGGGGATGGATCCCTTTTAATGACTAGAATCTTGGATGCACTGACCTAGCTAGTGAGCTTTAGGTGGATGGGTGGAAGTTTCATTAGAATGGGAAAGGAAAGATTTTTTTATGGTTCATTAATTTAGATAATTTAGTTTATTCATAATTTAAAGTCTATGGGATTATTTTATATGTTTGTTATGGAAGAGGTGAATTTAAGTGTTTTTATTTTGAATTTTGTATTTTTTATCAATATCGTTTTAAAGCGTATTACGTAATCTATTATTAGATGTTTATCATGTAGGAGATAAATTCGAGTGTTTTTGGTTTAAATTATGTGTCTTTTTGTCATCAACATCTTGAAACATACTAATATGGATGGGTTTATCATGTAAGAGATAAATCTAAGTGTGTGGTTTAAATTATGTGCTTTTTTTGTCATCAACATCTAGAAACACACTACATGATCCTTCTATTTTTTTGTCTTCATCTTGATGAGGGGTCATGTAATGTGATTTGAAATATTAATGGCAAACAATGCATAATTTTAATTAGAAGTAGTTGAATTCACTATTATGAATGGGTTTATCATGTAAGAGATAAATCTAAGTGTTTATGGTTTAAATTATGTGTTTTTTTGTCATCAACATCTAGAAAAACACTGCATGATCCCTATGTTCAGCTCTCTTCATCTTGATGAGGGGTCATGTAATGTGATTTGAAATGTTGATGGCAAAAAAGTGCATAATTTTAATTAGAAAGTAGTCAAATTCACTATTATGGATAGGTTTATCAAGTAGGAGATAAATCTAAGTGTGTGTGATTTAAATTATGTATATTTTTTTATTATCAATATCTAGAAACACACTACATGATCCCTTTATGTGATGAGCTCAACTGGCTCCAGCTCAATCTATGTTGTTTTATGCTTATTTTTTTGTGTTTTGATTTTTATTAAGAAGAATTATAGACAGAAGTAGAAGGGGCGCCAAGCATATAAATGGAAATAAACTGAACATATAAGAAATTATGGATCAACTGCAATGCTATTGAAGATTTGGCAATTTATACAAAGAGATTACATACAAACAACATACTCGGAAACCTCCAAAATATTTAAATAAGATGGATGAGTGTATGACAGGCAAGAAATGTTGGAACTGTCAAAATGCAATGCCTAGACCTCGGATCTACTCTCTCCCACGCGGTAGTTGATGAAATGGTGCTAAGAAGGTAGGACGCCAATGATGGAGCAAAGAAACAGTCAGAAAGAGAGGTGTTTTTTCCTCTAACCTCACACGCCTTTCCCATGAGATCACACCTTTTACAAGGAAAGTACGACCTACTGCAAGAAATGGTACGGCCTCAACCTCTATAAAAAGCTAGAGCTAACTGGAAGGAAAGAATGGCGACACAAGTATGAAGCCCTTCCTTGTTATTGAAAGCCGAAAAAATATGCACAAATAAATTCAAATGAAGCACAGATGAACTTCTAAATGAAGCTCCCATAATAGTAATCATTCAACTGGTATCTCACAGCCTCACAATCACAGATTCAATGAAGAATTGTCACTCTCCAATGAATATTTTCTTGAAACCCTTGTCCTCAGACAAAAACATAGAGAAGATAAAAATTGCAATGTCAAATAATCATAAGTGAGGTCAACTTGCAACCCTTTTGCCTTATATCTCCTCAAAAGGCATGGCTTTCAAGAAAGCATGACTTTTCCATTTAAAATACATTTAAAATATATTTTAAGTCATTTCCATAGTTGCCCCTTTAAATACTTTGGGCGCACTTTTTCCTTTAAGTGATTTATTTATCACTTTATGAAATATTTAAGTGGTGTTTCACTCTATAAAGTCAATTTGACTTTATAATAAACCATTAAGCTAAATAATTAAGTTAACCACAAAAATATGCCTAACTCCCTCCAAACTCGGTATTTCTTTGTGCCATCAGAAGTTGGCGAACACTAAACTACCAATGTATGTACTGAATCAAATACTGAAGTGAAGGAGTGGGAATGGAAATACCCACCAAAAACGGTCATTGACCCCCTAACCAGATCCTGTCAGCCCATGAGGGTCCAAGAAATAGGCTAACTCCACTGCTCCTAAACACTTACTAGAGTGGGGACATTACACTTTGTCCAATTCTCTTCATCTTGATGAGGGGTCATATAATGTGATTTGAAACATTGATGACAAAAAAATGCATAATTTTAACTAGAAGTAGTTGAATTCACTATTATGGGTGGTGGATGATAAAGTATTATATCTTTGTTGTAGGAAGCAACTTGTTATTTTTTAATATAAAGCGTACATACCCTACTCTTTGCAAAACTTAAAATTGTGACCTCTCTTTTAAGATCACAACTTTGTCACCAATAGGCCAACTTACGTATACACCTACCTTTAGGAATACCTAAGATTTTTGTTCAAAATTATGGTTTGATTCACAAGGTGTTTGTAGGGGTAATGTTGAAATTTACATATGTGTGTTATTTCCCACTTAGTGTTGTGCCCACTTTGGTGGGATATCTTAAATGTGTTAACATATTCACAAGTGGCATACTTGTGTGTTAAGTTTAGTTCATGGATTGATTTCTATCCACATATGTTCCATTCTTTATTTGAAAATTCTATTGCAATTACTGATTATTAATCTCCTATCTATATAGATTATTTCACTATCGAAAATTAATTCATAGCAAATATTGAAAAATAACGCAACTGCAACTTCACAAATAAATCCACAGGAATAGAGAAAAAACATGCAAAATAATAAACACGATATTTTTAGACAAATTGTCCCTAGAAAAACCCCGGAGGGAAAACCAGTGCTATAGATGAGGAATTTTATTAAACTTTCAGCAAATCAAGAGATACATAAACTACTTGCCTCTTACTAGCAGAGCTTCAACAATATTCTTCTCTGAAAATTCTTCCTTCAATTTCTCTTACTGAAATTTCATTGCGACTGCCTCCAACACTATCACTGCATCCTCGCTATCACTACAAAACTATCTACTCTCACTGCAAATCTTTCTCAAGTGTGTGTTCTCCAAATGCCCATTGATCCCCTTTTATACTATTCTCATTGAAAAACCAATGGCCACGATTTAATCTCAATCAATGGCTAAGATTAATTAGACTCTAACAAACCCTAACTAACTAGTTTCTAGAACTCTTTAGAGGAATCAATTAATTAATTAATTATTTGGACTCTAACTAACTCCTTTCTAGAAGTCTCCAAAAAAATCAATTAAATGATAATTCTTGGGAATGGAGATAACAATTGTTCGAGCTACAATAAATTAACACTCCCTCTTAGCGAGGAAGGTGTTCTGCATGACACCCAACATATCTGTGAAGAAGATGAATTTAGCCTTCCCTAATGCTTTTGTCAAAATGTCTACTACCTGATGATCTATAGGTATATACTATAGTTGAACAATCCTCTGTTGTACACAATCCCTGATGAAGTTATACCTGATGTCTATATGCTTAGACCTATCATGAAACACTAGATTCACAGACAACCTGATGCAACTCTGATTGTCGCAGTGTATCACTGTAGTCTCAACCCTCTGACCAAACAAGGCTACCAGCAACTTTCGAAGCCATATCGCCTCACACGTCACCATGCTAGTTGCTATGTATTCTGCCTCTACAAATGTCAGAGCCACAGACTTCTACTTCCTACTATACAAAGAGACAACTTCTGATCCCAAGATGAAGTAGCACCCTGAAGTGTTTTTCTTGTCTGTTGTACTATCTGCCCAATCTACGTCAATATAGCCTATCAACTTGATACCATCACCTCGAGCATATCTAATCCCATAATTGATTGTACCATGCAAATACTGCAACACATGTTTTTTCGTTGTCCAATGTACTCTCTTCGACTCAACCATGAACTGACTAAGTGAGTTTAGTGCAAAGGATATATCTGGTCTGGTGTTGACCAAATACATGAGAGATTCAATCAACTATCTGTATAAGGTGGGGTCTACATCCTTCTCCCTGGACGAGTCTATCTTCTTCTAATTCATGATCATAGGTGTAGACATGGCTCTGCAATCCTCCATCTTGAACCTCCTCAAGATTTTGATGTAGTATTTCCCTTGTCCAAGGAAAATTTCTCCATCTGTCTGCCACACCTCCATGCCTAGAAAGTAGTGCATAAGCCCCAAATCCTTCATCTCAAACTCTGTTGAAAGGTCCCTCTTGCACTCCTCTATGAGCCCTAGTGAACCTGTTAAAAACAAGTCATCCACATATAGAAAAAGAATGAGAACCTCACCCCTAACCACCAAGTTGTAGAGGTTAGCATCTACCTAACTCTTCACGAAGCCCATTCCTTGCAAGTATCTATCAATGTGCTCATACCACGCCCTAGGAGCTTGCTTGAATCTGTACAAAGCTCTCTTCAATCTGCACACGTGGGTTTCGTTGTTGTGTGCTACAAAGCCCTTTGGTTGTTCTATGTATATATCCTCTATCAATTCACCATTAAGAAACGTTGTCTTGACATCCATTTGATGGATCTGCCATCCCATCTGTGTTGCAAGTGAGATCACGGCTTGTATAGAAGTATACCTGGCGACTAGAGCGAATGTCTCCTCATAGTCTATTCCCTTTTTTTGAGAGAACCCCTTGGCCACGAACCTTGCCTTGTATTTCTCGATGCTACCATTTGCACCATGCTTAATCTTATAGATCCAGTGTGATCCAACCATTTCCCTATATGTCGATCTAGGCACAACCTCCCACACATCGTTCTGTACTATTGAGGTATATTCCTCAACCATCGCATCTCACCACACTTGTTGTGTGGCCTCCTGATAGCTGGAAGGCTCACTATCTACTAACTAACTGACTAATTCCATATAGTCATTATACATGGCTGGTTGTTTTCGTTGTCTATTACTCAACCTAGGAGCTCCCACAAACTCCTATGTATCTCTATGTGTATGTTGGTTCCTGCTTCCAACTGTAGAGGATGAAGTATCGACCTCCATGTCTTCCTAATGAATCTCTTGGATTTGTTACATCTATTGCTTCATACTTTGCAAACTCTCAGCACCTAAGCCTATGCTTGTACTAGTAACTGTACTTGAGCTTTGTTGCCCCTGATTCGATTGCACGATCCTTGGAGCTTCTGTTGGCTGTTCACTCTGATCATCTGCTAGAAAATATTTGGACCTTCTAAATGTCTTGTCCTCCATGAACTTGACATCACGCCTAACTATAATTCCCTTGGCCCTTAGAATAAATATATGATATGCCTTTGAGGTTTCACTGTAACCCACAAAGTACCCTCTCTCTACAATTTGATCTAACTTAGAACGTGTAGCCCCTGGAATGTGACAATATGCCAAACTCCCAAAATATTCTGAAGTGGCTGAAATCTGGCTTCTTCCCTGTGAACGCCTCCTCTGGTGTCATCTTGCCCAATACCTTATGTGGAACCTTGTTTTATATGTATATTGTTGTACTGCATGCCTCTTCCCATAAGTAGCATGGAATATCCTGTTTATACAACATAGCCCTTGTTGCATCCAATATAGAACGATTCTTCCTCTCAGCAACCCCATTCTACTACGGGTTGTAAGGAACAGTCCATTCTCTCTTGATTCCTTCCCTGGTACAAAACTCATGGAATTCTTTCCCTTTGTACTTGCCTCCATTATCTGACCAAAGAACCTTAATCTTCCTACCTGTCAAATTCTCCATAAGAGCTTTGAACTCTTGGAAACGACTGAAGACCTCATCCTTGGTCTTCAAGAAGTATATCTAGGTCTTCCTAGAGAAATCATCAATGAAAGTACAAAGTACTTGTATCCTTTGAGAGACTTCATCGACATTGGTTCACATATGTCTGAACGTACTAGATCAAGAACACCCTTGGATCTGGTGTCACTCCTTGGAAAAGTTGCTTTCACAAACTTCCCCAACACACATCCCTTACATACATCATCATGCTATGTGCTCACCTCTGGAACACCTGTCACTGTCTCATGAAGTAATTTAAGTGCTCCATGATGTATATGGCCCATCCTCCCATGTCATAGCTCTCCTTGATCTCTAGAATTATTGATGCTCATCAATGCCTTATTAGTATCAAACTACAACCTATAAAGTCGATCGCTCCTAACTCGAAAAGCTATGGGTGATTTATAATCCTTATGCTTGATTAACACATGTGCCCCTCTAAAGAGTACATTGCAGCCTTTATCTTGAAGGGACAAAATGGAAATCGGGTTCATACCCAAGCTTGGAACATGCAACACATCATGAATGGGAATCAACTTTCCATTCTCCCTCTGAAATAGAACATTCCCTTTCCCAACTGGATTGAGTTTGGACATGTTCCCCATAGAAATCTGGATTATGATGTCCTCCTCCTTATAACTAGAGAAGTATTCTCTAACTCCTATCATATGAAATGACACCCCACTGTCTATATACCAAACACCCTGTGAGGTTGAGCTAACCATACAAGCTATGAGTGCAAACTCATCCTCCATTCTGCTAGAGAGCTCTTTTGCACTTGTTGAAGTTGTTATTTTCTTCTTGCCTTTCTTTTCATTTTTCTTCCTTTGCGGGCAATTGCTGACATAGTGGCCAAATTCGTGGCAACCATAGCACTTGATCTTTGACAAGTCCTTCTTCTTCTCACTTTTAGGATTTGATCCTTTGCTAGACCCCTTCTTCGCTTTCCCATTTCCAGCTAGGGCAACGGTTCTTGTTTTGCCTCACTTTTTCGACTCTTACTGTTGGTTCCACTGACAAGACTTAGTCTAAGCTCCTCCTAAGTGAAGTCACTCCATAGTCGATCCCAACTCGGTAAGGTATCTTGTCCATTAATAACTTGAACAAAGACATCCCACTGCTTAGTAAACCCATTTAGGGCTATTTGTACTAGTTTGCCTTCATTTGGTTTATCTCCAATAGTTGTCAATTCATCCTTGACAAGTCTAAGCTTGGTGAGGTAACTTGTAACATCTTCTCCCTTGTTCATCTAGGTATTCCTTAAATTTTCTCTGAAAATCAACTTTTGATTAGTGGTAGCATTTTATTACAGATTCATAATGGCATCTCACATCTTCTTCATTGTATCTAACTCTACGATATGTGGAACAATATGATCCTTAACACCATCAAGAACCAACCTCCCTGCCTTGGCATCTTTCTTCTTATATGCTAAGAGTTGTGTTGGATCTATAGGTACAACTACAACACTGGTCACATATTCCTTGATACCATCTCTTCCAACAATAAAGAAATTATGGCTTTCTAGACACCAAAATTTGAGGCTCCATCCAATCTATCCTAATCTCTTAAACCTGTTGAGGCCATCTCATACAAATAAAATAATAATAATAATTTTGAAGAGGTAGAACTGGGTTTTATAAACCCTCGATTTTTCCTTCATGTGCTTCTGTTGAGCCTTTTTTTCCCTTAGATCTGCTTTGATACCATGTGAAAATTCTATTGCAGTTACTGATTATCAATCTCCTATCTGTATAAATTATTTGACTACCAAAAATTAATTCACAACAAATATTAAAAAATAACACAACTGCAACTTCACAAATAAATCCACAGGAATAGAGAAAAAAACATGAAAAAATAATAAACATAATATTTTTGGAAAAATTGTCCTTGGAAAAACCTCAAAGGGAAAACCAGTACTGTAGATGAGGAATTTTATTAAACTTTCAACAAATCGAGAGATACATAAACTGCTTTCCTCTTACTGGCAGAGCTCCAGCAATATTCTTCTCCGAAAATTCTTCCCTCAATTTCTCCTGCTGAAATTCCATTGTTGCTACCTCCAACGCTATCACTGTGCCCTTGCTATCACTGCAAAACTATTTTCACTCACTACAAATCTTTCTCAAGTGTGTGTTCTCCAAATTCCCATTGATCCCATTTTATACTATTCTCATTGATAAACCAACGGCCATGGTTTAATCTCAATCAATAGCTAAGATTAATTAGACTCTAACAAACCCTAACTAACTGGTTTCTAGAATTCTCTAGAGGAATCAATTAATTAATTAATTATCTGGACTCTAACTAACTCCTTTCTAGAAGTCTCCAAAAAAATCAATTAAATAATAATTCTTGGGAATGGATATAACAATTGTCCGAACTACAATAAATTAACACTTTATGCACCATTTATCTTTTACTCGGCATTATTATACCTCATTTGCACCTACTTCTATCCATTCACTCCCTAACTTGAAATTATTGTTTCCCCCTAGAGTTAGTTTCTTAGTGGCACGAGATTGACCTAGATCAATCATTTAATGCATAGGGATGAACCCAAAATTTAAGTCATTTGAAACCAAATTTAAGCATTCTAGTCCCTTTCCACTAGTTGTTATGGATCTACTTAGCATACATTTTTGTGACTTGTTTCTATATCATGGTATTTATATATTTTCAATGTGTCACTAATACATATGTTGGATTTGAGAATAAAAAGAATTCCTAGAGAACACTTTAATTTTCTAAAAGCACAAAAGAACTTTGTTTCCATGTTGATGAATGTTGTCTTTGATAAATCTCCTTTTAGTTTATTTGGCCCACCAAGGGGGCTGACTTAGGAGAATGTGATCACCTATTGAATTATCAATCTCGCTAGTGATTTCCCTAAACAACACCTTGACACATTCAACTATTGAAAAGGTAAAAGTGAACAATTTTACTAAGGCACATATTGTCAAATTGTTTCCATGTGGTATAATTTAATCCCACATGTCAAACCAAGTTTGTGCCGCTGGAGATCAACCCAACGATACTTGAGAGTGAACCATATAAATTTATGAAACTATATGAACTTCATCACATTCATCAAACTAAGGGAATTAATTTTTGGGTAGTGGTGAATGGATTCAACATAATACAATAGTCTTTCTATGTGAGTGATCCCACAATTGTGTACATCCCACTTGTGGGTTCTGTCTAAGGGGGTTTGAATGAAATTGGTTAGATCAAACCCCTCAGATAGAATCCCCCTAAGTTTAAATCAAACCCTTGATGAAGTATCGTCCACACTTATCAAAATACTAACAAAAAAAATACTTCATTTTTGGGGGGATAAGATAAAATCGTTTAGAAATGTCATTTTGTAAGTATGTAACTCTTAGAGTTAACTTTCTAAAAATTATGATATGTATTATGTTTTTTAATAATATATTTAATATAATGAATGTAGGTCCATTACAAAAACCAATAACCTCTATGCAAGACACTAGGAAAAGTAACAAATGTTGTTCAAAAAATCTTAAGAAAATATACTACACTCTACATGAATGTCATTATTTCAATTAAGAAAGAATACATTTAATTTCAATATATGTACTAAGAAATATGTTATGGAATAATATAGGTTTAATTTTTTGTTAGTACTGATTCAAAAATTAATAATAAATAAAATATTTAATCAAATATTACAAAAGCATATATGTGCACCATACATTGGAGTTAATGATTTAATTCAAAAAAATCATGGAAAATTTTTATTTGCAGTGAAAGATATGCAATATGGAAAAATCTCACTAGATAGAAAAGGTAGAAATATAATAATTATTGAAAAATAAAAGAAGAACAATGATAGTAAGTTTCCACAATCCATATCATAGATAATAATGCTTTTGGATTCAATTGTGTCATAAGTTTTTAGCATCAATGTTTCGAATCACACTCAGTGATCCATCATCAGGATGAAAGAGAGCAAGAGGAAAAATGGATAATTGCAGACTTAGACTCAATATTAATCAAGGTTAAATTAGTGTGTATTGATTGCATTTTTTTACTTACCCTAGATTATTTATGTAGTTTAATTTATTCCATTACATAATTTGGTGAGCTCGACCTATCTTACATCCCCTAGGTTTTTCCTTAGCATTTTTACCTTTTAAATCAAGTTTTTTAGATCTATTTTTTTAATAAATTATATCTTATTTTCATATATGATTAGGGTTTGATTTCCCTTTCCTATTTGCGTTTCTTAGCTTTATCTTTTTCTAGATTTTGTTGCTAATAATATCCACCCTACATAACCTTGTTGTACCTCTAAGGTTTAATTCTTTTATTTTATTATTGAGTATATTTTATTTATATTAGTCCCTACCTCACTCATTTATCAATTATCCATCTTAAGTAGGGATTGGGTCTTTTATGGTTGATCTTCATCCAATCTCTACCCACCAACCTTTGTATTGTGCATCATTGATAGATCATTTACCATAGACTCTTATGACTCTATTTTGGTGTTGTCTTCATACTTGTATCAAGTATTATAAGGTTTTCTCATGCTTTATTAATTCTTATATTTTGATCTTTGTTGATATGTCATCCTTCTTCCATATTATATAATCTTTCAATTTTCATGAATGATTTGTTTTCATGCATATCTACCCTATCCCATTTCATGGACTTTGCCATTGTTTTTCCTTTTATTTTGAGATATTTTGCCTCATTTCTACACGATTCATGATGTTTTTGAAAAGTTAAACAGCATTTATAGGGCGTTGTACCCCACACAATGAGCCACTAGGGCCAAAAAGGGACTAAACATAAACAGCTAACATAAATAGGAAAAACCAGAGACAAGCCAAAGGCAGAACAACAACCAAGAAACAACTGACAGACAGGCACCAGGAGCAACTAACTAGCATCGTCCCAATTTTTAATCAGGAGGTCCAATTCCTTGTCTCCCACCCACTCTTTGTTTTCCTGGCTATTATTCCCCTCTAGTTCCTCTTTTATGGCATTAGACAGAGTGCTCGTAACAAAGTGACCCAATTTCATGGTGAAGTGGGTTAGCCCTCGAAATATTTGTCCAAAGTGTCCAATCTCTTCACCACCTTGCCCGAATCCACCCCAACATCCATAGCACCCTGAACCTCACCAGGTTCATCCACCAGTGGTTGTGAAGAGTGCGAGCCAGAGCCATCAAAAGGAAGCTTGTTGTTCATCGGAGTAAGCTGGGGCCTCTCCACAAAATCTTCTTCCACATCTTCTAACTCTTCTTCCTTGTAACCCTTGCTGTCTGACTGCTCCTCCTCTGAATCCTCAATGATTAACCTCTTCTTGTTGTTCTTGGCCAGCCTCCCAGATCTCCTCCTAACACTTTCCCCTCCAGTCATCTATGTGTTTCCCACAACCGTATCCCCTCTGGAATCTTTCCTAACCGCATTCTTACCCTTTCCATCTTTAACAGTCGCAGCCTGCATGCATTTCTCCTTACCTTTTTTTGACGTAGTGACATTTAAAGCCTTGTCAGCTTGAGTGGCTTTTAGCTCACAGAGCCCTTCTGCCACACTGGCATGGGCCTTTCCCAAACCACCCTTAAGTTTTTTGGTGGAAAATTTGGTTTTGGCATTCCCCATATTGTCAAATTAGACTTCCGAGGAGGACTCTTGGACTCAGTCGAGGAGATATGCACCGAAGAGAGGCGTTCAATGTTCTCAACATGGACAACGGTGGTGGCTTTAGGCGGGCAGAGGGAAAGATGAAAGTGATACAGACGAAGGATTAGCCCCGGATGAAGCAGGAGCAGCGGGATATCACAGGGATTTTGGATGGCCGACTCTTTACACTTGTCAACAGAACTTTCCAGGTCCATTAGAAGGAAAACCAGGAAACTAAGTAGCATTTTATGCCTAAGGTAGTTTAACAGAGGGAAATGATAAAAGAAACAAGTTTTATATCTACCTTCTAGCATTACATACTTCATCAGCGCCATGCACACCAGGTCCCACGGCTTAGGAAGCTCTTCCCTTTCAAACCCCGCCTGGTTCCTAACCGGGGTCTCCTCACCTCTGAAAAACGCTTTAAGACTCTCGTGGTTTGACTTTTTGGTGTGTTTAGGATATTTTTTCCCCACACACAACAAACCCGTAGCCTGTGCAATAACATCCTCACTGATTTCAAATGAAATTCCACCAATGGAAACCCTCCTGTCCTTCCACGAACTAGCAAACTGACCCGATAAAATAGGATCATGGTCAACTAAGCACTCCATGAGTGGAGAAATTCCTCCCTCCACACAAATGTGCCAGACCAGAGGGTTGTTTTGAAATTCATAACAATTGTTTGGTTCCGTCTGAACGTGCTCACCACCCATACTGCCAGACTGCACAAAAAGCTCACAAAAATGCAAGAAATACCAAATGTAGCAGTCGCGAACAATAATCTCCAAAAGATGGTTAAGGCAGGGATTACAACGAGGCAAATTAACCCCTGCATACCATTCACACATGCGAAGAGGAATTATACCACAGTGTGAAAAGACACAAAAAATAATTAATTTATGATTAAAGTAGAGAAGGCAAGAGTTTGCGGAGATGTAGGGAAAGCACGAAACCCCATGCGGACGAGCCAAAAAACTAAATTTAGTAACCCTCCAAAATAAGCCAAAGGAACCCCTAGCTAAACTAGCCAGCCCGAAGTCTCTAGAATGCGGCCAAATTGCATCATAGATAGTCACATCATTATAAATACACTCACTCCTCCAAATGCAATGAGGAGATAAAACAAGTTATCCAATTCCCAAAAGAGTAGCACGCACAGTACGGTCCCACAACTGAAAAGAAGTCACGTCCTTCCATTTAACCCACATCAAGCTGCCAAAACAAAACTTGATCTTCTCAATTAAATCCCCTCCTTGTCATCTCATCATAACCTTATAAACTAAACCCATCCACCAAGTCCAAAGGACAGACACATGGATGCTCCTTTCCCTACCCCACCCACGCTTAGCTTTACCATGAAAACTCCACCTGTACTCCATACCAATATTGAAATTCATGCACCAGCACACCCAAAATAATCAGTGGGCCCCCCAATCAGCTCTCGTCATCTAAAAGTTGAAAATCATTATAAACCATGGTAGTCTTGTCCCACTCTATCAAAAATTGAATATTTGGCGGCAGTCTTTCCTTATTCCTCCAACATCTAGCTGAATCCCAACCCGAGCCAAGATTAGCCAAAGCATCCACCACCCGGTTGCCTTCTCTATAAATATGGGTCACCTTTTTGTCCCTTAATTTGGACCAAAAGAAGCTAACATCCATCAAAATGTCCTTGGTATTCCAACCTATAAATCTATCTTTTTCCACTACATCCGTCACTGCTGTGGAATCTCCTTCAATGTGGAGATAGACTATCCCCAGAGAAACAACAATTTTGAGGCCCATGAATAGCGCATGAGCCTAAGCAACTAAAGTCAACTGAACCCCAATGCCTCCAGCAAAACCCACCACCATATTCCCCATAGAGTCTTTGATAATCCCACCTATACTTGCCCTTCCCGTGTTGCCTTTAGCAGTCCCATCAAAATTAAATTTGAACCGTCCACAATCCAGAGGCTCCCATTTGGTATTTTTCCTAGCTAATAGTTTCGAATTATCAAAGGCATTAGCCTTTAGATCCAGATGCCATTCCTTAGCCATTTTTATTTCATAGTCCAGCGGCCCCAACTCCGATAGTTTCCCATCAAAGAGAGAGATATTCTCCTCAATGAGCCGAACACCAATGCCAAACACTTCCTTGGGGCTCCGCTCAATATTCCTGAAAACCCTATTATTCCTCTCCTTCCATAAACACCAACCTAAGATTGGGGGGTCTGCCTCCAAATTTCACCAGTCAAAGGATGGATAAAAGGGCCATTCCAGCTCAGAATAAATGACAAAAGGTCTTTGCTCATAACCCAATGGACATCAAGTTTCTCAAAATCCATCCCCCAAACTTCAGTAGCATATGGGCAGTGTAATAAAAGGTGGCTAACAATTTCCTCCCCCTCCTTGCAAAGAAAAATTTTATTGGGAAAGCACAATGCCTGAATTCTCAAATTGTCCTGAGTTAAGATCCTATTATGACAAGTCATCCACTAGAAAAAAAATTATTTTAGGGATCATGTGACGATTCCAAACCCTCCTCCAGTGTTCCACAACAGAAATTTCATTAGTCAACAGTTTGTAAGCGGATCATACTAAAAGATCCCCCTGTTTATCTAAAGCCCAAAAGAACTCATCCTCCCTGTCATAGGAAGGAAACCTGATATTGGAGAGCAACACCTGAAGGGATCTAGCTAGGCGACAAAGGTCAAGAGAATGGGGGCAACAAAGGGAGAGATCCCTCCAAATCCTAGCTCTTAGAGGGCCAACCACATAGTCACTAATATGTAACCCAAAGAATCTCTGAGCTTCATCCATCACCGCCCCAAAACCAGAGCAAGCCAAGGAGGAGTCCAAAAGCCAAACATCTTCCCAAAATCTGATTTTGACCCTATTTCCCATTTTCCATTTAATCCCTTTTTTTAGCAAGCCTTGTATGCTGCAAATACTCCTCCAGATAATAGAACCTTTGGGGATGGGGTTCCGAAAGATAATCAATCAAAGGCCTATTCTGGAGGTACTTAACATTCATAATTTTGCACCAGTCCTTGGTGTTCCTTAACTGATCCCACCCAACCTTGGCCATCAATGCCCTGTTAGAGATAACAATCTTCCTTATTCCAAGCCCACCGCAATTTTTAGCCTGACAAACCCTTTCCCATTTTACCAAAGCAATCTTCTTTTTTTCCTCAATACCAAACCAAAGGAAGTTCCTCTGAATTCTTTCAAACTTTTCCGCAATATACCTGGGCATCTTAAAAATAGCTAGAAAGTAGGTGGGGATACCTTGTATAGCCACAGTAAGAAGTTGGAGTTTTCCAGCATGACTAAGCAAAGAGCCCTTCCACCCAGCCAACTTCCTTTGGATCCTCTCCAGGATAGAATTCTAGAACTCCGGTAGAACCTCCTTAACCGTTAGTGGAAGCCCAAGGTAAACTGATGGGAGAGAATCACCAACACATCCCACGATCGCAGTCACCCTGTTTTCCAAATTTGGCAAGCAATTAAAGAAGTAAATCTTACTCTTATTGTAGGTAATGCATTGACCAAAGCAAGAGGCATAGTTGTTAAGGCAAGCTTTCCATTTCCTAGCTTCCACAACAAAGGCCTTCCCAAATAGAAAGGTATCATCCATAAATTGTTGCACAACAATTAGACAAAGAGAAGTAGTCGCTCTAACACCAGATATGGAGCCCTCTAACAACAGACTCTTAAATTTCCTACTAAGCACATCGGCAATCATAATGAAGAGATAGGGGGAGAGAGGGTCACCCTGTCTAAGCCCTCTACCAGTAGAGAAGAATCCACAGGGGGATCCATTCATCATAACCGAGAACTTAACAGTACTAACACACTCCATAATGAGTTTAATGACCGAACTGTTAAAGCCAAACTTAGCCAGAACCTTTGGAATGAATTCCCATAGAACCTTATCATAAGCTTTGGAAATGTCAAGCTTAAGCACCATCCCCACATTATTACACCTATCCATAGAGTGGAGCAATTCATGGGTAGTCAAAGAAGCATCAAGAATGTGTCACCTTGGGACAAACCCTTTTTGAGTGTGACTAATAATTTTATCTAGCAGAGGTTTGATTCGGTTAACAAGGATCTTAGAAATGATCTTATAGAAGGTGTTACAAAGATTAATAGGACGAAATTCAGGCATTGAAAGAGGCTCACTAATCTTGGGTAGAAGGGCAATGAAAGTGTGATTCATTTTTTTAAGGATCCTACCAGATTTAAAGAAGTCTCTAGTTGCAAGCACAATGTCCCATCCCACAATATCCCAGAAGATTTGAAAGAACGCAGGAGGAAACCCATCAGGTCCTGGGGCTTTGAAGGCCCCTATGCTAAAAGTAGCCAACCAAACCTCTTTTGTAGAAACAAACCTAAGAATTCCCAAGTTATCCTCCAAAGAGATGGAAGCAGGGAGATGTTGGAGGATCTTACAATCCAGAGCCATGTTGGATGCCCCTGTAGGGGCTGAAAAAGCCTCCTTGAAATAATTAACAGCATAGGACTTAATATGAGCTTGATTAGATATCACCTCCCCAAAGGCACTTATCAATTTAGAAATTTGATTCCTTTTCTGATGTTTGATGGCAGAAACATGGAAAAAGGACGTGTTCCTATCTCCTTCCTTTAGCCATTGGACCCTATATTTTTGCTTCCAAAAGACCTCTTCATTTTTATAAACCTTTTCCCATTCCATTCTGGCATCCTTTTCCTGATTGTTAGTCTGCTGACTGTCATCTCCCTCATCCATATTCTTTTGCAAGGTCCTCAACCTCCCCTCAAGCTATTTTTTCCTTTGAAAAACATACCCAAACACATTCATGTTCCAACCTTTAACCATCAGTTTAATATGTTTAAGTTTATAGCAGAGCCTAAACATGGGGGAACCTTGGACATGAATATTCCACCATTCAGCAATTTTCTTTTTGAAATCGAGGTGAGAGTTCCACATTATTTCAAAACGAAAAGGATAGGGACCACCAGAAGGACGAATATTAGTGGTCAGAAGAAGAGGATTATGGTCCGATACCATCCTAGGTAGAGTTACCAGGTTGGCCTCTAAGGCATTAGTCCAATGAGGAGAACAGAGGAAGTGGTCAAGCCGAACCTAAATCAGATCACCACCAGCCCTTCTATTAGACCAGGTGAAATTCGGACCCAAAAGTTCAATATCTATTAACCCCAAAGAATACATAAATTTTGCCAGATCCGACATGCTGTTAGTGTAATCCAGGAGGCCCCCACTTTTTTCAGACGGAAACAAGGGAGAGTTGAAATCTCATGATGTTATACTTTATGATGCTCATTTTTTACATCTCATAGTACTCATAATAGTATTGCACCTAGTGACATTTTATAGGATGACACATTACATCATGATATTAGTTCACTTATCTCTCATATATATTTTATTGATATGACATTACCTCCTTCATTAGATGGTGATATTATCTCTCTTAGTAAGGAGTTTTTTTACTTGTTCTAGTGCTTCCTTGGTTTTCTTTTGGAGTGAGCTATGCAACTAGTCCTTATTTAAATATACTAAATAGATGCAACAATAGTTACCCATGTATTTGAGTGATGGAACACATACCATATATAAAATTCTCTTGCATATATATATATATATATATATATATATATATATATATATTTGTGTGGAAGCCACCTTCTACCTTTTTCAATTGATTAGTGTTTATGAGACTACTGGAACCTATATCTTTGACCACAAAAGTGTTTCCTTATTGTAATATATTTGTGTAAATTCATCATTTGTGCAAAGTGCTAGTGATTTTTTTTCACTCGTGTAAATTTTTAGCTCTTTGATAATGATTCCATTGGAGGTTCTTCAATTCTAGTAGTATAACAATTGTTCTTTAGCATTTTTTTTGCATATTCTTCATGTGTCTTTTAGTAAATTTATTCATGTCCATGTTAATGTTCCTAATCTTCTAGGGACAATTATTTTTTCTTTTGGAGAGGCTTTTCATTCCTTCTCATGTTCTCTTTTAGAGGGTAATTTTTCTATGATATTTTCCCCCTTTTTCTTTGTTTGTGGGAAATATTTTATAAATGAGTACTTAATCAAGCCTAGTTGCTAGGACCCATAATTTTTTCTACCTTTTCCTAAGTTTCACTTATGGGGTGTTGGTGCATTTTTATTTTACTTGATGTAGTTTATTACTTTATTGTGTTATATGGACCTAGATAGGATAGTTTTAGTTCTAGGTAGTTATGCTTGTAGTCACGTGCCCTTAACTTATTCACCTAATTGATAATTATATATTCTAGGTTGAGTTATGTTTCTTCTATCATGATAGTTCATCTAGTTAGCTCCGCCTATTATGAATTTTTAGCTTTGATTAGTTCCATCTACCATTAATGTCTACTATTAGTTCCTTTTATGCATTGTCTTGCTTTATACAAGCACATGAAAGTATTTGTACCTTGTAACCATATAATACAATTGTATATCTTATTTTTGTTATATTCATTAGCTTTGTATAGATCTACCCTCAACTTACCCTATCCTCACCCTACCTCGGGGTGGGGGGAATGGTAGGGGATCAATAGCACAATAAACCACCCACTATATAAATCTTTGTTAGTTTTATGGTTCTTAGATCTATGGAACATTTTAGTAGTTACACAATTATTTTAATGGTTTTACTAATGCATATTCACATATTAAATTATTTTTATTTGTTAGTTATAAGTATTTTGATGATGATATATTTTTATTAGTGGATTTTGACTTCATTTGAACAATAGAGCTAAATGATGGTTTGATTAATGTGTCATAATTATTATACATCCTTCCATTTTTTATCACATGCTTTTATGGCTTACTTTACTATTGGATCTAAACCATGTTCTACTCATGATTCTTGTCATTTCCCTTCTAGTGGTTCTTCCTTAGTGGATCACATGAATTTTTCTATGAATTGTGACGATATACCACTTTTTAATGAAGACCCTCTTTGGATCCTTTTAGGATTTCTTATGATTATGAAATACACCCATGAGTAAACATATGGTTTATACCTATATGAGAATGTATCTCATGATGATAATTATGCACAAATCCAACCATGGTAAATTAGAGAATCCATTATACAATAAATGAGCCTACACATATGGTATTAAATTTTTTGAAATATAGTCTCATATTATCTTACCTCTCATCAAACCAATGGATAATTTAAGAATGCACCACATAAGGCTAAATATTTTTGTGCTTATCATCATACAAATGGATTTTCTATAAATAGATATAAAATTTTAGAAATTAAAGATAGAGGGAAGATAAACATTGAGCATGCTCGCAAGCTCACAAATCTCTCAATTGATGAAGTGAGCCATATGAAAGAGAATTATGTACATCAATGGATTATTCTTGTTCACCATAGCCCACCCTAATTTGAGGTTCTACATGAAATAAACGAGAAACCACCTAATACAATATCTAAGCTAGTTATTTTAGATAATATATCGCACTTGGAATCTCTGCACTCCACTCTTTGTTCATGTTGGTACACTTCATAATGACATGGATAGACCCATGGGAACATTAGTTTGACCATGACACATCTTCTTTCATATACTATAGATACACATGATGGAGGATTACTTTGTTGGTTAGATATCCTCACCTATACTTTGTACTACTCATCACATTTTGTGCATTTGTTTCCCTTTCTTAGATTTAATCTTATGTTTCTATGTTTTTAGAACTAATATGTGGATGACATAAAAACACCTATAGAGGTTTGCATTGACACAAGGGGATTTTAACATGTGTTGTGTTGTTCATGTTACATATTCCTTATGCTTTATATAATTTTGTCTTTGGCCTTTACTTATGTTATGTATGTTTTGATTCCCCTTGCTTATTCTTCTACTTGCTTTATGTAGCCTTACACTTTTATCTTTTGTTTAATCCATATTTATTGTGTTTTATATATTTTCATTATACCTTATATACAATTCTTTATGTTTTCTTCCCCATTTGGGGAGCATCTTTTCCATTGCACTTATATGTTTCTTCCAAGTCATGATAATATACTATGATTGCCTATTCTTATTTTCTTTCTCACATGTGTCTAGATATGGGGATTTCGTCAAACAACCAATTCTAGAAACTAAAATAAAAAATTTAACTTGTGATTTTATTCAAATATGCAAATGAAATTACAATTGCTTTGAGGAGTACAATCATATATGCATTACGGAAAAATCCACCAACATAGAATAATCCCCTTTTCTTCTTTTAATCTTCATCCTTTATCTTGGTCTCAATCTTGACACCCAAGAAAATATTTATCTTCCATAATATCTCTTCTTCAATTAGTTACATTATAACATTTGATTGTTATAACCAATTCTTTTACTCATTGCTTCATGACATAGATTAAAATTCCCTTGTAATTTCAAGAATTCTAAATACTTTCAAAACATATCAGAGGTTCGAGAGGTTCTTGAACCTTGATGGCTTCCAAAAAAAAAATCAAAACTTGGTTAGAAAGCCAACATTCAAATTTTCCTCCAACATATTCATTGTTCCATCCTTGAAAAATATTCAGATCACACCATCCTAGATAACTTTCTTTCATCTTTACAAAGGTTGTGAGTTTCCTATCACATTTTGATAAGGTTTTGATAGCATTGTTAAGTGGCGATGAGGTTGTGACAACCTTTTTGGGAGTCGACATTAGTTTTGGAACCAACTTCAAATGTTGAAATTCCTTTGTAAATAACTTTTCTTTTTCTTCTTCCTAACTACACCATTGATGATGTTGTCAATAAGTCCTTTTCTTCACTTTCTTTGGAGGTTCTAAAAAGTTCTTCAAGTGTCGACAAGTTTGTGGAAACCTTTTTGGAGGCCAACAATGATTTTGAAACCACATTAAAACTCTAACCCCACCTTCTATAAATATTTTCTTTCAAAAATAAAATATTTGGACAACTTATTGGAAAATGATACAAGTTCTATAATGTAAGTCAAACTCTGATGTAATTATTTTTTGAAAGGATTGTAAATGGGATATCAAGAGGTGATGAGGCTATGAAAACCTTGTCAGAAGTTGATGAGGTTATGAAAACATCTTTGGAAGATGACACGAGTTATGAAACCTCTTGATTTTTTTACGATGTCAAAAGTGAATGAGGTTGTGAAAACCTCTTCAGAAGCTGATATGAGTTATTAATACTCCTAAATTTTTTAGTACTTTTAAACTTAGACAAAGTTATAATTATCCCAAAAAACTAAAAACAAATAATAAAAGCACAAAAAATTAAGTTGAACTATAACTAAACTTGAAATATTTTTGGTTGATACAAGATTTCTCATGAACCCAGATGCTCTTGCATTAGACATGTCGAGTAAGTAAAATTTTCCATGAATGAAAAAATCATGAACATTTTGGTGAGTTTGGAATAGGAATTTCATACTTCCCAAGTTTTAAACAATTCACCCAAGTAGCTTCATTAGTTTTTTAATTCCTCCACCAAACTAAGTATTGATTGTACTCTTTTCCCCTTATTCTTTTAATCACACACAAATCTACCACTGCGTCCACTTCTTCTAAATTATTTGTAGGCAACTAGTATACCCATTCTAGTTCATCCTATAAATCTAAATTTATATTCCCTTGTGCACTCAGTTCTCCTACATAATACCTCTACAAGTCAATTACATTAAAAATTGGGGAAATATCTACTTCTAGAAGCTCAATCTCACAGTCATTGGATGAAAATTTCTTCAACACCTTACATGGTCCTATCTTCTCCCATTTCAATTTACTATAGGTTCCCTAAGGGAACCTTTCTTTCCTCAAATGTGAAATTACTAGATCTCCCACCTAAAATTCTTATTATCTCCTATTTATATCAACATAGTCCTTATACTTCATGGGACTTTTCTCTATTTTTTTCTTCACCTTCTTATTGTTGAGTCAATTTGTGTTTTTTTGTTAAGTGAGTCGAGTCAAAAGGTTAGGTCTAACCTAGTTGAGTCTTGTCTTATTTTATTTTTTATAAATAAAATAAAGTTAATTATGATATAAATCTTGATGTTTCATTGATTAGCTAATCTTGTATATAAACCAAGATAAATCTGTTATTATAACAATGTATAAAATAGAATATATAATATATATATATATACATAAGAATTAAAATGTATATATGTATGTATATGATGCAAGAGAATCCCTGGTTGTAAAGCAATCTTGTATCAACCAAAAAATATTTATTTTCTTACATTTCATTTCATATTTCACTGCATTATCATTTCTCAACTCATGGAGCCAGATATAGCATCTACACAAGGTCCCATACATCATATCCATATTTTAGATTGTTTGCATTTGTCTACCAAAATTTATCACTCTTAGAATTTCACTGTAATTCACATTCAAAGCATTTGGGGCTGACTTGGTCTAGATTTCTTAGTGTGGACCTATTTAAAAATGTGTGGAGCTTAATGGGACATCATACAAGCATTTTGGGTCTAATGGGATATATCTTGGAGATTCATAGTTCATTTCTTTTCGTGAAGGATTATCTTCCTATTTTTTGAGGTCAACCTTCTCATTGATCATTCATCGGGTTTTGTAAGCCCTTGTGGCCAACACGAAACTTTGTTGGAGTTGGAGAATCATATTTAAGAGCATTTTTAATCATTTGGAAAGTAGTCATTAGTTAGTCATTCAGTTAGTGATATTTAGATAGTTAGACTTTCACATCACCCCATTAAGGGACTGTAATAAGGCCTTTGGCCAATTGTAATGTTGAATGCCCTTGCAACATGCCTGTTAGCCCTGGTTATTTTCCCATGACGTACATGTTGCATGTATTATTTCCAATTCAATAAAGATTCATATTTTCATAATACTTTCTTGTGTTATTTCCACTGTGTTGACTCTATGCTGCACAATTTGGACTATTCTTTATGAATCCTCCATCCATGACTGCACCAAGTGGTATTAGAGCAAGTTTGCAAGTCCTGAAGGAATTCATTATGGTGAATAGATCGTTGAATTTAGATAGACTGCATGTGTTTTCAATCAATCATCAACTATGAGGTAGTTGAAACCATTGTATCCAGATCGCCAAATTGAGGTAGTTGCACCAAATTCAAGGGGAGAGATTCCATCGAGGAGAGAACCTGCTATGGAAAATTTTGCTAGAAGAATGGATGAAATGTTAGAAATGATGTGTGCAATGCGAGTCCAATTAGATGTAGTAGAAGAGGATACAAGGCAAGGCCTAAACCCTAGGCATGAGGATGCAAGCGACGATGAAGCAAATCCTATCGAGAATCAAATTGTGAAAGCCTTAGGAGAAGAAGAAGAATCAGATCAAATGAAGATGTTGAAAGTGATCTTCAAAATTGCTAAGCGACCTAGAGTTTAAACTCAAAATTACATGGGAAATTTATTTACCCTGAAGAATTGATTGACTAGATCAATGAAATGGAGGAATACTTTGAATATGAAGAAACTAAAGATCTAGAAAGGGTCAAATTTGTAAAACAAAGTTGAAAGTTCATGCTACTTTATGGTGGAAAGAAGTTAAATTGGATAGAAATAGAAGAGGAAAGGAGAAAATTATCAAATGAGATAGGATGGTGACAAATTTGAAGAATCAATTCATACCTACTGATTATGAGCTTGAATTGTTGAAAATATTGCAAAACCTGAGGCAAAAGGAGAGATCTATGAAAGAGTATACTGAAGAATTCTACAAGATGATCATTAGGACCAGACATAGTGAAGTAAGTAAAGAAAAGGTTGTGAGATAAATCAATGGACTAAGAACAAACATCCAAAAAGAATTGAGCCTGGTAAAGATGACATCAGTTGAAGAAGCATATCAATTTGCATTAAAAGTGGAAGAAAAGTTGAACAAGAAGTTTGAGCAAAGGCAGAGAAGTGCAAGAGGAATATTCCAAAGGATCAGATCACAAATCGAATAAAGAAGACCTTATGCAGATCAAAAGAAAGATGGGAAACCTTACCAGAGTGAAGAGAAGGATAATAATTCATAACATAGAGGAAGAGAAGATAGAAATTTCCATCACAGTGATAAAGGAGGTCATAATTCATACCACAGTGATGGATACCAGAGAGATGAAGGAAGATCTAAGAGAAGACCATTCAAAGGAACCTATTTCAAGTGTGGAGGTGAAGGAAATAGAGCATTTGAGTGTCATCAAGGAAGTACTAGAAAGAAAATAGAGTATACTGAAAGAGTAGCTTATGTGGATGAACTTGTTGAATCCCCTAATTCAATTGGAAAACCTAAGAAAGTCGAATCATTAGTGATGAGGAGAGCTTTGATGCATGAAGAAATGATTGAGGAACCATTGCAAAGGAAGAGTCTATTAAGAAGAAGATGTAAGTTCAAAGGAAAGGTATGTAAAGTTATTGATAGTGGTAGCACTGATAATCTAGTTTTGAGGAGATGGTAACCAAGTTGAATTTGAAGAGATTGAAACATCCAAACCCCTATAGGATAGCATGGATTCAAGATGAGCATAAGCTATTGGTGAATGAGCAATGTTTGGTAAAATTTCATATTGGATCATATAGGGATGAAGTATTATGTGATATTATGCTTATGGATGCATGCCATTTACTATCAAGAAGACCATGGAAATATGATAAGAAAGAAATTCATGATGGAAAAATAAATACTTATACTATGACTTCAAATGGCAAGAGAATCAAGTTGATACCTTTGGAGGAAGAGGATAAGAGTGAAGTTTTTAGCACTACTAGACTATGTTTGGTCAATGGAAGGAGATTTTTGGATGGATTGAGGCATGAGAATATGTGTTTTGCATTGATTCAAAAAGAGGGTGGTATATCAAAGGTAGAGAATCCTATTGCAAAGAAAGAAGAAGTAGCATAATTGTTGATAGAGTATGAAGATATCATATCAGAGAATGTACCAAATGGACACCCACCAATTTGGAATACTAGCCATCACATAGATCTAATATCGGGAGCAAGTTTGCCAAATAAGGCATCACATAGAATGATAGTGACAAAGATTTTAGAGTTGAATTGGTAGATACAAGAGTTGTTAAAGAAAGGATTGATCAGAGAAATTTTAAGCCCATGTGTGGTACCTATTGTACTTGCACCAAAGAAATATGGAGACTGGATAATGTGTATAGATTCAAGAGCAATCAATAGTATCATTGTCAAGTATAGATTCTCATTACCAAGGATGGATGACATTATGGACTGTTTGAGTGGAGCAAATAATTTCACAAAGATTGCTCTCAAGAGTGGATACCATCATATCAAAATTAGAGAAGGAGATGAATAGAAGATTGCATTTAAGATTAATAAAGGATTGTATGAGTGGTTTTAAATGCCTTTTGGATTGACCAATACATTGAGAACTTTCATGAGATTGATGAATGAGATACTGAAGAAATTCTTGGGTAATTTTGTCATTGTTTACTTGGATGATATTTTGATTTTTAGTAAGAATAGGGAAGAACATTTGTGGCACATCCGAAAAGTATTGTAGAGGTTGAGAGAAAATAAGTTGTTGATTAATATAAAGAAGTGTAGTTTTATGAAGACAAAGTTGGTATACTTGGGTTTTGTTATTTCTGCTGAAGGATTGAAGATGGACATTGAGAAGGTTAGAGCAATTATTGAATTGCCTACACCGATGAACATTGGAGAGGTAAGATCAATCCATGGATTAGCTAGTTTCTACTAGAATTTTATTAGAATCTTTAGTAGTATATGTACACCTATGACAGAGACAATGAGAGGAGACAAGAAGGACTTTAAGTGGACATCTGAAGCACAAATAGGTTTTGAATTGTTGAAGCAAAAGGTAATAGAGCAGCCAATGTTAGCTTTACTTGATTTTGACAAAGTATTTCAAGTTGATTGTGATGCAAGTGGAAATGCAATAGGAGCAGTGTTGAGTCAAGAAGGAAGACCTATAGATTATTTCAGTGAGAAGTTGAATGATGCTAGAAGAAGATATTCATTTTATGATGAAGAATTCTATGCTTGTAATTCAAGCCTTGAAGAATGGAGACATTACTTGTTGCCTAAGGAATTTGTGTTGTATACAAATCATTAAGCTTTGTAGTATTTGAACAATTAAGGAAACCTGAATTAGAGACATATGAGATGGGTTGAGTTCTTGCAGAGTTATACAGTCCTATTGAAGCATAGGAGTCGCAAGTCAAACAAGGTTGTAGATGAATTGAGTAGGAGAAGTAATTTTCTAACAGAGATGAGGATAGAAGTATTGGGTTTTGAAGAGATGAAACACGTGTATGAGAATGATCTAGATTTTTCTGAAGCTTGGAGAGCATGTAAGGAACCAGTAGTGATAGGTCGAAGCCAATGGTTGGATTATTTCATTCAAGAAGATATGTTGTTCAAGGGAAATTAGTTGTGTATTATGAGGAGTTCAATGAGGAAGAATTTGATTAAGGAGAAGCATAGTGGAGAATTAGCAAGATATTTTGGAGTTGATAAGATAGTAGATTTGGTGAATGAACATTATTTTTTATCGTAGATATATAAGGATTTCAGGAAGTATATTCAAAGTTGCAAAAATTGTCAAGTAGCGAAAGGGAGTAGTCAAAATACTAGATTGTATAAACCTTTGAAAATACCAAAGATACCTTGGGAAGATATAAGCATGGATTTCATATTGGGATTTCCAAAAAAATAGAGAGGATATGATTCTATTGTTACACCTCGTTTCATAGTTACTAAGTTACTTTTACCTTCATGAGTGAAAATGTTGATAAAGAAAATTGTGACTTTAATATGTTTACTAGGTGAAAGAAATACTGAAATATGCATTAAGATAATATTGATTTTAAAGGAATGAATATGTTTTATATTGATGAAATGCAATGAAATAATATGTATTGCAATATGAACATTTTAATTCTTTGTCGATGCAATATGAACCACTAACAACCTATGCAATGTATTAAGTTGGATGTAGGAACATATTCAAGCCCTCAAGTACGTGATGGGGAGTATCACTCAGGAGAGGAGTTTGGTCTGGTAACCCTTAATAAGCCTAACTGAGCTTTCACACACTCACCTTAGTTTAGTGAAGTTGAGTCAATAGTTTGGGGAAATGGTAAGTTATCCTTAGTCTTGTTTGAGTATGATTTAGAAGATTTTATGATCTTGTCTACGAGTGTTTTGATTTGGATTATGTGTTTGAGTCTCTTTTCTTATGTGAGTTCTTCATTATGTGTTTATATTTAATCAATGAAATATATACACCTCGTATATATATGTCAATCAATGGGATTGCAAAAAAAAGTGTTTAATTGTCAAGGCCATGATATATACATAATATATGCATATATATGTATGTATGTATGTATTAATATGTGCATATGTGATGAGTCTACTTATTAGCCTATTTTCTGTTGTTTTTATGCATGCTTTCAAACATTATCAGGCAATCCTTTCAGACAATATTCCTATGTTATGCTATCTTTCTATGCTTATTACACAACCTTGGACCTAAATTATAATAATGGAAATATAGTTATGATATAGTAGTATTGCATGGTTTATATTTGAGTATGTATGAAATGTGGTTGTAATTTTGTGTTTAATCATGGTAGTTAGCCTTGTTTATATATTTTGTGGATTAACCTCTTGCAACCCAAGAAGATAATATAGCTCATAGCAACTAGAAGTTGTAGCTCGCCACAAAAGGAGGACTTGGACAATGAAACAAGGGAAGTGCCAAATCAAGATGAGTGTAATAAATACCATGTGGAGGCACCTGATGGAGTTAGTTGTGCATCATTATGACAATTGATAAGGTGATGAATATGAAAAATTATTTTGTTGATAGGATTTTGGATAACTGATTATGTGTTCTACATGCAAATCTATTTTGTAGAGTTTCAATTCTATTTGAACTCTTGTTTCTTTTCAGTTACAGTTTGAATAATTCAATATTAATTACATACTTTGATATTTAGGGAGTTGTAGTGAATTATTTCAGTTAGGAGTTTTTTTTAGAACAAACTCCCTTGTGCTTGTATATAGCCGATGGTTGAGTCTTTAGATAGTTAAGTTGATTCAGTATTTTGTTATCAGTTACTTCTTTGTTTGAAGTTATCATCTACAAACATGTTGATTATTCAGAAATGATTTCTTTGAATACAATCTGTGAGGAATATTTTATGTAATCTTTTGAAATGCTTAATGAATGAAGTTCAAGTTTATATAAATGCGTAAAATCCAAATATTTAGATTTGGTTTTAGTTAAGTGAAGATAGCCACTTGAGCAGGCTACTCAAAGTAATTGTTCTTCACTACATTTATAGTTGTTTTATTTATGTTTAGTAGTTATTTATGTTAATCATTTCCTTATAAATTGCATGTAAACTAGAATAGATTTTCATATTGTAATTGTTAATAATGATTGTTCATGCGCATGTATACATTTAAATGACTTGTAGTACTCTAGAGGTTAAAATAAGTTCAGCTACTAGTTTTGAATGGTTTAAGTTAGTTAGCAGTAGTTCAACTATAGGTTATGTTGTATGCACCCATGGCCATTAGCACTAGTTTACTTATTTCACTGTTATGCATTTCTATGATTTCCCAACAAGTAGAACACCTTTAATAGGATAACCTAGGAAAACTCAAGTCTCTAAAGGCACATATAGTGCAACACCATCACAAGTTTACAAACCTTGGTTGACAATTCAATGAAGTATTTACAATGTTGAGTGGACTGTGTTGAGATTATTTAGCATTGTTGTCATTGATTCCAAAACCTTGGATCCGAAAGGTTGTGCTCCAGATGATTTACAGACTTGATCTATCCTATCGTTTGCTATGATGTTGCGTTGTGTGGAGATTATCCTTGACCTAGATATGACAGTATTCCTTTTTGGGATGTCTGTTGAATTTAGTTGATGTAGTATAATGAGTACCAATCCTTTGATGATGGATGATGTACTCAAAGCTTACTTAGGGTAACCTTGCTATCCATAACTTCATGTAGCATGCTACAAGTTTTGATATGTTAGGTTGTGCTTCTCCGGTTGGTACTAAAATTAATGTTGATCAAGATTTGGTCTTGGTTGTGGTGTTCCCATCGGCTCCGAAATATATTTCATGTAATTCAAATGTGCTATATTTTGGTGATTATTCTATGACCTATTTTTGGTCCCTTGGTAATGTGGTAAGAAGATCTTTATGTGTGACCTATCTTTTGGGTTTGAAGTTAGCGTGCAAGGTCTTATTGAATATTTCAAGCTTGTTATTCATACTGACATGATTTGTGGTGATCTAAATTCAAATGGCGTTTGAACAAATTAGAAGACTATGAAGATAATATATGGCCCTTAATTTTTTTCTACGAGTATACATACATATATATATAGAACATATTTTTGATTGAAGATATAGATGTACAAAAGTATGTATGATGTGTGCAAACAGATAGAAGAGTGCAAAGGAAGGAGTAATTTTCTCTAGCAGAAAGTTGTGCGAAGGTTGTGGAAGGAAGGTGTGCAGAAGATTCTTAACCGAATTTGCTGTAGACAAAAATTGTGCTCTTAACCGAAACTAAATTCATGCATATGTAGATACAACTTCATCAGTTCACTTTTTTCAGCGAGACAATTTGTAATAAGTTTTTTTGTATCGGGCAGTGAGCCCATCGCCAGTGAGCCACTCTGCAGTGAGCAACTTGGCAGTGAGCCTTTGTAAAAATCACCTTAATCGGTGTCACCTTAACCGATGCTTTATAATTGAGAATTAGAATTCTCTATGGTTTTTCCCTTCTTGGGTTTCCACGTAATTTTTGGTGTTCATTGTGCTTGGTGTTGATATGTGCATTCATGTTCATATTTGTTTGATTATTTTCTGATTGGTATAAGTCTGCTCTGGATAAAATAAGGAAAAGGAAATTGTTTTAAGATAACTGATTCACCCCCCCTCTCAGTTATCCAAACTATTCAACAATTGGTATCAGAGCTTGGTCCCTTGCAGATAGAGCTTAACCACTTGAGGGAGATCTTGGAAGTTTGAACAAATGGTGGGAGATTTTTACTTTGAAGAAGAACGAAAGTCAATATTGAGTGATATGGAAAGTACAAAATCTAAGAGTGAAGAGTTGAAAAAAAATCTTATGGAAGAAAATGATTGTATCTCAAAGCTAAGGGAGCAAATCTGGAAATTCAAAGCAAGACACAAAGAGGTTAGCCAAGAATTAAAGGAGTCAAAGGAGAGCATTGTGGATTTGAAGAAGTAACTAGATGAATGCAAAAAGATTGAAGAAAATCTCAAAGATACCATCAAATGAAAAGAGGAAGAAAATGAGAAGTTAGATCAAGAGTTAAGGAGGATGAAATCAGAAGCTAGAGTGTGTGAAAGTAGCATGGTTCTAGATCAAATCTTGTCCCAACATAAATGTCACAAGGATGAAGGAGGACTTGGATCCACTAGTGAAAACTCAAATCAGAACACTAAGGATGAAGACAATGTAGTGGAAGCTGAAGCAAGATCTAGTGTAACAAGCAAAGTTCGAAACTCTAGAAGATCTACAAAAAGACCTCTGGTGATACAACCAAATGCTCAAAGGTACTTATAATTCAATGGTCATTGTTTTCTATACAAAAAGTTTGGACATAAGGCTGTAGAATGTAGAAGCAAGATGGAACCGAATATTCAATGCTTTAACTGTCACAAGTTTAGTCACAAAGCAAGTCAATGCAAAAATGAATTGCCTAATCTGACAAGAAGGAATAGAATGAACAATATCTTTCATGGTTATTGCTATTTATGCTATGGTTATGGTCACAAAGCTAATCAGTGTAGACCTAGGGTTCACTCAGCAAAGTTAGGACAAATATGTTACAAGTGAAGTCAACCCAGATATTATGCTAACACATGCAAATATGTTGCTTCAGAAAAGACTGAAGACAAAAATAAGGTTGCAGAATCAGATGAATCTATGAAGAAGGAAGCCATGGTATGGAAGAAAAAGGAAATGAGTGTGGAGATCCCTTTTGTGGTATCGAATCTCGGTACATTCCCTATTGATAATTGAGCCAAATTGCTTGGCTCAGGGGGAGTTTTGCAATGCATATAATGTCAATTCCCCCTCTCCGAAGAAAGATTGATATGTTTCTGACATGATTAAGCTAGATCTAGGTGATGTTGCATAATGGAGGTTAATCTAGCTAATTGAAAAGTGAAGTATAATTGCTAGCGTCATCAATACATGTTTGGTGGTGAAATCATTATAAGTAATTAAGGATAAAAGGTAGAGTTTTCAAAATCATTTCTCACAGTTTGCAAAGGAGAGGAAGACGTTTTGTTGAGCGATAAAAAGTTTGAAAAAAAAGGCTAGTGCAATGATGGAATCTGTTAACAGAGGATCGAATGGCGGTGTTTCGCTAAGGCTAAAATGAGTAGAGTTGGATGAGTTTGATCATCAGAAGATGAAAGAAATGGAAATAGGGTTGAAAACGAATGAATTACAAAACGTAAGTGCTCTAGGTATGGATTTATGGGGAGAATTTACCTGGTTTGCAGACAAGAAATCTATCTTGTTCTTGTTGAGTTGATTCAAGGATGGCAACATCATTTTGGACAAACCCTATCTAATCATGAAGGAGGCCATAAAAGTTATTACTAGTTTGTGCAATGTTGGTGACCTCCCTGGGAAGAAAATGGTGAAATACAAAGATGTGGAGGAACCTACTAGTATTGACAAAGACCCTCGAGATCTATTGATAAATACCATTGTCGATCTTTCAATAAAGTATGTTGCTTATGACATCACTTATAAAATCTATTTTAGAAATCGTGAAGGTTCTACTCTGGCTATTGTTGTATATCTTGCACACATGATGATGAAGGAAAACAAGTAGTTTGATTTGTGTAGCCTAGTAATGGAAAACCTAATTGAGAATGTCAGAATGTCTTTGGTTGAGAGTTATCCTTTCTGGTTTGGGTCTCTACTCGCATGCTTGGTATTTTACTTTCTGAGTTTGTTACCGACAAAAGAGAATGTTAAGTGGAAGTCTGGCATCCCTGTTGGAAAGCAAATTTACATGTATTTGGAATGTATGGAGGATAAAGCAATTTTATGAAAAGTTTATTTCTTATCCCTACAGAGGGATTTGTACTCTGGTGTGATAATATCCATTCAATTTGAGGAGGGTTCCTCCTCCAGTAAGAAGGAGTTGGAATTTGTCATTGGTGGTTCCCCTTCGAAACCTAAAAGGAGGAAAGTTAACACAAAAGATGTCTCAAAAGAAAATGGAAAGGAAGATGAATCTCTACCTGGATCTGAATCTTTCGATCCAAATGAAATTCGGTTGATGTTGAGTGAAGGTGATATGAAGAAGGTTGGTGAAATGTGATGTGACTTCCCTCTAGTGGAAAGGCTTAGGATTGATGATGCCTTGGTTGATTATTTTCTCAAGAAGGTTATTACTATTTAAGATGTTTTTGACTCATTATTGGATAATCTAGTAGAAGTTGTTGAAGAAAGGACGTTGTTGGAAGGACCTAAAGGACACAAGTTCGAAGCTGTGGTTGAGAGAAGATGTGTCAAAGCTAAACAAGAGTTATCCATACACATTGGTGAGACAAGAGAATGCATCAAGGAGATTTTTGACATCTACAAGTATTGTCTCTAGTGGCCTACAACTATTGATAATTTTAGAAGCAGAATTGAAGCTATTGAATCTGAGATGAATAATATTGGAAAGAGTTTTGATTTATTCAAAGACAAAGATGGAAAGTAGAGAATAAGATTTGGTGAGTTGCAAGTGGAGCTATTGATTGTTAAGAGACAAAGGGAAGACTTGGTTAGAACTTTCTGGTTGGTCAAAGAAATTTTTGAGGTTCGATTGGATCATCTATTCGGGATACTTTTTGATGCAAAAGATTGTGAATGACAGTGCTTGTCTTCGGACTTGTCATCCTCATTTATGTTATTGAATTTTTTGGATAGCGTGTGTACCAGAATGGATTATGTTGTGGTAGCTTGGAAGAGGATTCTTCCAATTGTGAGAGAAAAGTACAAGAAAAATTGTTAGGTGAAAAGTGCTATTTTTACTTGAGTTTCTAAATGTTCAAATTTTGGCCCTTTTCCTTCGATGGAAAAAAGGGGGAGAAAAATGAAAACAAAAACAAAAACAAAAAGAAGAATTGAGTTGTTGGACAAAGGGGGAGTTTTGGAGTTTGCAGCTTTGGAGTTAGAGTTTTAGAGTTTTGTGTTTTAGATTTTTTGTTGTTTTGCCATCAATGCTAAAGGGAGAGATTGTTGAGATGATTTAGCATTGTTGTAATTGATGCCAAAACCTTGAATCTGGAGGGTTGTGCTCTGGATGATGTACAAAATTGATCTATCCTATCGTTTTGTATGATGTTGTGTTGTGTGGAGATTGTCCTTGATCTAGATATGGTAGTATTCCTTTTTGGGACATCTGTTCAATTTAGTTGATGTAGTATAATGAAGACTAATCCTTTGATGATAGTTGATGTACTCAAAGCTTACTCTGGGTAACCTTGCTATCTGAAACTTCATGTAGCACTGACATATCAAAACTTGAAACTTCATGTAGCATGTTACAAGTTTAGATATGTCAGGTTGTGCTTCTTTGGTTGGTAATAAAATTGATGTTGATCAAGATTTGGTCTTGGTTGTGGCGTTCCCATCAATTGAATGTTGATCAATATTTGGTCTTGGTTGTGGAAATCTTATCGTCTCTAGAATATATTTCATGTAATTCAAATGTGTTATCTTTTGGTGATTATGCTATGACCTAGTTTTGGTCCCTTAGTAAAATTCAAATGGTGTTTGGCCGACTTAGAAGACTATGAAGATATTATGTGGTCGACTTAATTTTATTCTACGGGTATATATACATACATACATATATATATATAGAGAGAGAGAGAGAGACATAGAACATCTTTTTGATTGAAGATATAGATGCATGGAAGTATGTATGACATGTGTGAACAAATTGAAGAATGTTAAAGAAGGAGTAATTTGCTTTGGCAGAAAGTTGTGTGAAGGTTGTGGAAGGAAGGTGTGTAGAAGATTCTTAACCGGATCTATTGCAGACAAAAAATATGCTCTTAACTGGAACTAAATTCATGCATATGTAGATGCAACTTCATTAGTTAACTTTTTTTAGTGAGACTATATGTAATCAGTTGTTTTGTATCAGGCAACGAGCCTACCAGTAGTGAGCCACCTGACAGTGAGCCACCCTGTAGTGAGCAACTTGGTAGTGAGCCTTTGTAAAAATCACCTTAACCGGTGTCACCTTAATCAGTTCTTTATAATTGAGAATTAACATTCTTCGTGGTTTTTCCCTTCTTGGGTTTCCATATAATTTTTGGTGTTCATTGTGCTTGGTGTTGATATGTGCATTCATGTTCTTATTTGTTTGATTATTTTATTTTTGGTATAAGTCTACTCTAGATTAAATAAAGAAAATGATTTTTTTTAAGGTCCGCTTCGAATTAAATAAAGAAAATGAAATTATTTTAAGAACATCTTTTTAATATGAATGCGTAGAATTTGAAGATTTAGATTACTTTTAGTTAAGTGAAGATAGCCACTTGAGCAGGCTACTCAAAGTAATTGTTCTTCACTACATTTACAGTTGTTTTATTTTTGTTTAGTAGTTAATTTTGTTAATCATTGCCTTATAAATTGCATGTAAACTAGAATAGATTCTCATATTGTAATTGTCAATAATGATTGTTCATGTGCATGAATACATTTAAAAGACTTGTAGTAATCTGAAGGTTAAAATAAGTTTAGCTACTAGTTTTGAATGGTTTAAGTTAGTTAGCGATAGTTCAGCTACATCTTATGGTGTAGGCACCCGTGGCCATTAGCGCTAGTTTACTTATTTCATTGTTATGCATTTATATGATTTCCTAGCAAGTAGAACACCTTTAATAGGATAACCTAGTTAATCTCAAGTCTCTGAAGGCACATATAGTGCAGCACCATCACAATTTTACAAACCTTGGTTGACAATTTAATGAAGTCTTTACAATGTTGAGTGGATTGTTCAGCTAGTGATTCCTCTGAATTGTGTAGTTTCTACCAAGTTTACAAGAAATTAGTATAGACTCTACATTTTTTATGATGTTGCCTTAGATGGTGCTACCTTAATAGACTTTTTTTTTCCAAGCTTTCATAGTTTACACTTTGTTTTCAGGACTGTTAAGCTTTATCTTATCAAAATACCATAAAGTTACTCTAATACTATGTAGAACCACTACTATACAAAACCATATTTATTGTATGCAGAGGCAGAGAGACTCTTTGGGCAGATTCCTCCCCTCTACACACCAAGAAGCCATAAAAAAGCTTGGTGATTCCAATACTCAAAGCGAGGGTAATACTGAAGAAGAAATTTCCCTATCACCATCTACTACACCTATAGAGGAGACATACCAAACCATGACTGATGCAGTGGATGATCTTGAACGTGCAACCTTTGAGTTCCCAATCACCAACCAAGAAAGGGCTATTGCGTTGAATAATATTTCTCCTTCAACATTACCAATCTTTTATGGGTTGGTGACTGAAGATCCAGACACATTTTTGTTTGAATTTGATGTCCTATGCAAGAGTTATGACTATACTTTTTATTCTCATAGACTCAAGCTCTTCCATGCTACTCTGAAAGATGCAACCCTAAGATGGTTTATGGGATTAGGCAAGAATGTCATTCCTGATTGGGATACCATGAAAACATTGTTTTTGGAGAAGTACCAAGACTATTGTAGATGACTGGATAGGAGGAGAGATTACATTTTTTGAATGTCACAAATGTAGGATGAGCCATTAGAAGAATATGTGGAGAGATTTCAATTTTCCTTGAAGGAAAACTCACAAAACAAGTTATCTGGAGAATCCCTCAAGTTAGTATTTTTTAGAGGAATCAATGAGGATTGTATGGATGCCCTCAATCTTATTGGGCAAGGGGATATCTCTCAAATACCATTTGAAGATATTTGCAAGGTCTATGCAAATTACTGTAGGACCTTCACTAAGAGGCCAAGAGGTGAGAGGACATCCACTATTGGCAAATCATCCACTGGGGTTTCAAAGATAGATTTAAGTAATTTTTTTGTCCAACATGAAGGAGGAAATTATCAGTCACCTAGCAACTCAGTTGGAAAATCTTGACATAAAGTAGAAACAAGAGGAAGTTGGAGCAATTTTCACTGAATATTACCCTGGTTGTAGGTAAAGAAAAGTAATTTTAATATGCAGGAGGGTGGCTAGTATTCAACAAGACAAAATAAAGAAACTTGATTTTCAAACAATTGAAGGAGAGGATGGATAGCTATTTTACATTGCTCAAAGAAGGCCATGGAAACAAATACAATATATGTCGCAAGACCCTCTTAACTTCAATTCATCCTTTCCCATTGGAAATCAAAAATTTTCTGCTTGGAATTCTCAACCCCAGTGAGCTAATCAAAATCAATGGAAAAACCCTCAACAATGGCCACAACCTCAAAAAAATTGGAACCACCAACAACAAAATCCTTGGTCACAACCAAATTTCCAAGGTTCTAATTAAAATCCTCAATGGCCAACTCAGAAAAACCAGTGGCAACCATAATGACAAAAAGGTCAAGAGTGGCAACAACAAAACATGAATTATTAGTAGCCTATGCTTCCTCCTTAGCCCCAACAACATTCTATTATGCCTCCATAAAATCCTACATCTTAGCCACCCAGACCACCACAATTACCTACCCAACTTGCACCTAACCCTAACAACAAGCCTATCCAATAGGCTTATACTAACTAGGCTATGCAATACCCCACCTATGAGGTAGATGTAAGTGATGTCCACCTCAAGTCAGGAAAACAATTGGCTGGACCTTCATCCCCTCAAATAATTGAGATGGAGGATGAGGAACCTACAGTTGAAGCTTCAAACAAATCACCTCTAGAACCTAAGTCAAATTAGGTACACCAGACTATCTCAAGTCCGAAGCCTCATTTTCCTGAATGCTTAGCCATTTAAAAACATCACACCCAAGCTGAGATAGACCTACTGGGTCAACTTAGGGATGTAAATATTTAGATCCCACTCATCCAAGCTATTAAGGACATTCCAATCTATACCAAGACAGTCAAGGACCTATGTCTTAAGAAAACAGGAAGGAAAAGGAAGGATCCTCAAACAGATCATGTCTTGGGAAACTTTTCTAACATCATGTTAGGGAACACAACTATCCCTAAATACATAGACCTCAGTATTCTAGTAATGGATGTTAAGATTAATGAGAATATTATCAAGAATACCTTGATAGACTTAAGGGAATCAATCAATGTTATGACTAAAGAAATAATGCAATTAATTCAGTTAGCCAACCTTAGACCTACACAAACTATTCTACAATTAGCTAATAGGTCAACAATCAAGCCTGGAGGAACCATTGAGGATTTAGTTATTGCATTAGATTTTTGGGAATTCCCTGTTGATTTCATAACTTATATCCAAAGGTTAACCTTACAGGGTATCCACTCATTCTAGGAAGACCATGGTTAGCTACAACTGATGCATTCATAGGCTATAGGTCTGGCAACATGATAATATCTAATGGGACTGTGACTAAGAAATTGTTCCTCTATCCTCCAGCCCAACCTTATGTTGATCTTGAGCAAATCATTTTTCCCACTTTAGATGAGGAAGATAACTATTCCCTACAGACTTATCTCACATGCCTACAAGACCCCTTGCAAAGCATTATACCTTTCGATTCCTCAGAAGAAATATCTCAGATCTTCCATTCCTTACTACCACAATAGTGTGTACCAATCATCCTAGCCTTGACCTCTCATTTGTGCAAGAATCATCCAAAGAACTAGAAGTCATGCTAGGAAAAATGTTGCACATAAACAATGCATTGACTAAAGAGCAACATAATTCCCTAACTACTGTGTTGTAGGCACACGCAACAAAATATGCATGGGACTACCATGATATGAAGGGTATAGATCCAAACTTATGTATGCATAGGATCTATATAAAATATGGTTATAGACCCATTAGACAACCTCAAAGATGAATGAACCCTGCCTTGAGAGAAATAGTCAAAGCTGAACTTCAAAAACTCCTTGATGCGAGATTCATTTATCCTATATCTGACAGTGAATGGGTCTCAACTTTAGTCATTGTTCCCAAGAAAGGTGGAAAATGGAGAGCATGTGTAGATTATAGGGAACTGAATACAACCACTAGGAAGGACCACTTTCCATTTCCATTTATAGATCAAGTGCTTGACTCTTTAGCAGGGAAAAAGTACTTTTCTTTCTTAGATGGTTTCGATGGTTATAATGAAATAAAAATTGCTCCAAAGGATAAGGACAAAACAACATTTGCATGTCCTTGGGGTACTTATGCCTACTCTATTCTACCCTTTGATTTATGCAATGCCCCAACTACTTTTTAGAGGGAAGTGCTCAACATCTTTTCTGATTATGCTCATGACTGTATGGAGATATATATGGATGAATTCACCACATATGTGGAAACTTATGAGGAATCCCTTAGCAATCTAGAAAAGGTTTTAAAGAAGTGTAAAGAACACAATTTGTTCCTCAATAATGAAAAGTGATATGATGATGACTCAAGGAATTGTTTTAGGGTATTTCATATCTAGTGCAGGGATTCAAGTTGATCCACATAAGATAGAGATCATTTCTACATTACTTGTTCCACAAAGGCAAAGAGATGTTAGAAGCTTCCTTTCCCATGCAGGCTATTATAGGAGGTTCATTAAAGGCTTCAGTAAGATTATTGCACCATTGTTTGTTCTATTGATTAAAGACATTGAATTTGATTGGACATCAAAGTGCTAACATTCTCTTGATGAGCTGAAGAAAGCTTTAACCTAAGCACCTATTTTGAGGGGCCAAATTGGACCTTACCCTTCCATATACATACTGATGCTTCAAATTTTACTATTGGAGCAATTTTGGGTCAGAAAGAAGGTAACAAAGAACATGCAATTTATTACATTAGCAAAAATATTCAAGGAGCAAAGTTAAATTATACTGTTACAAAGAAGGAGATGTTAGCAGTAGTGTATTCCATCAATAAATTTAGGCATTACATCACTGGTTTTTTTTTTTCCACACAGACCATACAACTATTAGATATTTAATGAACAAGCCTGTAGTAGGAGTTCGACTAGTCAAATGGCTACTCCTTCTACAAGAGTTTGATATTACAATAGTGGAAAAGCCTAGTACGCTAATGTAGTAGCAGATTTTCTATCATGATTACCAACACAATCAACATTAGGGATAGTGGATGAATCATTTCCAAACGAGCACTTATTTTCCCTTAATATACATGTACCCTGGTATGTTGACATTGCAACCTATTTAATGATAGAGTAGATTCCACCACACTTTTCTCCAAGGGAAAAGAGACAACAGGTACATAATTTTTTTCCATTCACTTGGATATTAGGTTATTTTTTCTACACTGGCCTAGACAATATCATGAGAAGGTGCATAAGGGAAGATGAAATCTTTGATATCATGAAGTCTTGACATGATGAACCATGTGGGGTCATTTTATAGAAAAAAGGACAACATTCAAAATCCTCACAACTGGTTACTACTGGCCAACTTTACACAAGGATTATACCAAGTATACAAGGAGTTGTGATAGGTGCCAAAGAATGGGTAAGCCTACAAGGAGTGATGAAATTCCATTACAGCCTTAGTTAACACTAGCTCCCTTTAACAAATGGGGTCTAGACTTAATTGGACCAATCTCACCTACTTCTAACAACAAGGAGTATATTCTAGTTTGCACTAATTATCTGACTAAGTGGGTAGAAGTGAATGTATTATAGTTTTCCAAAGATGGAAATGAGGATAAATCTTGTATGAGGACATTTTTACTAGGTATGGAGTACCTAGGGAAATAGTGACTGATCAAGGTCCATGATTTATTTCAGAACTCATCACTAAATTGGTTAAAGAATATCAAATCAAACACAAAAATTCAATAGCTTATCACCCCTAGGCCAATGGATAGGTGGAGGTCACCAATAGAGAAATTGAAAGTATTCTAACTAAGACAATGCAATTGCATAGGAAATATTGGGTTGCTAGGTTACTAGAAGCAGTATGGGCATATAGAACAACCTAGAAAATAACAACTAGTTTCACACCCTATGAGCTAGTATATGGAAAAACAACAATCCTCCCAATTGAGTTTGAGTATAAGACATTAAGAACAATAGTAGAGTTAGACATGGATCTCATAACCACTCAAAAGGAGAGGTTACACCACTTAAATGGGTTGGATGAAATCAAGATGGAGGCAATTCATCATATTTAGATACTACAAAAGTAAAACACAAAGTGGCATGACCAATATATCAAAACAAAGGAATTTAATGTAGGAGACCGGGCCTTATTATATGATTCAAGATTCAAGGATTTCAAACGAAAAATCCAATCCAGGTGGTTGGGACCTTATGAAATCAGCCAAGTATTTCCTAATGGAGTCGTAAGGTTACACACCATAGATGTAGTAAGGTTCTCTCTCTTGGTTAATGGCCACAAACTAAAACTTTATAAGAAATCAATATACAAGGAGTATCTTATTCTTTCTCTCATTCAATAGTATGGTTCTCTCAATGATCCAAATACATATTCAGAAATATAGAATGATGACTCAGCAATAGCAGATATACCGTTCTTCAGGTGATTCAAAGATTGAGCTACACAGCTCAATCTGTGAGATCATTCTGGTTTAGTTTCTTATTGCACCTCACATGAACACACAACACAATTACAATGATGTACATACTTTTTTCAGAGGGACCTGCAGTACAAAAGCTATCACAATTCAAAAGGGACTTGATGCAAAAGGTACTCGTAGTGTCATCTAGTAGGAAATTTAAAATTTTGTGCCACATTAATTGGAAAACTCACCTTTTTCACCTCACATTTCTCACACATGTAACATAAGTCTAATCATAATAAGTATCCGCAACATGTTTATCCTATTTCACATTGCTAATTTAAATTTTAAGCATTTGAATTGTCACATCACCAACCATCATTCGTCTATTCCATTTCATTCTATTACACCTACCACCTCACGATTCATTCACTTGCAATTACTTCTTGTCACATCAAATCATCCTACAGAAAAAAAATATTCAACTCACATGTGTGGCATTTAGTTAATCACCTTTGACAGGTACGTAAGGTACACTATCATAATTATCATAGATTTCTTAACACTTTCATTATGTAATTCCATATTAGATTAAGCATGTGATATATTTATAACATTTATTTCCATACTTCCTAATCATACCTTCACTTATCACGAGTTGAAGTGAGGTTGCTTCAAACCTTAAGTTGGGGGGAGGGTAAAATATCAACCATTTTTTTTGCTTTTCACCACCTAAAACCAAATGCAAAGAAATAGATATTACATGCAAGCCCTTTTTGTCCTAAATTGCACCTAATTTTTGTTGTAAATTTAATTTCCAATTTCTTAAACTGTGATCTTGAGCTAAGTCAAACCCAAAACCCATTTTTGACCTCAATTAAGCTGATACAAACAAGAAGGGGGGTTGTAGTTATAGTATAATGGTAGTGGGAGTGCATGAGGAAACAACATAATAAGAGAAGGGTTTAAAGGTGGTGAAGTGGAAATTGAGTTGAATTTACAAAGTTAGAACATTGAGAAGAAGTAAAGATATTCATAAGGGGATGTGATGTTATTAGGAGAGAGTCATCGACACACAAGTAGATACTAGAAGATGCAATGGTATTGCCTATCTTCATAAGAGTTGGTTGGCTTGATTATTTTCTAAAGCTGACAAAATTTTACAATGACATAGCAAGAAGATTTGCAACCACATTAGAGCACAATGAAGCAATGGTAAAAGGGTTGTCAGTAGATGCATCTGAAGTCACCATAGCATGAGTATCTAGGTTGCCTAGGACTGGAGAAGAGTTTCCAGTTAGAGCATATGCAGTGGCTGTGAGAGAAGAATTTTGTGAGCGAGGAGAAAATTTGGATTCGTCGCACAAGGTACAAAGAGAATTTCTATTCCATGGTTTTGGGCCAATTGTGCTTCCTATTTCATTAGATACCTTACTTGTGATGGTAGAGAAAATCTCTTATATAATGTATATTTCAAATTGCTTAGTCACCTTCGCCATAATAGACTAGTAAATGTGCCAAATGTTTTCTATAGTATGCTAAAAAGGATGGCATCTGAGTATCAGAGGAAATAGAGTGACACATCCTTGTCACATTATTGTTTGATTTCCCTATTAGTAAAGAGGAGTTTGAGAATTCAATACCCACAAGTATCCTAGGAAGATTTTGTGAAATATGAAGATATTAACAATTTACTTGAGGTGCTTGCAGTACTTGAAACTCTAGAGCCACAAGTTGAACTTACAAGAGGAAGTTCTCCAGTCTCACCTATGACTTCACCTACTCGTAGCCAGGGTGAGCTCAAGGAGCACAATGTGCCAAATTCGAGGTCACCAATAGTGGAAGAAACCCCATCTTCCTCAAAACCACCTAAATCTAAGAACATAAGAGGTAGTACATCCACAAAATCCACACCTAAAATAGAGAAGAAAAAGAAGGATGTTCAAAATAAAAATAAGGATGTTGAAAAGGAGAAACCTACACCTAGGAATTTAGGCTGATTGAAAAAGTAAGGGGTTATGAGGGGGAGTGTGGAAAGACTTGAAGAAGAGGAAAATGGAAAATAACAATAGGAAGAAGATGTGATGTTGGTTGAAACAGACTTAGAAGGGAAGGGAAATATCCCTAGAAATGTGCATACACTTGTAAAGAGGAAGTGATATGTGTCTACCACTTCTGATTTAGACTCAAAAGATGTGTTTGTTGCTAGGAAAATGCAAAAAAAAACCCCAAACAATCCTACTTATGAAGACTATGATTGTACAGGGGTGGTAATGAGCATTTTTTGGAAACAAAGGAAATGTTTATAGAAGATAGAAATGTAAGGAAGGAGCTTCAGGAAGCTTTGGACATAATTAAACATCTGAAAGAACTAGTGCAGAGCTATGAAAAGAGAGATAAAGAAAGGAAGAGAAAAATACAAGAATTGGAAGAAAAATTATAGACATAAGGCCATGGTGCAAAGCTGGATCTGTTGGCACAACTGGCCATTTCCAAAATAGGGGATGGAGAGCTTGTAGTAGTAAATAAAAAACCTCCTCCCATAAAAACTCCAATTCACCATACAAATTTGTCTCTTGGTTATCAACTATGGAAGGTGACTGATGAGTTCTCACAAGAAAAAGAAAAGTGGAGGAAAGAAAAAGAAACTTTGATTGTAGAACATGCCAAAGTGCTGGAAGGAAAATAGATTGAGCTAAGGAAATTAACAATCAAAATGGAAGAAGTGGCAAATAAATCTGCCCAAATTATAAGATGTAGACCTCCAGCAAGAACATCTGCACACTATTTTTGTAAGAAAAATTTCTGAGTTTTCAACTTAGTAGGCTAACCAATAAACAATTAGTTGGGATATGCAGGGAATTTGAGTTTCTTAATGTTTTTTCTGATTCTACACCAAAAGAGCAAGATCAATTGTGTGAATACTATTTGCACAACTATGTGGTTCTAGAAGAAATAGAGTGGAATCCTTTAATGTTTGTAGGGGATATCTAGGTAAGGGAACTAGCATCTTATTATGTGAATGAATAATTCAAGGAGAAATAATGGAAGAATATGAGGAGAGGGAGAAATCAATTGCTTTCCCAATAAGGAAAGAGTCTAAAGACCTTGATGCACTTATAAATGAATGGTTGAAACTCCTGGCTCATAAAGGTGTAGGAAGAAATATTATGAAACTAAGAATAGAGGATTATAAAAGAATGCAAACATTAGCTGTGGGATTAGGTCAACAATGTCACAGTTATATGTAGAATAGATGGAACAACTTGATCCCAAAGTTGTAGAGAAAGGAACCTCATTCAGTATACAATTTTACCACCATGTTACCATGTTTGAGAGGGTACGCAGATACATGAAATTTGTTGGTAACATAGGACTTCACTGGGTACCACTCACATTTCACCACCTATGCTACTCTATCTAGTTCCACATTGGATCGGGGAAAAAGGTGAGTAGTGTGAGAAAGTTGGGATCAACAAAATGAGAAGAATTTCAACTTACAGAGGTTTCTGCTTAAAGAAAATCAAGGAAGTTGATGTTGTCATGGACCTCTAGGAGCTTACATTATGTTATAATTAGTACCCCTGGTGTTTTTCTTAAGGACAAGCAAAAGTATAGTTGGGGGAGTGATTAATCTACTTATTAGCCTATTTTCTATTGTTTTTATGCATGCTTTCAGACATTATCAGGCAATCCTTTCAGACAATATTCCTATGTTTTTCTATCTTCATATGCTTATTACACAACCTTGGACCTAAATTATAATAATGAAAATATAGTTATGATATAGTAGCATTGCATGGTTTATATGTGAGTATATATGAAATGTGGTTAGAATTATGTGTTTGATCATGGTAGTTAGCCTTGTGTATATTTTTTGTGGATCAACCTCTTGCAGCCCAAAAAGACACTGTAGCCCACAACAACTGGAAGCTATAGCCTGTAGCAAAAGGAGGAGATGGACAACGAAACAAGGGAAGTGCATGATCAAGCTGAGTGTAATAACTACTATGTCGAGGCACCTGATGGAGTTAGTTTCAAATCATTATGACAGTTAATAAGGCATCGAAGAAGAAGAATTATTTTGTTCATAGTATTCTAGATACCTGATTATGTGTTCTACATGTAGATCTATTTTGTAGAGTTTCAATTTTATTTGAAATCTTGTTTAATTTTAGTTGTAGTTTGAATAACTCAATCTTAATTGCATACTCTAATATTTAGGGAGTTTTAGTGAATGATTTCAGTTAGGATTTGTGTTTAGAATAAACTCCCTCATGATTTATATAGCTGGTGGTCGAGTCTTTAGATAGTTAAGTTGATTCAGTATTTTTTTATCAGTTACTTCTCAGTTTGCAGTTATCATCTATAGACATGTTGATTATTCATAAATGATTTCCTTAAATACAATATGTGAGGAAATTTTTATGTAATCTTTTGGAATGCGTAATTAATGAATTTCAAGTTCATATGAATGCATAGAATCTACAGATTTAGATTTGGTTTTAGTTAAGTGAAGATATCCACTTGAGAAGGTCACTCAAGTTAACTTTTCTTCACTACATTTATAGTTGTTTTATTTATGTTTAGTAGTTATTTTTGTTAATCATTAACTTATAAATTACATGTAAGCTAGAATAGATTCTCATATTGTAATTGTCAATAATGATTGTTCATGTCCATCAATACATTTAAACGACTTGTAGTACTCCAAAGGTTAAAATAAGTTCAGCTACCAGTTTTGAATAGTTCAAGTTAGTTAGTAGAAGTTCAGCTATAGGTTATGCTATAGGCACCCGTAGCCATTAGCGCTAGTTTACTTCTTTCACTATTATGCGTTTTTGTGATTTTCCAGCAAGTAGAACACCTTTAATAAGATAACCTAGGTAACCTTAAGCATCTAAAGACACATATAGTGCAACACCATCACAAGTTTACAAACCTAGGTTGACAATTTAATGAATTCTTTACAATGTTGAGTGGACTATTCATCTAGTCATTCCTCTGAATTGTGTAGTTTCTACCAAGTTTACAAGACACTAGTATAGACTCTACAATATGTATTGACGTAAAAATAAATTTCCATACGAGTATATACATATGTGTATATGTATATATATATGCAGGCATCATTATGCGAAATACATAAATATGTGTATGCGTATTTAAATATCAAATAATATATTTGATGAACGTATAAGTTGAATGTATATATATATATATACATACATATATATTATGTTATATATATATGTGTGTATATATAGAATATATAAATATATTAAAGTGAATTAAATGGTTTGAATAACATTGTAATGAAAGTGTATAATGCATATAAATCAACTTATACATATAATGTATAAGCACACAAATAAAAGGAATTGTGCACCATATACGGGCAGTGCATAAACAAATGAAATTTGCATATAGAGTTTAAATGTTGTGTAATGCAACCAAGGAAACGCTATAGCAAGCTGCATAGGATAAAGTCATGAAGTTCAAACATTGGAAATAGTATACATGAAGATATACCATGAGAATAGCAGGCTACGTGATCATTAAGGGAACCTTGCATTATAATTCAAAGTGTTGATTATGAGATACTTGAGGTTGCACATCGAAATAGCACATAGTATATGCTACAACACATTGATATATACTTAGCAAATGATTATGAAGCACTGTTTTAAATATTCCAAAGACAACGCCTTATGTAAAACATGTGGGAGTAAATGAAACAAGTTTATAAGTTGCAAACTGAATGCCATGTGACTTAGTCAATATTTGAAGTGATGAGTGGAGGATAAAATGTGAAAACCATGTTTGACTTGGTCTTCAACTAAAAACACCAAATGAATAGGGGCACATGGTTTATTTGGTGCTAATATATGAATAATGTGAATCTGTTAGAAGTCTATTCTGCAAAACGTATTCCAACATGTGAAGCAAATTGGAATGAGATAAATAGTCAAATGAGAAGCTGGCCAAAATGAGTCGACCTGTAGAAACAATAACCTTGCATTTCTGAGTGTTATTCTTTCTTTCCATTAGAATGAAAAACTCATTCTTTATGGTGAAATCTAGTTGTGCATGTGTTTACTATGCAATGTTTTTAGCTGCCACCTTTTCTTCTTCTTGCTGAGTCAAACCTTTTGTTTGAGAAGAGTCAACTTTGAGAGCCTATTTCTAGCCTGTAGTTGCTGAAATTTGTGTATAAATAGAGGTACTTTCTCCCTCAAATGGGATGCATTATGCACTCTTGATGCTTATTTTCTGAGTTGTTATTTTTCTTTACCGAGTTTTGAAAGTTGTGAGAGGTTTTTGAGAGTAAGTCTTTGTGAGAAAGGAAGAGAGATAGCTGGGAATTGCTTGCTGAATTTGGGAAGGATAAGCCAGGAATCCAGTTTGATCATTTGGAGATTTGCATATACAGGCATGCTAATTTCTACTCTTTTATGCTTTATGTGTTTTTGAAAAGATTGTGTCTTTTGTTTTCCTTGTTAGGGAAATGTGTTTAGTTGTTTATCATGAAATGGTTTTTTTTATCTACTTTAGTATATATGAAGGATTCTTGATGATTCTATTCTAGGGATCTCTATTGTTTGAGCGTATGTATATACTCCATATTAAGGAGTGGGTGTTTATGCTAGTATTAAATAAAGTTAGAGCTTATATAGTAGATGTATAATTTGAGAAGTTGATTTATATAGTTACTTTGATTTACTTAGAGGAAATGTCATCATTACGATTTTATGCAAACCTTGAATAATATATTTTATTGATTAATTACTCGTCTCCTAGATACAGGAAGAGAGTCTTTCCATAGGGATAGGGTGTGAACTTGATAGTTATATCCATATTCATCAATAGGAATGATACAACGCATTTTCTTAGTTTGATTTGAAGTCATCCTATTCACAAAATTCTAGAAAGAGGAATCACATATTGGTAACCCAAAACCGTATTGTGAGAGGACTAGGGGTGTAGATGCACCAACTCATCACAAGTTGATTATGTCCTCCAGATGATACAAATATTGTAAAAATGTGAATGTTTGACGTATTCAAAAGAGAAGTTTTATGATTGGTTTATGTTCACTTGAATGTTACTTTACTTTTCATTGAAACCTTGGGTTGGGAATAACCTATTTGGTAGGGTTGTTTATTTGATTATTGATTGAAGAAAATAAGTTGGGATTAACCTATATCATCTGGTTGATCATTTTTTTGTTGAATATACTTTCAATTGGAGTCGATTTATTATTGAGACCATACTTTTGAATGAGTCATTTATTGATATGCTTATTATTTTGATTGAGGTCATTTATTAATGAGATTATACTTTTGATAAGAATAATTTATTATTGAGATTGTAGTTTTGGAAATAGAGTCATTTAATGTTATGTCATTAGGAAATAATTTTATGGCTAATCCACGGGAAAGGGTGAAACCTAATTAGACAAGATGTTATGACATCACTTACTTCTTTACAAGAGATTTTAATAGGTTATTCTTGGGGTTAAGGTTACTCCATGGCGTAAGGGGATAGCCTATTCATAGGATATGAATGGTCAATAAAAATCAAGCTAGGAAGGTGGGTGAAGTATATGACGTCCACTCTAAATTCTAGGTGATGAATACTTTGGCCATAGTAGTGTAATTTGCCACTGTTTACACTGTCAGTTCATTGTGATTCAGGTTTACATACTAGTAAAGGAATATCATATGTGTAGGTTATAGCCATTGTGTGACAGATCTAGATACGTAGGACACAACACCAAGCTCAGGGAAGGTCGTTATTACTATGAGGTTATGAAACCAATCTCTTCGTCGAAGGGTAGGGCCATCTACCATTTTGGTAGATGTACGAGGGACCACAGTTAGTCCAAGGTTGGTAGAGAAACACTTGAGTGATGCTTCTCCTCATCAGTAGGTGACTAAGATTTGATGGAGAAAACCCGAACCATTTGTATACCTAGTGCCAATAAGCTCATGGAAGCTATGTAAGTATTTATGTATCTATTTCTATGGAAAAATTGTAAAAGAGAAATGTTATCAGGAAATTATGTAATATGAAATAAATACATTGGAAAGTTGTAATACTTTGTTGAAATGCAATGGGTAGGTTTGGAAAGATGTTTATTTCAAATGTGTATGCTATCTTTATATTTGTAAAGGAAAATTTTATTATGTAAGTGTTGTCATCATATTATTTTTACTTGAGGTTAAAACATAGGAAATTTACTAAGTAGAATAATGGGCATGTTACACATGGTATCAGAGTGAAGTTCAACTCTAGAGCCTATGATTCCATTATGTAAGTATTACGTAAACCTTATCAGAAGGAAATGATTGAAAAGTTCTTATGCCAGGATGACAAGGGGAAAAGGAAAAGGGAAGTTAATTGTTTTGGAAACTTATTTAAATGTGGGACTAGGAAAGAGTCATCCTTGGAGTTGGAAACTCCTAAAACAACAACTCATTAAGATACACCTTTGGATTACGGAAGGTTATGCAACCAGGTTATGTAGGAAGGTTATGGGAATTACCGATGGGTACATTCATTCTATGAAATTGTTTAAATGAATCTAAGGGATCATAAGAATGGAAGTAATCCCCCTTATTAAAAGCAATTAGTAGTTTCAAAAATTCTATGATTATGGATTAAATAGAAATATTATGAATCTATGAATATGCATTATTGGCATAGATTGGAAACTTCAATCGAAGTAGGAAGTCAATATTTTGTGAATCAAAATCAACTAGAGAGTTGTGATCCCTAAAATGTTAAGTCCTATAATGAGATGCTAAACAAACTAACGATGCAATAAAAATAAATAACACAAAGAGCACACCTCAACGATTAGCGTAAGGAATGATAAACATGAAAGCAAGATGAACTAAATTAAAATTTATTATACTTTCATGCTGCTTCTTCCTTGGTTGGCCCTTTGATCTTTGAAGATTTGTGTGCTCTTTGGATGATAAGTAAAATCAAATATGCAAAGTGATATGCAAGATGAGTGAAGGAAAGATAATGGTGAGATGCTAAATGCTATGGTGAATGCAAGAGAAGATCAAATGGAGAATTTGCAAGAGTTTTGATAGAAAAAGATTGATTCCCCCCAAAATGAGAGGAAGGAGGGGGTATTTATAAAACAATTTGAATTCTCTAGAGAATTTAACAGTTGAGATTAATCCAACAAAGCCAAGATGAAGGGCTATGGTGAGTTAAGAACTCACAAGCCCTCACATCTTGACATGTGGAATGTGAGATGGCCTAGGGTGAGATGATGTGGGAGTGAGGTGGAAGAGAGGTACATGAGGTGGAGGAAGGACAAGTACCTTGTAGGTACCTTGGGGGATGAGAAGATTCTTTGGAGGAATAAAAGTGAATTAAAAACTCACAATGATTGGAAGAATCTAGTGGATAAGAGAGGGTTTCCAAAAAGGTGGGGATTTGCCACATGTGAATGATGTGACAAGTCGAAGGTTCTAGAAGACTTTGGCACATGTAAAGTGACAAGTCAAGTCTTCTAGAATTTGCATGGGGATAGGGTAAACCTTGGAAGGATAAAAGTGAATTAAAAATTCACATGGGGAAGAGAGGAGCTTTGGGTGAATAAATGTGAATTAAAAATTCACATGGGAAAGAGAGTCAAGGCCAAGAAACGCAAGTGGAAAGGTTGTCTAAAAAAGGTATGCTAAATGTGGCTAATGACTTTGATTAAGGTTGTGCAAACACAAGGTTAGGATAATTTATGAGATATTAGAGGCAAGTGGGAGATTATGGACGACGTGACACTAATCTTGATTAAGTGGTGCACATCCTAATCGTGGATTAATTAATTTAATCCAGATTAAAAGAGGATTATGGAGAATGTGACAAGGAGAGATAAAAAGAGGGATTAAAAATTGGTTTTAATCCAAATAGGCCAAATGACTAAATTAAATAAATTGTCCTATTTATTTAATTTAGAGAAGAAAAGGTGTAAGGTAAAGTATTTAATTATTCAATTACATACTTTCGGAACTTTAGGGAGAAAATTAAATAATGATTAAATAAATTATTTAATCACTATTAATGACATAGATGAATAAAGTAGACGATTTTGATCATATGGAAGTGATCAAATTTAGATGTCTACAAGAGGTATCCAAGATGTTAGATAACCCTTGACACATCCGATTTAGTACAAGATTAAGATCTTGCATATTAATTAAAGAGTGAAAGGCTGATACCTTAGAATAAGGTTAGAGACCAAATTGGTTAGTAAAGGGAATCAACTTAAAGAGGAGAAGATGAAAGCTGACATGATTCCACCAATTAAAATAGGAAAGGTCAAATTGGAGTTTTGATTAAAATGGGGAAAAAGGAAGCCGAACAACTTTAGAGTGTTTAAGGTTATGATAAAATGAGATTACCGATAAATTGGACAAAAACACTTATGAAGATGATTGCAAGTTAAAAACTTGAAAAGTAAATAAAACTAATCTGACAAGGGCTCGGTTAGTGCATAGTTTGCTAGAAGTGCAAAATGAACTTACCAACTTATCAATGAAATTTAACTTATGTTTGGATGTTCCAAAAGGAAATTGCATATGGAGGGAAACTATGTGTAAAATCAAAAGATTAATTTGGAAACAACTCACAAAGGTGAGGACACAATTGATATAGGGATCCTTAGGAAATCTCATTAACACTTCAAAAAATGGGGCTTTGTGGATACAAGATATTCTTTCACCATGGTTAAAAGGCTATTATTATATAGGAAAAGAGAATTGGAATAAAACACCAGAGTACCTCTTAGCTTGTAATGTTGATTATTCATTAGATCTCGTTATTAGGGATCCAACTATTGATAATGAGATATTAGAAGGCGATGATGAATCCAATTTTAATAAAAAGTTATATTTAAAGTATATCATGGAAGGTAAGGAAGGTAAGCAAAAGCCATTCAAAAGCCAACAACAAGGAATATTAAACCAATTCAATCAATTTGGGGAGCGAATGTTTGCTAAGAGTTTAACTTTAAGATGATCTAATATCATGGAAACACTAAGGGGGGAAGAAGGAGAGTAGATAGACTCAATTAAAGTACCCCATGCAACAAAGTTTGATGATGTATTTTCAATCGAGTATAATTTTTTACTTCTTCACAAGTCATGATTCAAAGACCTAATACTCTGTGACCACAAAGGTAGAATGATTGGAATTAGTAATTGAAAGGTACTGGAAAGCTCAAAAGATTTTGAATATTAAGAGAGAAATATTTTTGACACAATTTTATATTTTTGTAAGATTAATTTGTTATTATCAATAATTTTTGAAAGAGGTAGATGAAATACTTGATCATTAAAGGAAAGATTATTGCCTATGCAATAGTAAAGGGGAGAGTTATATACTCATGATCTTGAGTTATCAAGGAACATGCATGCTTGGTAACTAGGTATGTAATAATTACTGACATCTTTTGGAAGATAATATTAAGTCAGCAAGATTAAACAGGAATTGATACTTGAACTAGTATAAATGCTCATCGAAATAAATAAATAAAGCTGAAAATCATATTACAACTATGGAAATAAAAAAAGTATGAAAGAAATCCAAGATATAGATGTACTAAGATGAAGGAATTTTACCCCCACAAGATATGTAAATCATTATACTTGGGAATCATATGTGGCATAAGTCCATCGAAGAGGTTTTACTTAGTCATAATGGACTATTATGAATCAGAGGAAGAATCTAAGTACCAATTTCCTGGAAGATTAAGGAATGAAATGAGGTAAACTAATGTTATATTTAGAATACACTTGAATGGAAAAAATTCTTTGAGTAATGGGAAACCACCATAATCTGGAAGGAAACAAAATAACATGTTGCAAGTTATGTAGCAAGTTATTGTCCAATATGCTAGGGGATGAAGACATGAGGTCATCATCAATGGTACTTTTGTGCTCTCATAAAATTTCTATGAGGAAGTAGTGGATCATTGGAATAGTTTTGATCTTTCTATGATGATGGAACTGGTATAATGCGATGGTGAATAGAATCACCAAGATAACCAATTCCGATTGGAAAATTTGATTTATAGGATATCAGTCCTAAACAACATATTGTGTAAAATAGTTGCTTAATGTTCCTAAGAAGGTTATCTCAGATGGGAAAAATAAAGTAATGATAAGGTTTTGTGGAAACCATGATCAACTTGTTGGAAAATTATTGAATAAATACTCAAATTATTACTTTAAGTTAGCTAGTTAGGCAAAAGCGATAAACCAAATCTTGGAGGATCTATGGAAAAACTATATTATAATAAATTTTCTATCATTAAGGTTTGGTATACTATATGGGAAGAAGGGTTGAATCTCTATAAAGCTAAGATAAGCTAAGAAATAGGATTAACCTGACTAGAAAGGTTGTCAAATGGAATAGTAGATCAAAAATTATCAAGGAAACTTTGTTGATACAAAGCTTAAATTAAGAATCAATACTATAATGCTTAAGGTAAATGTTTGTGTCAGTGATGGATGGTCTCAACTTCTAAATTGTCTGATGGTGTAAATACCAAAGGAAAGCATGGGACCCACAGGGTAGTGCATAATACACCGACATTCCTTTTCCTATTTGGGATACACTAAGGATAATTATATTAGCCAATGAGAATGTGTTTTTCAGCCACTGTGGTATAAGTGTCATGTAGGATATAGTGACTATTGTACCTATGGTGTACATACGAGGTAATATAATTATTGTACACATCTAAAAATGGTCACGGTCGATCGAACCTGTTAATTAATTAAATATGAATTATTTAATTAATGTTCTTAAGTCATCTACATATGAATAAATTTAATTATTTATTTATATTGTTCATTTTTCAATTCTTCTAATTTAATTAAATAAATAAAGTTTATTTAATTAATGCTATCCTTCCTCTTAATTAATTAAATAGATTTTACAATTTATTTACATTAATTATCACAAGTTTAAATTCACAATTTAAATGATATTCTCTCTCCACATTTAATTAAATACTTTCAATATTTAATTAAATCATTTTCCAAATTCCCACTCCTCTCACAAAAATTAAATATTCTTAATATTTAATTAAAAGGCTTTTTCTTTTCTCACATAATTAAATATTTGTAATATTTAATTAAAGCCTTTTCATATTTCTCTCACACATAATTAAATATTTATTTATTTAATTATGAGAGACACCTTTCAATTGTCTCTTCATTTTCTGTCTCTCAAAATTCCATCTCCTTTTCGAATTCTCGATCTCTCACCGTTCATTTCAACAGGTTTGAACTTGACCGTCGATCTTGGCCAATCGAATTCCTACCTTCAAAAATCTATAAATACAACCCTTTCATGAGTGGAAAAGGACCTCGAATCTCAGATTTTCATGCGTAGTTACTATAGTCGCATCTTAGCATTCATAGCATTTCTAGTTCAATAGTTTAATCTTTTAGATGCATATGCATTTTTAATAATCTCATTCTCTCAAGCTGCCATTCTACAAGTTGCTATTTTAAACAACTGAGAGCAAGCATCTTGAAGCGAATCCTTGGAGATAGAGGACAATGGGACGAATTTGAAGAAACTGTGGTTTAGAGTTTGCATTTACTTTATTTAATTTGATTTCTTCAATCTAATGTTTCATTGGTGTATTAGATTAGATTCAATTTGATTGAGACTTTCTAACGTACACAATTATAATATATACTCTTTGAGAGAGAAATTATGCATGAAGAACACAAGTTATCCCTATAAATTAGCTTAAACCCTCAGTGCAAGGTCCAACATGGATGAGATTGAAAAAGGTCATGCTCTAAGGGAAGAGTGTTTGTTATTAATAGAATATGCCTATTTCTTACATGATGAGAAAAATTGAAGGTAAAACCTTTATTTGACTTTATATATATGTTTAGTACTTAAAATCATTGGGGGTGATGATTCAAAAGGGGGGAAGTATGTTACACCCCGTTTCATAGTTACTAAGTTAATTTTACCTTCATGAGTGAAAATGTTGATAAAAGAAAATTGTGACTTTAATATTTTACTAGGTGAAAGAAACACTGAAATATGCATTAAGATGATATTGCTTTTAATAGAATGAATAAGTTCTATATTGATGAAATGCGATGAAAGAATATGTATTGCAATACGAATATTTTAATGCTTTTTGATGTAATATGAACGACTAACTACCTATGCAATGTATTAAGTTAGATGCAGGAACATATTCAAGCCCTCAAGTACACGAGGGTGAGTATCACTCAGGAGAGGAGCTTGGTCTAGTAACCCTGAATAAGTCTAACTGAGCTTTCACACACTCACCTCTAGTTTAGTGAAGTCGAGTTAATAGTTTGGGGAAATGGTAAGTTATCCTTAGTCTTGTTTGAGTATGATTTAGAAGACGTTATGATCTTGTCTATGAATGTTTTGATTTAGGTTATGTGTTTGAGTCTCTTGTCTTATGTGAGTTCTTCACTATGTGTTAATATTTAATCAATAAAATATATACACCTCATGTATATATGTCGATTGATGGAATTGCAAAAATATGCATTTAATTATCAAGGCCATGATATATACATATGAAAAGATGAAAAATGGGTGAGTTAGTTCACCAAAATGGGATTGATGAACCACTTAGGGACCTATTTTTCCTCAATTTATTAGGAAATGGGACCCACACAATGAAAGGAATATCAACCTATAGGTGAGTCAAGTCAAAGTGGATCTACTGATTTCCTTTTTTTGCAAGGACGAGGGTCCTGATTAAACAACACTTTGGGGAGAAAGATTAAAAATAGTAAACTAACTCCAAAATGCAATCTACAACTTGGATTTAATATATTAAGCTCAATAGTGATGGAACCAAAAAATGAAATGCAGATCAGAGAGAGGTAAGATGATGTGTACTGGTGACCAAAAGTGTTATGCTAAATATGATCTCAAACTCATTCGCCTAGGGGAAAATGGGTCTTGAGTTAGGGTTTGTCTACAACTTTCGGGAGCCTTTATTATAGATCTAAATCTCTCAATTTTCCTAGGTTTCAGGTTTGAAAAGCCAAAAATAAATTTTTGTAATTGAGTTTCCATGAGATGAAAAATTTTGCGACTTTGACAAGTTCTCCAATTTTGTTCTTAAAGAGATCTTCAAGATTTCTTCCACCTAAATCTACAAACACAAATCAAGAGAGAAAAATGTTTTGTTTTTGGTGAATGTGGGTTTTCCTTGGTCAAACCCTATTTTGGTAATCAAACCTTGAAATGAAATGAAATAGTATGAAATGAATGATGAATGAACAACTCTGTCACAACTCACCAAACCCTTGAATGAACCTTGGAATGTAGATATGAAACTTGCATGAAATGAATTCAATGGATGTGGATCTTGATCTTGAAACTTAATTTGAAACAATGCCTTGAATGCTTGAATGGATCAAGAAACTTACATCATCATATTAGCTCCAATAACATGTATGCTGCAAGAATACTTTGATATTACAATTGGATCTTGATTGCTGCAATAATTCTTCAATAAATATGCTCTTGAATGCCTTGAATTACTCTTGAATTGCTCCAATAGTGCTCACTTGAATATTTTAGGTGAAACAAAGTGAAATGACCTTATATTTATAGGTATGTAACATAAATTTCTCGAAATTCAAATAACACAAGATGACATGTGGAAATGGATTTGAATATGTTAAAATATCACCATAAATATAATTTAAATTTATGTCCTAGGTCTAAGTGAGAACCCATTTTCCCATGGGTGAATGGGTCCTAGGTCACTCACCTATGACACACATTTCTCAATGAGAAGTGTTATGCTTAGGCATTAATGAATGAAGGGTTTCCTCTTCGGAAAATGCAATTAATTAAGCTTGGATTTGAACAAAAGGGGCCAATTAAGGCAAATTAATCTTGATTAATTTATGGATCCCTAAATAAGTGTGAAAGTGTAAAGAGGTACAATCTACACCACAAAAAATAAGGAACAATTAAGTCCATATTAATTAATAAGGCCCTAAACTTAATGTGAATATGTAAAATACATATTACAACACTAAATTAAGGCATAATTAAGTTTATTTTTAATATTAATCCCTAATTAAGTGTGAAAATGTAAAGGGATGTATTTTTCTACACTACAACATAATATATGCACACACACACACACATATATATATGTATTAATATGCATGTATGTATTGACGTAAAAGGAAACATACATACAAGTATACTAATATATATACCTATTTGTATCTAGCAATTCCTTCATCAAAATCTTTGCATATATTCATCCAAAATACTTGAATCTCCATTAGAAATTCTTATTTCTTATCCTTTGTTCCAACTTCTATAGAATTAGGAATGAAAGAAAAATATACCTTCTCCTTCTTCATTTCATTCAAAAATTTATTTCTAGAAATTAAATAAACCCTCAAACTGGTTTCTATTTCTTCTTCCTTTTCCTTCAATGGGTTCAAAATATACTCCTTTCCATCATTCATTATTTTTTAAGTGTTTATCCTACCATCATGTAAAACTTGTTTATCATACCACCAAGGTCCACCTAATAGGGCATGATAGGTGTCCATGGAAATTATATCACACATCGCTTCATCCTTATAGTTACTAATCTAAAATTTAACTAAATATTATTCACTCACCTATAATTAAATTCCCCTTTGCAACCATAAAAATTTGTAGGGATTTGGATGATTCATATTCTTCAACTTCAACTTCTCTACCATATCTTTCAACACAATATTGCTAGTGCTTTCATTATCCATAATTACCTTGCAACACTTTGCACCTGACTTACATTTTGTTTTGAATAAATTTCTCCTTTGAACATATTCTTATTTTTCCTTTTTACGATTTAGTAATATCCCCTTCAACATCAAGGAATCTCCTTCCTAGAGTTCTTCTTCATGCTTTGGTGAAGCCACACTTTCTTCTTTTTCTTGTACCACATGAATTCTCTTTTTTTTTTTTCATTTTCTATTATTATGTTGAAGTTAAGGGAATTCAAATGCATTGTGACCAATCTCTCCACATTGGTAACATATACCAATGAATTATATTCATATTTAAAAATATCCTTTGCCTTTGGATTTGTCTCCTCTACCTCTTGAATACTATCCTCTTCCTTTGGTATATTGGGTAGAGTTACTTTTTTGAGAGATGTTGTCTTCTCCTTGTTTTGTTTGGTATCCTCTTCCACCTCTGGACCATCCTTTAACATGAGTGAATATTCTCCTACCTCTTGAATTATTTTGTTACTTTCTTACTAATTTTTCTTTTACCTTCAAGGCATATTAATAGGATAACACTTTGTATTCAAAACATACTAATCTCATCTTCAATTGACAAGTGTAACCCATTTACTGTTGAACACTCAAAATACTGAGAGGGGGGTGAATTATTATTCTATTAAACCATTCAAATATTAGTCATCCAATTACCAAAGACCATATAAATCATATAAGAAAAGAAAGCACGAAATATCAACAACATAAAATAACATATGAACACAAGGATTTTTACGTGGAAAACCAAAAATGGAAAAAATCATGGTGAGGATTAGCTCACAATATATTATATCCAAATGTAGTATATTATAGAAGTGCTCATTGTAGGTGGAATCACTACCCACAAAGAGTAATATAGAAGAAAGAAGGGTTCACGTACAACCTATTTGAACTGATACAAATGCATCTACAATATGCTATATTACAGTTTCAATGAAGTATAATATCAAACTTTGTACTGATTTGGATCAATGCTTCGCTCTGCTCTGTATTCGCATACTTTGCAACATAATTCACACAACTCTAATCAAATTTTCATTACACAAATGTAGGTGGAACACCATACATATCATATATCTCTCTACATTCACTCTTCCATCCAAAAAACTAAAATCAATCCACTATATATATCCACATCAAGTGTAACATCAATTAGGTCGGCCTAATTGGATGTAACACACAAAATTAAACATGTCGGCCCCAAAAAAATTCATATAAACTTCATGCCATAATAAAAAAATTAAATCACCTTAAGATAAGTCAGATGGACCTATATTATATCTCACATAAGGTAAAAACACTTATCCATTCTTCATAAAACATAAAACATGTTAGGTCAGCCCCAAATAAGACCTAAACAAACAAACCTTTATTTGTACACCAAATTCACAATATGTGGACCTCAACACACGATGCCAAATTTGGAATTCCTACTCAACTGACATCTTGCAGGTTATCTTCAACATCACAACACAAAAGATTCATCCATGGAGGAATGCAAAATCTCCCACATCGACACACTATATAGAAAATGACTGCATTAAGCCAAGCTGAACTCTATCATTCATATATCCCAAAATACTTCACCAAAAAATATGAAATCTTGGATTTATAATCTTCTAACCACCACAAAAATTAGGTTAGAATCATAGAGCAAGATATTTATTCACGGAGTGGTGCAGACCCAAAAACTAATACTTTATTACCTTGAACTGGCATGTTTGACACTTAGTCAAATTTCTACATCTCTACACTTTTCAGACCAACTCAACTTACACAAATTTCTTCTAAAATACCTTTGAAATATGTTAGGATGTTCCACAACAATTTTGACATCAATGACAACACTATATCCTATATTATGTACATATCATGCTCATGTTACCAATACTGCATCATCAATGACAATCTCCTCAATCTTCTAACAATCTCCCTCTTTTTCATTGATGGAAACATGCTCTCCAACACTCTCTTTATTAATTTCTCTCCCCTTTTGACACATGTTCCACTCTCCCCCTTTGACATCAATGACAAAGGGTGCCTATATACACCTATTTTTTTTCATTACCAAAACTTCACCTAAATGATGTATTCATATGTACATAGTTAGGGAAAAGAATTGACTCCCCCTAAGTCAAATACCAAATAAAAAATGCAATTCTATATGTCTACATATTTACAAGTAATCTAAAAAATAGATAGAAAAAATACATAAGAGAATAAAATATAAGTCAACTGGAGGTGGTTGATGCCTATAACTTCTTTAGTTGGTCTTTCCAAGCTTGTCTTCCTTCTTCCCATGCTTGCTTGGCCTCTGCAGGAAACCTATTATGCATTTCCAGTTCTAGTAGGAGCTCTTCTCCCTCTTCCAGAGTAGTAGGTAGCAGATTCATCTTCTTTGCCTTGTCAACACTAGGAAGTGCTCTAGAAACAATTGTGAGGTTGGGAATGATTGCATCCCTAACTTCTCCAAACTACAAAATGATAGTTTCTTTTTGAGCCTGTAATTGGAAAAACCTCTTATGAAGATCCTCTATGAGATTCCTTGTAGCATATGTGAGGTCAATAGCTAGTTCATATGTATTGGAGGTTGTGTTAATTTGAGAATCGATGGAGTCCATTTCCTTTCTTATATCTTGTGTGGCTCTGGGCCACTTCATGCCATACTACAACAATGCCTTAGCCTCAACTACACATGCTTCTACAAATTTAAGCAATTCAGAGAACTTCTTGTGTGTAACTGCATATTTATCTATGATCTCCAACATTCTCTTGTCATTCATTCTCTTTTCCACTTCCTTCTCTGCTTCTACCTTCATTCCAGATGCATATAATTTGAAGGAATCAATCATTAGTTTGATATTATCCATACCAAAGAGAGATGTGTCTATGTTCAATCTAGGTATGATCTCATGCAATGTTTTTACTGCCTCATCCATTACCTATATGCTCTTTTCATGTGTATCAATTATTTCTTTTATAGCAGTAGTGTGGATCAAATCTCCTAATTGTAGCTTGTGAATAAGAGATGTTTTATTCAAGTCTACATTACCCTCATTTATCAACAGTTGCAATAATTGTGAGGATATGATCGACTAGAAGCTAGGCTAAACACTTAGAAGATTCGTCAGAGAATCTCTAGAGGAATCAAAAGATTCACTAAGAGACTTTGTAGTTTTTGTAGCCTTCTCTTTGTTTGTAGTACTAGATTCAATTGATTTATCTTTCTCTACATCCTCTCTTAGTGCTTCTAAAATTTGGTTACCTTTGAGAATTTCGTTGTTTGATCGAAGGTCTTCTAAAATTGTTTCTTTGATTCTGGATCTTGCCATTGTTCTTCTTGTCTTCGGTCTTCTTTGGTTCATTGATCTTCTTTGCATTAGGTGTCTAATCTATTTTTGAGATTTCACCTTTTTCAAGTCCCAAACCACCTTTGTCTTTAGATTCTTTCTAACTTGCAATCAAATCATCAAGCATTGTAGAACTTGTCTTAAATTTGTCTTCATCATTTCTTGCTTTCTACAAATCTAATATCAGATTTACCACTTCTTGTTCAAGCCTCGTCCATTCATCAGATTTTATTTTCACCATTACATTTATACTTTCCTCCTCAACTCTTTTCTTTTCTTCCATTTGCACTTTTAGTTCAATGATGTCTTCATTTTCTTGCTTCAATTGTTCATTGAATTCCTTATTCTTTTCTGTAAACTTCTTGATTTACTCTCTCAATTTTCTAATGCATTCATTAGCTTCTTTAAGATTTTCCTTTAGATCTTTATTTTCACCTTCAACTTTGTCAAGATCTTCAAGATCAACTTTGAGTTCTCCATCTTTGTCAAGCATGTAGACTTCTTCTATGTATTCAATAGTAGGAATCTCTTTCAGAGGAATAGGAAACTTTTTATCAGCCATGTTTTCAATCTCCAAGAGCTTCCCAAAGTGGTCAAGCTCCTTCCAAGGATCCAAGCTCTAATACCATTTTTTGAACACCCAAAATACTGAGGGGGGGGTGAATCAGTATTCTATTAAACCATTCAAACATTAGCCATCCAATTACCAAAGCACATATAACTAATATAAGAATGGAAATCATGAAACATCCACAATATTACATAATACATGAACACCAATATTTTTACATGGAAAATGCATGGTGAGGATTAGCTCACAATATATTATATCCAGATATAGTATATTATAGAAGTGCTCATTGCAAGTGGACTCACCACCCACAAAGAATAAGATAGAAGAAAGAAGGGGTAGCTTAAAACCCATTTAAACTGATACAAATGCATCTACAATATACTGGTTTATATTTCCAATGAAGTACAATATCAAACTTTGCATTAATCTGGATCAATGCTCTACTATGCTCTGTATTCACATACTTTTCAACATAATTCACACAACTCTAATCAAATTCACATTACACATATGTAGGTGGAACACCATACATGTAATCCATCTCTCTATATTTTCTCTTCCATCCAAAGTACTGAAATCAATCCACTATATATATCCACATCAAGTGTGACATCAACTAGGTTGGCCTAATTGGATGTAACACACAAAATTAAACCTGATGACCCCAAAACATTTCATCTAAACTTTGCACCATAATACAAAATTCAAATCACCTTAAGATAGGCCAGGATGGACCTATATTAGATCTCACATAAGGTAAAAACACTTATCCATTCTTTGCAAAACATCAAATGTGTTAGGTCGGCCCCAAATAAGACCTAAACCAACAAACCTTTATCTGTACACCAAATTCACAATACATGGACCTCAACACATGATGTCATCTAGTATTCCTACTCAGCTAAATCTCCCACACTGACACACTATACAAAAATGATTGCATTAAGCTAGGTTGAACTCTGTCATTCATATCTCCCAAAATACTTCACCAAACAATATAAAATCTTGAATTTAGAATCTCTAACCACCACAAAAATTAGGTTAGAATCACAAAGCAAGATATTTATTCATGGAGTGGCGCAGAAACAAAAATTGATACTCTGTAACCTTGAACTGGTAGATTTGACACTTAGTCAAATTTCTATATCTCTACACTTTATGACCCAACTCAACTTGCATAAATATCTTCTACAATACCTCTGAAATATGTTAGGATGATCCAAAACAATGTTTACATCAATGACAACATTGTATTCTATATTATGTACATATCATGCTCATGTTTCCAATACTTCATCATCAATGACAATCTCCTCAATCTTCCAAAATTTACATACCTTGAAATTTTCTTAGTATCATCATCAACATGACGTTATCTAATACTCATTCTATAGAACTCCTATGTATATTCTTATATTTAATTCTTATTATTTCAAATTTTGTAACTTTCTAAATAGACTAAGTTGATAGTTGACTAAACAAATTTGGCCTTTAGTTTCATCACTATCCTATCCCATGATTGTATCTTTTCTTTGCCTCTTTTGTGCCACTCTATTTGTAAATGATACCACCATAAGAATGCATGTACCTTCAACTTTGTACAAGAAAGTTTTAAGTTCTTTATGTTTTCAATTGATTCAAAGTCAAAATATTTCTTCGTCTAATAAATATAGTCTACAAGATCTTTGGGATTCAAACTACCATCATAATTAGGGGTAAAAAATTCTTGGTTTACTACTAATTCTAGACATTTATTTTAGAAATATTCATTTTTATTGGTCCATTTCATCTTATGTATCTTCATATTATTTTTCTACCACTTATTCTTCATTGATGTCTTCCACACATACCCCTCATTGTTGTGTTGGTTCTAGATAGCATTTGATATTGTTGTTATTCCTCAAGATTTTTGTAATTTTACCAACATGTGGTATTGTGGGTCTTCCTCAACCTTTGTGTGCCATGTCTCTACTTGTGTCCTCTATAGTTGTGGGTGTCTCTCTCTTCAACTTCCCATAACAACATTCTTATGACTCTTCTCTCAACATGATCAGAATTAACCTACTATGATATGAAATTATAGTTACTCTGAGGTGTACAATCATATATGCATTACTGAATGATGGAAAAAAGGGGGAATGATTAAAATGGGGTGTCTTAGGTCCTTCATACAAAGAACTTAAGAACTAATGGTGTCCCTCTTCCCAAATTTCATTGAAACTAAGATATTGCAAGGTGTGGAGATTAACTTTCAACCCTAAGGTGAGCCAATCAGACTTGAATCTCTAGTTTCTTAGGACAAATAGGATTTGGATTAAGTGGAAATGATTTAATGCAACTAAACCGAATGAACAATATGACCTAGATGATGAAATGCAATTTTTGGAATCTACATAAATCAAATTGATGCTTTACAAGCAAATCTGAGAAGGGTCTGGACACATGTACCTGGCATAAAAAATTTGTTCTAAGCATTATTGAAGGATAGGTTCACCCTAAGGAAAATGGGTCTTGGTAGGCCTTTCCAAAACCATAAAAATTGAAGTTTTAGCCCTTTGTCTATACTTTGCTCCTGTACCTACAAATTTTCATTCTTGAATTTGTACTACAATACATTTGCAACAAAAAAATGTTTTTTTATTTGTATGAGGGTTTTCCTCAGTCAAACCCCAATTTTGGTAATTAAACCTTGATAAATTATAGAGATCTGATAAATGACAATGTGTGAGCCCTATCCTTAAGTGCATCTAAGGTTGTTATGAGCTAAAATGTAAAGAAACCTTGCTAATGTGCATTAGAGTATGATTCCTAAATGATGAATGATAAAGATCCACTTAGGGAGAAGTGATTATACCCTAAATAAATTTGAAACACAATGATACCTTGTTGTAGGTTGCTAGTAGAATGAAGCTTGAAGATGGGAACACTAGAAAAAAAGTCATTAACATATGAGAAATGGCCAAGTGCATCTCCCAAACCTATAATCCATCATGTTACACCATTGGCATCAACCTCCAATCATGAAAAATGCTTGATCAACTCTTGACAAAAGAGTTTGAAGGCCTTCAAATACACACAATGTTGTTGGCAACACAAGGGTAGACAATTGAGAGGGGGGGTGAATCGGTTGTCACATAAATTATACTTATTAAACTTATTCTTAGATCTAATAAATAAACATGAAAGCATAAAAAATCACCACAATAGAAACACACATAACACCAAGATTTTTGTGTGGAAACCCTGTTAGGGGAAAACCACGGTGGAGGTTAATCCACAAGATTATACTCTATTAAAATTATTACAAATGGGGAATGCACATGCATTCAGGTACACTGCCTAGAGCTCACTGCTCAAATACAAAAATGATTACTGCCTAAAGGAAGACACATTGTCTTACAGTCACATTGAGATTACATCCATGTGAGAGATTTTGAACTAAGAAAATAGCATTTGCTAATGCCTGATTACAGTTTCAGTTAAGCACATGAACACTTCCTTCTGCTCACTCTTCTTCACACTTTACTTCTTCCTCTAAAAGATCTCAACTTTATTCACATAGAGTACTTTCACTTCACACACCTTGCATCACATTCTCCTTAAAACAATCGATCATATATATCCACAACTAAGGATAATATCAACTACATGTTAGCCCAACAAAAAATGTGTACAAGATGATGGCCCAAATCAATAAATAATTATCAATGCGAATCAACCAATGTCAGCCAAAACATAGTAGGGACCTAAAAAAATATGTCTTGAAAATGAAACACCTTAAACAATTAGCCTTGAAGGTCCACAACACACTACAATCACCCTATCGGCCATGAACATGAAAAACATGAACACTCAAAAGAAAATCACCAAACGCGAGCACAAAAATTGATGTGAACCAAAAAAATAGATAGAGCATGATCTAGAAACATCTAGAAGCGTCATTAATCACCATAGAAGCATTCACAACAACTCAAATTAATAGAATCACATTGTCTTCTTTCAGGAACATAAACTAAAGTAAAAAAACAACTGTCGGAACATAGATACTCATAACTTGATCAAATCTTCATGCGATCCTCTAAAACTTTCGGTGGATAAACTAGATATACTTAAAAATAAATCCTTTAATCCACAAATTCTCACCATCAATATACTGAACTAGCCATCATACTGAACTTCACTGCATCACCAACAACCTGGAATCGATTTTATTGCAATTTTCTCAATATCCTCGACATATACAACCTTAAAGACATTAATGCCAATAGTGTTGACATCAATGACAACCACATATCAGAAATATAAAAAAATCTCCAACAATCTCCCCATTTGGCATTGATGGCAACACATGATGTGAAAATCACCATCAATGATACTTTCTCTTAGCACTTTCTCCCCCTTAGGTTTTGACTCTTTTCTTCTTAACTGTTTCACAAATTTTCACATGACCCCTCTCCCCCTTTGACATAAATGTAAAAATTTACACATTATCTTTCTCCACACAAGCTTTGAACCACATATTTGAACATCTGACTACTCCCCCTGAGTAACAACCACCACAACATCAATCTGGATCATAGGATATGACTATGAAATGCACGTACTGATGTAGGTCATTGAATCTTAATTCTGATTAGGAGGGGTAATCACCCCTAGCTTCCCTCTGAGATACTCAAAAGTATCCTTAGGAAAGGGCTTGGTAAAGATATCTACAATCTATTCCTTAGTAGGCACATACTCCAATCTGACTTCCTTTTCACTCACTTTCTCTCTCAAAAAGTGAAACTTGATAGATATATGCTTGGTTTTGAATGCAGCACCAAATTCTTAGAAATGTTAATTGCACTTGAATTATCACCGAATATAGCAATAGGTTAATCATACACAACTCTTATATCTTTCAACATCTGCTTCATCCATAATACTTGAATGCAATTGTTAGCAACAACAATGTATTCTGCCTCTGTAGTAGATAAAGAAATGGCATTCTACTTATTACTTAACCATGAAATCAACTTCTTTCCCAAGAAAAATGCACCACGACTAGTACTCTTTATGCCATTCACATCTCCTACCCAATCAACATCAGTAAAAGCACTCAAATTAAGGTCATCTTCTTGAGGATACCATAGGACAAAATCAACTGTTCCCTTCAAGTACCTGAAAATCCTGTTCACAACTGTCACATGAAATTCCTTAGGATCAACTTAAAATCTTGCAACTATGCATACGAAATTCATGATATCAGGTCTAGCTTGATTCAAATAGAGAAATCCACCAATCATGGATCTGTATCTAGTCTGATTTGTTTTAGAAGAATCATCATCTTGAGTCAACTTACATCTGGTCACCATAGGTGTACCAATTGGCTTTGAATCTTCCATACCAAACTTCTTTAGTAGTTATTTCACATACTTGGTCTGAGATATAAAGATCCCTTTATCTAGTTGAGAAATTTGCAATCCCAAAAATAATTTCATTTCTCCAATCATAGACATCTCAAACTCATTTTGCATCTTATCAACAAACTTCATGCACAAACAATCATCTCCTCCAAAAATGATATCATCAACAAAGACTTCAATAATCAAATCTTTATCATGATCAATCTTGAAATATAAGTTACTATCAACCGTACCTTTGTTAAATCCAAGCTTCAACAAATTCTTTTCCAATCTAGCATACCATGCTCTCTGGGCTTGCTTAAGTCCATACAGTGATTTCTTCAGTCGAAAAACCATATCTCCTTGATCAGTCAATTAAAATCCACCAGGTTGCTCAATATATACTTCTTCATCCAGTTCACCATTTAGAAATGCTAACTTGACATCCATCTAATAAACCTTGAAGTTTTTGTAAGCAACACAAGTAAGAAATAGTCTCACAACTTCAATCCTAGCAATAGGAGCAAAGGTTTCTTCAAAGTCAATTCCTTCTGTTTGAGAATATCATTTACACACCAGTCTTGCTTTGTTTCTAAAAAAACCACCTTGCTCATTCAGTTTGTTTCGAAAGACCCATTTAGTTCCAATTACATTTTTGTCCTTAGGTCTAGGAACAAGAATCCATGTATCATTCTTCTCAATTTGTAGTAGTTCTTCTATCATTATTTCCACCCAATGTTCATATTTGCATGCTTCATCAACACTATAAGGCTGAGTCTTTGAGATCAAAAAATATTCTTCTGCAATTCTTCTCCTAGTTTGAACACCTTTATTCTTATCACCTATAATATGATCTTTTGAATGATTTAGTATTACATACCTTGGAGTCTTAGTCCGTTCTTGAACTTCAGGCTCTTGTGATCTTTCTTTTGCACTTTCACTAGTTTCTTCCTCTTGATTTTCTTGATTTAGAGTCTGATCTTTCTTTCCTTTATCTATATTGTTATTCTAATCATCTGAATCATATCTGTAGGTTCTGTATGGTCTAAATGTGTCTTCATTAACCTTTACATTAGTGATTTCAATTACTTTTCTTAATATCTTATTTTAGCACCGGTAGGCTTTACTTTTAGTAGAATAAGCAAGAAATATTCCTTCATCACTTCTAGCATCAAACTTTCATATATCTACATTTACTCCAAAATATTTTGAAGTATCTAATAGTAGGCTTATGACCAAACCATAGCTGATAAGGAGTCTTACCAGTATCACCTTTGACATGTACCTAGTTGAGAGTATAAATGATAATACTCACAACTTCTCTCTAGTAGATATGAGGAACATTTCCTTCGAGTATCATAGTCCTAGCAACTTCTTGAATTGTCTTGTTCTTCCTTTCCAAAACTCCATTTTGCTGAGGGGTCTGTGGGGCAGATAATTGTCTCTTTATCCCATGCTCTTCACAAAAAGAATTAAACTCATCAAAAATGAATTCACCACCTCTATCTGATCTCAGACATTTAATCTTCAGACCTGTCTCTATCTCAACAATAGCCTTGAAAATCTTGAATTTCTCTAGAGCTTCATATTTTTCCCTTAAGAAAGAAATCCACATCAATCTAGAATAATCATCAATACGTAACATGAAATACTTGTCTCCTTGTAGACTTCTGGCTCTAGAAGGACCACACAAGTCAATATGCACAAAATCTAATACTTCATTTGAATAATGTTGTTTACTTTTGAATGAAACTCTAGTTTCCTTCCCTAACTGGCATTCCTTGCATATAGTATTAGTAGAACTTATCTTGATAATATTGTCAAAGTTTACATGACACAATCTCATATGCCACAACCAACTTTCATCAACTTGAGAAATCAAACAACTTTTACCAGCAGTACTTAGGTGAAAGATATTACCTTTTGTTTTTGTACCAGATGCAATTACATTTCCAGAACTCCCCAACATTTTACACTTTCCATCCTTGAATTGAAGATTATATCCCTTTTCAACCATCTATCCAACACTTAAAAGATTATTCTTCAAACCTTCCACATATAGAACATCATCAGTATTATGCTTAACATCAAAAGAAATGGATCCCCTGCCATGAATTACACCAGATTTTTCATCACCAAATATTACAACACCACCATCATACTTTTCCAGGCTCACAAATTTAATTTTATCACCAGTCATGTGATGAGAGCATCCACTGTCAATCACCCACTCATATTTTTCTTCAACTCTAGCAGCTAGGGCTTTCTCCACATTCATGCAGCTAGTAGAATTAGTAGGTACAAGATTATTTTCCTTGATAGAAATAAATACCTAGTCATCCTCACTTGCATTTCCTTTATCAGATTCATCATCTGTCACACCTTCATAAGTAGCAAAATAACACTTCCTTTGGAATCTAGGCTTGTTATATCTTGATTTAGGAACTCTTTTAGGACACCTTGAGGAAACATGACCTATCTTATTTCAAGAAAAACATTTAAGAGGCAATTTCCCTTTATACTTACCTTCACCTTTGGCTACCCTCTTGACAAGAAGTGCTTCAAGCTCATCTACTTTTCTCTCTTCTTCTTCAATCTCTCTCATTTCCTACTCATACTTGGAAATTTTTCTAGAATAAATTTCTCCCTGATCATATCTCTACTTATCTTTCCCAAACACAATAGCTTTGAATGAAAATTCTATCTTAGGAAGAGATTCACCAAACTCACTTAACTCAAAAGCAAAAAGATGACCAATCAACATGTCTTTGGTTACATTTGTTACAGTTCAGATCTCCTCAATAGCAACAACTTTGTGTTTGTATGTAGCAAGAAAGGATCTGAGCACTTTAGCAACAATCTCTGATTCTTCCAATTTACCACTAGCACATCTGATACTACACATTAATTCATTCACTATATGCATGAAAGAAGTAATGTTCTCATCTTCACCCATTCTCAATGTTTCATATTACCCTTTCAGGCTCTACAACTTAGCAATCTTCACATGAGTATCTCCTTCATACAAAGTTTCCAACTTTTTCTAGATCTCATAAGCAGTCTTTAGCTCCATTGCATTTGTCATCTCAGAATCAGTCAAAGCACTCAACAATGCTTCCTTAGCCTTGATATTGTATCTGACTTCCTTAATCTCACCTACAGTAGAAGGACCATTCTAAGGGATGATATATCTTTTCTTTGTAATCGTCCAGTAGGGTTCACCAATGCATCTCAGATGACACTCCATTCGAGTCTTCCATAGAGAATAATTTGTTCCATTAAATCTCAGACTACCCTTCTTATATTTTTCCATCCCATATCACCTCAAGTGAAAAAGATTCTCCAAAGGAACCTGCTCTAATACCAATTTTTGGGTACACAAGGGTAGACAACTGAGAGGGGGGTGAATGAGTTGTCATAAAAATTATACTTATTAAACTTATTCTCAGATCTAATAAATAAACATGAGAGCATAAACCATCACTACATCAAAAACACACATAACACCAAGATTTTGTTGTGGAAACCTTGTTAGGGGAAAAACCACGGTGGAGGTTAATCCACAAGATTATAATCTATTATAAGTATTACCAATGGGGAATGCACATGCATTCAAGAACACTACCTAGAGCTCATTGCTCAAATAAACAAAGGATTACTACCCAAAGGAAGACACATTGTCTTATAGTCACATTTAGATTACATCCTTTCAAGATATTTTGAACTAAGAAAATAGCATCCGCTAATGCCTAATTACAGTTTCGGTTAAGCACATGAACACTTCCTTTTGCTCACTCTTCTTCACACTTTAATTCTGCCTCTGAAATATCTAAACTTTATTTGCACACAACAATCACACTTCATACACCTTGCATCACATTCTCCTCAAAAAAATTGATCATATATATCCAAAACTAAGGATAACATCAACTACATGTTGGTCCAACAAAAAATGTGTACAAGCATTTGGCCCAAATCAATAAACAATTATCAATGTGATTCAACCAATGTCAGTCAAAACATAGTAGGGACCTAAAAAAATATATCTCGAACATGAAACACCTTAAAAAATTAGCCTTGAAGATCCACAACATGCTACAATCACCTTGTTGGCCATGAACATGAAAAACATGAACACTTAGAAGAAAATCACCAATCACAAGCACAAAAATCGATTGGAACCAACAAAATAGATAGAGCATGATCTAGAAACATCTACAAGCATCATGAATCACCACAAAAGCATTCACAACAACTGAGATTACTAGAATCACATCATCTTCTTTTAGGAACACCAACTAAAGCAACAGAACAACTGTCAGAACATAGATACTCATAACTTGATAAAATCTTCATGTGAAACTCTAAAAATTTTGGTGGATAAATTAGATATAATTTACAACAAACCTTTTAATCCACAACTTCTCACAATCAATATACTGAACTAGTCATCATACTGAACTTCACTGCATCACCAACAACCTATAACTTATTTTATTAAAATTTTCTCAATATCCTCGACATATACAACGTTAAAGACCTTAATGCCAATAGTGTTGACATCAATGAAAAACAAAATATCAGAAATATCCAACAATTTGGAAGGCTTGGGAAGTGGTGAAAAAGCATCTAGATAATCACCAGTTCACCAATGGGGAGTCTGGGACTATCTGGACTAATAGATCTATTTGGTGGAATCTAAAGCACAAAGGAAAACCCTTGGCACTAATCCAAGGCTATTCTGCAAAAGGGTGGGAAGTCAAAGGAATTAGGATTTTCAGTGATATACTAAAAGATGGAAAACTGAATGACCTGAATGTTGAATTTAACTTAGCCCCCTCTAATTGAAGAACTTACACAATCCTCAAAGAGGCCTGTAATTGGATAATTTTCCCTGTGAAAACCAAGGATGACTTAGATCAGTTTAAAGAATTTTAGTGGAGGAATGGCTCTAACACTAAAAAGAATAGGGTTAAATAACTTTATAATATGCTAACAAGACACATTGATTTGGCTGATCACTTGAACCAAACCTGGAAACTACAATGGGATAGTAATCAATGATAATTTTTTTCCCAAAATAACTGGGTCAGACAGATTGAATCTAAACAAGCATGCTTTAGATGGCTTGTTATTCTACAAAAATTTTCCTTTAAAAGAAAAACTGATGACATTACAGTATGCAGTTTATGTAGAGTTCCAAAATCAATTAATCATATCTTCTTTGAATGCACATTTTCTAAATAAATATGGAAAATGTTATGCAATAAACAAGATATATGGGCTTCCAATGGACATATGCTGCCTGAGAAAATTTTGTTTAATCATAATATAAAGATGGGGAAAAATGCTAAGCTATTCTAGTTGTGCTTGTCCTCTAATATTCTATGGTCTATTTGGAAAGCAAGGAATGAGGATGTATTTCATGGAAGAAAGAGATTTCTTATTGAGTCTTCTAGGAGACTCATGTTTTATAATATTTCCATGCAAGTATATATCACCGTGGCTCTTTCAAAGGACAAATTTTGGAATTATCTGGAAAACAGGTAGGTTATCATAGACATAAATGGAGGTGAGGTATGGACACTTATGGCTAGAAGGACATCCAAATGTAGATGTGTTCATGAGGGCTCTACATGATTTTCAACAAGATCTTGTAGGGGGACAAAATAAGAAAGAGGAAAACAAAACATAGACATATAGACCTTCAGATGAGGATTTGTTTGCTGCATAGGATTTGACAGCCTTGAGTGGTGCTCGTGGGTCAGTCTATAACTATATGAGAACAGTCTTCTCTTTCATATGCTTTTGATCAGTTACTGCCATGTGTATATATGTTCAAAGGATTATACTTGTACATGTAATATTTATATGATGTAACTAATTTCTTTTTGATACAGGGCAGATGATGGACCTCTTCTAGTCTCACTCAACCCAGGCTAATCTTGATATCATGTAAAGGGATAGAATAGGGGATTTGGATACTGAAGGGTTTTTTTGATTTATTGTAATGGGGGCTACTGAATGTTGTTATGTGGGGATACCTTGATCTAATTTTGGGATGAACAATCAGACTATATGATTTGTATTTTTTGCTCTTACTATACTTAATACAAAAAAAATTGCTTGCTTTCTTACTCTCCAAAAATATCTTTTCTTGACCTCCAAATCTCTTTCTCAATCCTCATCTCTAGTTTAAAAAGGTGAAAAGATTGGGCTTTATAGGCTTCTTCTCTAATTTCCCAAATATTAGATCTTGATATTTGACATTTGCATATGAATTTTGAATCATTAAAAAAAAATCCAAAAACATATTAAAAAATGGGACCTAGGACCTAAGGAGGACCCATTTTCCCAAGGGTGAATGGGTCATGGCCCAAAAGTCTAGGACACACATTATTTAATATGTTTTAATTATTTATTGCATCAATTAAATATAGGTTCTCCTTTCAAAAAATGAGAAAAAATAAGGCTGTGATGCATAATAAAGGGAGTTAGGGCCTACTTAGGAAGGGTAAAAATGCATAAATGTGAGGTCACTAAAATAGGTCCAAATTAAGTGTAAAATTGTACTATCACCTATAAGAGAGTACAATTTCCTACACTACATTTATCCCCCACTTTAGCGGCCATATGATACTATGTGCATATGAAATCTAAAGTACTTGAAAGTAAAATGTGTTTCATAAAAGGATTACTCATATGGATATTGTAATTCATTTGTGAATGGGGAGAATGAAGCCCCCAAATGTAGTTATCTACAAAACCACAATGTTAGGAAATTCCTACAAAATTGATTCATTATCTATTCCAAATCATCTTAAAACAGTTCAAAATTCTATAGAGAATCAAATTTGAGGGTAGATGTATGCCCTTGATTCCACTTGCTTTATGGAGGTGGAATTAGGGTAGCAATCTAACCTCATCAAATTTCTAGGTGGAAATTCTTATGATAGGGTTATGATATTATAACACCATCATCAATAAATATTAGATGAGATTGGGGACAAAACTGTGAATCCAACGTAACAAATGAAATCGAAAAAAAAGTTCACTAGCCCCCATTATGGTGATTTGAGTGAAATGTACTATTGATAAAATTTACTATATGTTAGTGAAAATCATATTTTCACTATAAGTTTGAGATTTAACATTTGGAGATTAACTTGTTGTAAAGGAGTGAAGATGTCGAGTGGTTGACCCTATGAGCCCCTAAGACTAGAGGTTTTGCGATCCAGGATTACAAACAACAACATCCCATAAGAGGTGAGTTTATTGTATCTTATCCTGATGATTTTCCTTTATATTTTTCACTGTTTGCACACTTTTCCAAACATTAAGAGGACCCCCATCCCAAAATGGTGACCTTGTCCCATTTTGGTGACCCCGTTCTAAAATGGTGACCCTATCTTTGATCCCCCATCTAGAAATGGCGACCTTGTCCCATTTTGGGTAGAACATCCAAGGGAAGTTTTTCTTTTCTATTATCTATTTGGTTGACTATTTTTTCGATGTTACTGATGATTTCCTTTACCTTTTTTTAGATTTCTCCATTCACCCGATAAAGATTAGGAGGAAATTTGTTCTCTTTCTTGCAAGAGTAGGTTACACAACTAGCTGAGGAGGAGGTGGAGACTCTTTGTCTTACCAGATTATTTTGGATATATCTCATGCCACCCATGAGATATCATGATGCGATGTTGATGGTATTAGTGGAGAGGTGGGATTTAGACACCTGCACATTTCATCTCCCAATCGGGGAGATGATAGTGACACTTGAGGATATACATAGGATCTTTAGGATACCCATCTCGAGTGAGACCGTGCACATGCTGACATATGAGTTATAACATTCAGTACTATACCAATCACCCTATTGTACCTGAGGATATGGGGGATCATATCAAGCACAAATGGGTTCCATATGCTTGCTCACAATTTCTTTGATAAATTATGTTGGTGATTGTAGCCCTAGCACTTGTTCCTGATGGACAAGGCGCTCACCTTGAGAGAGGCCTCGTTCATACTATTCATGATATGGAGTAGCATCGAGCCTTATATGCATGGGTTCACAGTATGCTAGCTCATCTGTATTATGATCTTGGTTGATTTGTGTATCATGAGATTCATAATATAGTGCATTGTACACTCCTTTAGGTATGGAACTTTGAGCATATCACATGCACTAGACCTACCAGTTTTCCTGCCAGGATGGCCCTTGGTTATCCAATAGTGTATAGCTATTCTTTGAGATGAGCCTAGAAGTGTGAAGATCTTTTACACTAGAGAGTTTGGTTTGACCAATTAGAGGAGGATGATATATCATGGAGACCTTACAAGACTATATCGTAGTGGATATATCATACATGATAGCTGACCAAGATGCAATAGGATGGATTATTTCTTGGACGTCGTGACTATATTGTTATTAAATATTATTATGATCATGTCATGTGTCAGTTTGGGTAGGTGCAGGTGGCACCCAAGCCATGACCTACATATTTGAGAGCTACACAGAGTGGTGCAAGGCCAAGAGACATTCATTATCCTACCATCGATGACATCTATTTCAATGAATCAAATGATGAGGACCATGATGCACCCCTAACATCGTATTTGGATAATGTGGGCACCATTATAGGATATGAGAGATGGTGTATAAGAGCATGACCTCCACACGTCTTCCTTGACGATCATCCCGTTGGTGATGACAAACCTCTTCCAGGTCCCAAAGATGAGAGAGAGGATGTGGTTGTGGATGGAGACACTAGAGATGAGGATGAGAGGACAAAGGATACAAAGGAGGATCAATGATATATGGGAGAGGAGTCAACAATGGCCATGGATGCCCTCAAGGAGACATTGATAACTCATCCTCACATCACCCGAGCACAGACAATGACTGCAACTGACACTTTGTCCCATGTGCATGGAGAGTGCATCTGAGCTGCACCTACCACCCTTCCTACACATGCGAGGAGCCTCAATAGGGCACTTACTATATCGTATCGAGATCCTAACTAGCAGGCTGGTCATCCAGGTGATGAAATGTGTTTTATCTTTTAAGTTTTTGGTTATGCATTTATTATGATGTATTGTGTTTTGACTTGTGTTATGTTTCTTTCTTGCAACGAGTACATGAGAGTGGCTAGACTTCTTTAGTCGAGTCACTATAGACATGACACCACCTATACCCCACACCAGGCGAGACGAGTGGAGCATAGGCCACCACCTATCATGTGGTGCCATGCTAACCTTTTCGAACCCTTAGCAAGGTGGAGGACAACTTATGAGGATGTTATGAGGATAATTGAGGATTTTAGAGATAGAGAGGAGTCTAAAGCTGCATTGGAGGAGCTTAGAGCTACCTACGAAGAGCACAAGATTGCCTCTGAGGAGATTCGAGCCACTCGGGTTCCTTCTGAGAGCGAGACATTGGATTTCATGCGATCAAAATTCAATAAGGTACAAACGAAGCTTGCTACAATATGAGTAGATAGGGATCAGATAGATCATGAGCATGTTGCCACTCTTGTTCGTGAGGGTATAGCTTTAGGCCAAGTTCAAGGTTTGTAGATGAGATCCATGAGCCACTCACTATCCACTATCTCTCAATGAGAACCACCCACACCATCTAGTTGTTATAGGCCTCCCTAGATGTACTATGTTGTAATATGCCACATTTTGTTACTGTGGTGAGCATGTATATAAGCCTTATAATATATATATATATATATATATGTGAGCATTTTTTTATGTTGTTTTGAATTAGATGTCAATGTGATGTGATCTATTTTGAATTTGTGTAAGATTATTTAATAAATGTCTCCATGATCTAATGTTATGTGATCTAACCTAAATGCTTATGTTTACTTAGATAATACATTTTGATTAAGTGAAATTGTGTTAAACTAAATTCCCTTGTGGTCTAATTTTGGAAATTAAATGCATGTAATGATCTAATTTAACACAAAAAAATATGATTGAATGAATAGAATGTACCAAAAAAAGTAATAATTCAAAATAATGAAAAATTACTCAAGATAATTCAAGACACACAAAAAATGTTTGTTAAGAATGAAGCAATGCGAGATAAAATAGAAAACTATCTACTCAATCTAATAACATGCTTTAATATACATACTATTCAAAAGAATTGTTAAGTGTGATATCTATGTAAATGTGCAATGTTTAGAGGCTCTTTTAGAGGTCTACCATCCATTTTTGTTAATGTATATGCTCTAGATCCATAACTTTCACCAATTACTTAAGGGCCTAACCAATTCAAACAAAACTTTACTTTTTCACCCGAAGAGGCATTAAAATTGTGTTGATTTTCATATAACACCAAAAACCCTTTGTTAAATGAGAAAGGAATGAAATTATCATTGTAAGTACATTGCATTATTTTGAAATAAGCTTGGATATGCTCGAGAGCGTTTATGCATTGTTCCTCAAGCATTTCAAATTGTTGTAATCGTTGTTCTTTGTAGGTGTTATCATCAATAAGGCCCCTAAGAGAAATTCTCAATGAATGAATTTATAACTCCAAAGGAATAATTGCATCCACACCATAGACAAGGTTATAAGGTGTATTTCTTGTAGATGTTGAAATAATTGTGTGATAAGCCCATAACGCATAAGACAATTGAGAGTGTCAATCCTTGTTATGTTTACTTACTATTTTTCACAAGATTTGTTCGAGCATTTTGTTTGTTGTTTTAGCTTGACCATTAGATTGTGGGTAATATGGTGTTGAAAAATAATGTTGAATGTAAAATGTGCCCAATAATTTCATTACTTCATTGTTCTTAAATGGTGTACCATTATATGAAACTAATGCGGAAGGAAGACCAAATCTAGCAATAATGTTTTCCAAGATAAAGCGATGGATTACATCATCAACCATGGAGTGAAGAGGAATAGATTCTACCCACTTTGTGAAGTAATATTTTGTAGTAATTATAAATATATGTCTAGAAGAGGAGGGAGGAGAAATCTTTCCAATGAGATCCAGACCCCAAACCAAAAATGGCCAAATAGGAACTTGGGCACGAAATTTGAAACTAGGAGCATGAATCAAATTATTGTGCTCTTGACACTTGTGACATTTTTATTTAGAGAAGGGTGGAGTTATCAACACAATCACAACTAGACAAGTTTTACAAATCTGAAACCCTAACTTGGTGCTTTTCTCACAAGCCCTTCATCTCCCCTAATAGTACTCCAAACATGGTTTTTCATCATAACTTTCAAAGACGACTTCAAACCCAAAATTGGAATACCATTGTAGATACCCTTTATGCCCCTAAGGAACATATCAAATTTGCAGATGTTCTTGTTTTTTAACAACACCCTCTAAGTTTGACTGCTACACTGCCTCTAGGCCAAATTAGGCTTGTTTTACATAGCAACAATGAGATTTACAACCTTCAAGATTAAAATTTTCATTCTAGGGTCACCAACATGTCACATGGTGTCTGCATATGCACATTTTATCAACTGGAACAATCACCAATTTTATTCTTCAACAAAACCCTACACTTACCTAATCACCTAAGCCTAATACATAGAGATATTAGGCTAGGGTTATGTCAAAATTTTCCCTAACTCCATTCCCTACTCCTTCCAACCCTAAAAACATTAAAATAACCCTAACTACTTCCATTCCACCGATTCTAAAAAATTTCCACCAATGGAATGGTCCCCTAATTCATGTTTTTCCTATCAAACCCTCAAACCCTCAAACCTAGGGTTTCCTGACTATTTTTAGCAAATTGATTCAAACTCACTCCAATATCAAATGAAAAATGATGAAATCAAAACCAAAAGATAGTTAATTCATCCCTCCAAAAATTCCAATGCAATTCAAATCATTAATAGGCTGTACGAATCTGTACAACCTTTTATAGCAGCAAAAACACAAAAAAGTATAGAAAATAGAGTATATTGATATTGTTTGATCTCCACAATGTCTCTAGAAACTTGCCTCAAACATCCCAATGCATTTTTAAACATTTAAAACCATATTCAAATGGTTCCAAATTGTCTTTTGAATATTTGACCCTTCAACTTACCATATACACTAAAAATGCAAAGTTGCTCATGCAAGTTTTGCAACATTTGCAAAAATTGACATCATGACTCAAAACCGACCCCACATGACTTGAAACATCACACATGGTCTAAATAGACCTTATTAAAAACAAAAATTGACTCAACATCACAAAAGACTCACATTTGACCCTTATTTTCCAAAAACACCCAATTGCCCTTGCACCACATTTCTTGACATGATCAAAACAATATTTCTCCATGTGTCACCGAGAGTATCCTATATGAATTAAATTTTGAACTATCTTGCACCAAAATTCCCCTCGTAAGCACCCACATGAGCTTCCTTAAGGGCTATAGGAATTTCCAATTATTTAAGACATCAAAGTAAAAGGTCATTAAAGGATCTCCTATACAAGACATCTGCTAAGATTATATATCTAGTTGCAAGTTTCTGAATATGAGATCTAGTGTTTTTATTATTTGGTTCAAGAAAGGTAACCTCTCTTGAATAATTGAATATCGATGTGTACCATTCACTAGAGGCTCCAATATTGTCCACTAATTTGTCTTTTATCTTTTCATCTATGGATGGTTTTGAGATTGTGTGAACTATGAAGGTAAATTCCATGGAAGGATCCTTGAGATAAATAAAGGAAGCAACACTTTCCATTGCATCTGCATGTCGATTACCCTTTCGTGGGACATTATCAATTGTGTAAGATTCAAAGCGTTCTAGCAATTTCATCATAATATTTTTGTATTGAGATAACTTATCATGTTTTTCTTAATAGGATCCATTGATTTGTTTTATGATTAATTGATAATCACCAAATATACAAATGTGTTTAAAACCTAAGGATAAGGCTGCACATATCCCAACAATTAGGGCCTCATACTCTGTAGTATTTTTTGTACATAGGAAGTTTAAATTGTAAGATAAGGGTAAGATTTCTTGAAGGTGGAATTAATATAACCCCTACTCTAGATCCAATTCGACACTTAGAACCATCACAATACAATTCCCATGTTTCATCTTCTATTGCTAACACATTCTCATCAACGAATGAGTCATGAGTGGGTAATGCTAATGGTGAGGGGGCATCAGCTAAGTGGTTGGTCAAAGCTTGTCCTTTAATCACCTTTCGAGGAACAAATTTAAGGTCAAATTCAGTTAACAACATAACCCACTTAGCTAAACATCAAAACAAATCTATTTTAGTAAAAAGGTGTTTCAAAGAATCAAATTTTGTGACAACATTCACTTCTATGTTTAAAAAATAATTTCTCAATTTACTAGTAGAAAACACCAAAGCCAAACATTCTCTTTCTATTGTTGTATATCGAGTTTCATAATCAATCAAAGTTTGGCTAATGTAATAAATAGGATGTTCTTTTCCATTGTCATCTTGTTGAGCCAATATTGCAACTAGAGCATGAGTTGATGTTGATATATATAGAATAAATGGTTTTCCTTGAATTATAATCCTTTGACAATCCTCATTCCACTTAAATTATAATTCTTTCTTAAGGAGTTGGGTAAAAGGAAGAGTTTGATCTGCTAATGATGCAACAAAGCAACATATAGCTTGAATCTTTCCTTGTAAAATAAACAATTGAGAAATTTTCTTAGGTGGAATGTTTATTATAGCATCAATACTCTTTGTTTCAACCTCAATGCCTTTATATGACACTATGAAACCCAATAAATTCCACTATCCACACCAAAGACACATTTCTTCGTGTTCAATCTCATGTTGTACTTGCAAACTCTTTTAAAGATTTTATGAAGGATTTGGCGTGATCTTGATGAGTGATAGATTTAGCCAAAATATCATCAACATAGTCTTCTAAAATATTGTGGATAAAATCATGAAATATTAGTATCATAGCTCTTTGATACGTTTCTCTGGCATTTTTTAATCCGAAAGGCATGACAACCCAAAAAAATGTTCCCCAAGGTGTTTTAAAAGCTATCTTGTATTGATCTTGGGGATTGATGAAGATTTGATTATATCTGGAAAATCCATCCATGAATGATAATAAAGCATGTCCCATGGTGGAATCTACTATCATGTTGATATTAGGAAGGGGAAAACCATCTTTTAGAGATGCTTTATTTAGGTTACAAAAATCTATACACATCCTAATATGATTATCAGGTTTTGCCTTCACTACGATGTTGGATATCCAAGGGGAATAATCAATAGGACGAATAAAACCAGAATCCAAGAGCTTTTCAATTTCAGTTTCACCAATAAATATATCTTAGGATTCATCTTGCATATATTTTTTCTTACGGGTTTTGCATATTTTTTAAAAACAATGTTGTGTGTTACTATCTTAGCATCAATTCTCAGCATATCTAAATAATTCCAAGCAAATATTTTAGGAAATTCATATAATAATGTTGCATGATCTTCTCGTTCATCATCATCAAGACACTTTTCTATTTGAATCCCCTTTTCTTCATTAGATGTATTCATTGATATATTTTTTGTATCTCCCACAAGTAATGTACTTTGATTCAGAAGCTCAACAATTTGTTGTTCTTCATCTTGTTAATGCCACTTGTTTTAGCTTTATCTCCAAAGTATCCCTTATTATTTAAGATATATTTTAATCTTCGATTGTGATGATGATTTGGTAGATTATCATAGAATTCCAAAATTTCTACCAAAGCTTCATCATTTTAAAAATAATCTATAGGCATATCCTCATTTGTGATATCTATTAAGTCAGGATGCATCAATGTGAGAGTTGTCTTAGGAGCATCTTTTGTAATAAAGTTGATATTAAGTGATGGTTTTTTTAATGCTTTTTTCATCTTTGAAGGACAATATCCAAGACCACCTTTTTTTCTTGTATGTCAGGCTTTATAGGAACTCTAATGCCTTGTTCTTTCACTCCACATCCTTTTCAATTATAGCCAAGTTGTTTCAAGAGTTGATATCCTCTTCCGTAAAGAGCTTCCATTTCCTTTGAGGATGGTGGATTCTATTGATCCATCTCCTCATAATTGGTTGTGTTATTTTTGTCTTATTCTTTTCTAAAAGTTGTGGACTTAGATGCTTGTGATGATTCTGCTTCATGTTGTGTTGATACTACCGCTATTTATTTTTCTTTTCTTGATTCTTTTGTTGTGATTTTATATTCTCCCATGAATGCAGGTGTGAAATATAATGAACCCCAATCATCATCCAATAATTTTGTGATTGTTGAAAAACTCTTTTATTTCTCTTCTTCTTGTAGCTATTCCGCTTTTGAAGCTAGAATTAATGTTCTCAAAGGGATTTTCGTTTCTTTTTCAGTTTGTAAATAATTTTTTAATTGTAATTCCACTTTAGTTGTGCACACTTTGTTTTTATAACTGTATTTCATTAGATGATGAAGTTTTGAAGGGAATCCATTCATTTCATGAATCTGAGGCCTACCCAAGAGAAGATTATATGAGAGTTCTTGAGGCATGACATGGATAGTAGTTTGCAATGTAACCCTACTAGCTTTTATAGGTAATTTTATCACACCAAGCGGTTGCTTTCCCACATTATCAAAACCACTGATAGATAAAGAATTTATTTGAATTTTATTCTTATCCACTCCAATTTAATCCAAAAGTATCACACTACAAACATTGAGTGTCAAACCATTATCAATGAGAGTATGCTTAAAGAAAAACTTGTTAATACTGGCCACTATCATAAAACCTTCATTTTATTTTTGTATTTCCAATGAAGGTAACTCTCTTGATGAAAATTAATATCTATATTGTCTGAGTTCATACCTTGAATTAGGGTTGCTACATGATTTGGTTGTGCACTAGGAGGGACCACAACTTGTAAAACATTTTGAAGCATGCTATGATAATTAGGTGATGCTTTAATGAGATCCCATAAAGAAATCTTAGTAGGAGTGTTTTGAAGTTGTTCCACAAGATCATACTCCTTCCCACTATGCAAAGGTAAATGAGGGGCACTAGGAAAAATGGGTTGGGGAAGTGGCATCAATGTAAGAATGGTTTGTGACTGTCTATTATTCCTTGTATTATATGTATGAGTGACAATATGATAACTTGGTTGTTGTGAAACATTTTTAGTGATTTTCCTTGTGAAGTTCAAGATAGCTCCTAGAGGTTTGGATTTTTTTGAGGTGGTCTTATGATAATCATAGGTTTTTTTTAATTTTTTTGTTGTTGTGAAGGTGGATAGATAATAAGTTGAGGCATGATAGTATTAAATTATCTTTTTTATGTTTTGTTATGACAAGTCTTAGTGGACAATTTTGGTGAGATGAATTCCTCAATGGCTTCACCTAACATGTCAAAGTCATCACTACTAAAGGGCTTGAGGGATATATTAACTTTTAGAAAGAGATCTGACATGATCATATGACTATGCTTTCTCCAAGGTTAGTCATTTAATGTATGCCTTTTGGTTAAATATTTTAGGATGATCTATGTTTCAACTTTTTGAAAAAGTAAAACTACTCTATTCAGAGTATGCAATGAAAACAAATATCTTAAGATTTGAAGTTGTCTAATACTGAAAAGTAACAATAATTTTTACTAGATTTTTCAAAAATGAAAGTAAAAGGATAGATTTCTTTAATATGCAAAAATATTGTTCTAGAATTCCAAAACATAGATGTTCTAGTAGAAACAAAAAATAGACATAGACACAAAAATACACAAAAAAGCCTATCAGGACACCTGTATGAAGACAGATTCACCCTAGGGTGAATGAGTCCCTGCTTAGGGTTATGGAAAATTAAGAACTGATTGTTTGTGTTACAATTTAGGTTTGTTATTTCCACTTGCAATTTTTTATTACAATGATAGTATTTTCTAGAATGTTGATAAAATGTAAATACAATTTTGTGACAATGTATGAACAAAATGACAGCTTTTTGAATGCAAATTTTGATGTAATTTTGATCTAAATGACTAAAACACACTTTTATGCAATCTAATATGCAAATTGTATGCAATATTTTTGGATTTTTATGAATTTAAATGGTGCAAGTATATAATATGCAACCCTAAATGCAATGAAAAGATAGATAATGTAGAACCTAGATCTAGGGTTTCAATGATCTCCAAATTAGAAAAAGATGATGTACAATGTTGGGTTCACCAAATGAAATGATGGAAAAAGGGGGAAATGATTAAAATGAGGCATCCTAGGTCCTTCATACAAAGAACTTAGGAACTAATAGTGTTCCTCTTCCCAAATTGCATTGAAAGTAAGAGATTGCAAGGTGTAGAGATTGATTTTCAACCCTACGGTGAGCCATTCAGACCCGAATCTATAGTTTCTTAGGAAAACAAGATTTGGATTAAATGGAAATGATTTGATGCAACTAAACCTAATGACAAATATGACCTAGATGATGAAATGCAATTTATCAAAGCTACAAAAATCAAATTGATAGTTTACAGGAAGATCTGAGAAGGGTTTGGACACATGTACCTAGCATATAAAATTTGTTCTAAGAACTGCTAAAAAATAGGTCCGCCCTAGGGCAAATGGGTCTTGGTAGGCCTTTTCAAAATTGTAAAAATTGAAGTTATATCCTTTGTTCGCACTCTACTCTTGTACCTTCAAATCTCCATTCTCAGATCTGTACCTATAATAATCTACAATAATTTTTTTTTTTTGTTTGTATGGGGGTTTGCCTCAATCAAACCCCAAGTTTGGTAATTAAACCTTGATAAATGATAGATATGTGATAAATGATAGTGTGTGAGCCCTAAAATTAAGTGAATCTAAGGTTTTTATGAGCTAAACTACAAATAAACCCTACTCAAGTGCATTAGAGTATGATTCCTAAATGACGAATGATAAAGATCCACTTAGGGAGAAGTCATTATACCCTAAATAAATTTGAAACACGATGATTCCTTGCTATAGGCTGCTAATAGAATGAAGATTGAAGATGGGAGCACTATAAAAAAGTAATTAGGGTATGAGAAATGACCAAATGCATCTCCCAAACCTAGAATCCATCATGTTCCACCATTGACATCAACCTTCAATCATGAACAATGCTTGATGAAATCTTGACAAAAGAGCTTAAAGAACTGCAAATACACATAATGTTGCTCCAAGAATTCAAATTTGCTTACTTTCTTACTCTCCAAAATCTATTTTCTTGATCTCCTAATCTCTTTCTCAATCTTCATCTCTAGTTTGAAATGGTGAAAAGACTTGACTTTATAGGCTTCTTCTCTAATTTCCTAAATATTAGATTTTGATAGCTGGCACTTGCATATGAATTTTTAATCAATAATTTTTTTTCCAAAACCATTAAAAAATAGGACCTAGGACCTAAGGAAGACCCATTTTCCCAAGGGCGAATGGGTCCTGGCCCAAAATTCTAGGACACACATTCTTCAATGTGTTTTAATTATTGATTGCATCAATTAAATATAGGTTCTCCTTTCAAAAAATGAGAAAAAATAAGGCTTTGGAATGCATAATAAAGGGAATTAGGGCTTATTTAGGAAGGGTAAAATGCATAAATGTGATGTTACTAAAATAGGTTTAAATTAAGTGTGAAATTGTACTATCAACTACAAGGGAGCACAATTTCCTACACTTCAATTACAAAAAAATCCATCAACATAGTTTTCCCCACTTTCTTCTTTTCGATCTTCATCCTTGATCTTGTTCTCTCTTTTTTTTTTGGAAAACTGCTATCAAAGAGAATAACACTCTTTCTATTACTTTAAAACACAATTACAAATACTTAATTTTTCACCCCGGATTTTGTTGATCTTAATGTCATTGAGTGTTTGGACCTTGAGGGAAGAGATTTCTTCCTTTTTACTTCTGTCCATTCTTGTTCTTTCTTTCCAGAGATATTTTGCTCGATATCTCTACTTCATATATGATCACCAAAGAATCAAGAGACTACATATCAGATCTCTCTAGTGAAATTGTTATAGAAGGCTTGAAAGAGGTTCCAACTACCTTGGGAACATTTTTTGACGTGCACCTTTGATCTGAAATTTGTGGAACCAATGAGGGATGAGAGCACTAAAAATGAGACACTTCTTATAATGAATTTGGAGAAGAAAAAGCATCCTTCACGAAGGAAGCAATTAAATAGTGGCTGGAATCAGCCCCAATCCACCAAGAAGGTTGATAAGGAGATTCACCCTACACATTATCTTTCTTCTTGTTGCATTGTGGGTTGCCATGGGCTGTTGAGAAATATTTCTTGTATCTAAAAGAAATCTTCTCATAATCTATTGTTGTCTCGAGCATCTATTTCCAACTTTCAATGAGATTTTAACCGACAAGCCTTTGGATAAATTGAATTCAACACATAACAAGCACAAGTAGAATTTTCATAATTGATAGTTTCTTTTGAAATGTCGTGATACTTTCCCAATCCATTGGAAATTGCAATCAAACACTCGATTTCCCAAAATTGCAGAGGAAGATAGGGAAATCTTACCCAGATGAATGTTGAGGAAAATGTCTCAATTTGAGGATCAAAGACAACCAGGGCTTAATGCATAAAAATTCACCCTGATAGAACCAAGGACCTCTATTGAGGATTAGTTCCTTATCTTTAAAATATTTGAAATCCAAAATAAAAATCCCTTTGCATAAGGATAAATTTTGATTTCATCTTCCATATACACTTTCCAATTTTCACTTATCTAGGTGTGGAGGTCACACAACTTTGACCATACTCTCATAAATTTGCATATCGAAGCATGGTCTTTCAGATACTCCTCTTTGGCATATTCAATGCTATTCAGACTTATTTTTGTGGCCGTTTATGCATTTCAGATGAAAAATGAGGGTTTTAGCATAACGTCGAGGTGAGAAGGAGAGGGTTATGCGGACCCTGACATCTGATTCTTCCTTCCTTACAATGTATTTGGGCTATCTAGATCTAAAACCATTTTAAATGGCTTGAGCTTGTAAGGAGAGCTGACCTCCCCACCCCGCACAAAACCTCGCATAAATTGGGATGCCCTAGCTGCAACCTTAGGGCATGAACTGTATAAAAAGTCTTCCTTTATCACATCACCACATGCTCGATCGACAATGCCTTTTTGTATTGAGAACACATGAGTTGGGGTTGAAGAAAACACAAAAGATGGGGTGAAAGAAAATGCAAGAGAGCGAGTGAAAGAAAATGCAGCAGAGGGAGCCATCACAAATCTTCCTTCTTGCTTGGGTCATCCTTGATCTTGTTCTCAATATTGACACCTAAGAAAATATTTATCTTCCCTTTATATCATCTTAAATCGGTTACATTAAAAATTTTATTTGTTATAATTTCTTTTTTCTATCACTGCTTAATCATGTAGGTTAGAATTCCCTTAAAATTTCAAGAATTTAGAGTACTTCAAAAAATTGTCGAAGGTTCAAGAGGTTCTCAAAACCTTGTCAACTTTTAAAAATAGTTTTGAAACTTAGTTAGAAAGCCAACATTCAAATTTTTCTCCAACATCTTCATCATGCCACACTTGAAAAATATTCATTGTGCCATCCTTGAAAACTTTCCTTCATTTTTACAAAGGTTGTGAGTTGCCTGTCGCATTCCAATAAGGTTTTGACAACATTTTCAAGAGCTGACATAAGTTTCAAAATCAACTTCTAATGTCGAAATTCCCTTGTAAATATTTTTTCATTTTCTTCTTCCTAACTACATCGTTGGTGATGTTTCCAAGAATTCCTTTTCTTCTCTTTCCTTGGAGTTTTTGAAAAGAGCTTCAAGTATTGACAATGTTGTGTTCACCTTGTCAAATATAGATGATGGTTTTGAAACCATAGTTGAATTCCAATACTTCCTTCTATAAATATTTCCTTTTAGAAAAAAAATTGTTGGAAAAATATTTAAAATTTTAAAAGTTTGGAACTAAAGTCAAAATATAATGTAGCAATTTTCTAAAAGGGTTTTGAATAGGCTATTGGGAGTGGATGAGGTTGTGAAAAACTCTTTGAAAACTGACATAGGTTATGAAACCTCATGGTTTTATCGATACCATTAGAAATAAACAAGGTTGTGAAAAACCTTTCAAAAGTTGACATGGGCTATGAAACCTCCCAAATTTTCTAGTGCTTTTAAACAAACAAATTTAACTATTATGAGTTTAAGAATTTTCCCAAGCAACTACAAAAAACCAATAGAAGTACAATAAAACTAAACTGAACTAAAAATAAACCTAAAATATTTTTGGTTGATACAAGATTTCTCGTGAACTCGGATTCTCTTGCATCACTAAATTTCATGTGCTTATATAATCTATATTTGGTATCTATGTTATCATACCTTTTCTCACAACTATGTATGTCCTTATTTCCTAAAACTTTTAATGTTCCACTTTAATACATAGGTTAGAACATGTTTTTTGTCATTTTAGTATGCTACATGATTTATAATGTTACCATATTCCATAAAAATGATTACATGATTAAGCTATGTATCATGTTCACACAATATGATTCAATGATCTATATCATTCTTACATCTTTTGATCTTATGAGGTAATGGTTTGTTCTTTTCTTCCAACTGGTGAGCAAGAGCACAACGTCTTTTCCTACACTCTTTAACCTTTATGTTTATTCTTGTTCAATTTTTAATTAATGAAGGTTTAAGAGAAAGTTTCTCGACCATAGGGCTCTTTTCTTCCCTTAGGGGAGGAATTGAAGGGACCATAGGGAGGTTGGGAAACCATTGTCTCTTTAGGTCTATCCACTTGTTTTTCCTTTAGAGGCACAAAGGGGATCATGTGATTGTCTCTTGGTCTTTTGTATGATATGGGTGGAAGGACAACAACATATTTACCTTGTTTACTTTGAACAATATTTGTTTTAGATATGGGTTCATCTACAACTTGTGAGGTAGGAGGAAAAACCATAGCCCTATCATATTTAGGAATATTTATAAGGGATAACTCTGCTATGTGCTTTGCCTTAAATTTTTTATATGAATTAGAAAACAAATCTTCACAGGGTTTGACAGGTTTTATGGGTTGAGGCCAAAAGTAATCTAATGAAAATTTCCCATAGGAAGACAAAGGATTAAATCCATTGTGATGCACTATGTATATTTGATGTTTGAATGGAAATTTTATACACTTCTGGATAACTGATGGGATGATATTCATGGAGCATAGCCATGGATAGCCTAGCTTAACATAGAATTGGTCCGATATTTGGATGATAGAGAATGACACATCTAACTATTTTGGTCTAACCTTAAGAGGAAGAGTGATTGAACCTATCATAGGGTGAGCAAAACCATCGTAATTTTTCAACCATTCTTTTGATTGTTCATAAGAATCTTGATAAATCTCATGCACATACGAGAATTCCTTAGTGATCACATTCTCTAAACACACGAGATCAATGCGTATCCCTTGGGTAGGTTTCATTGATATGGTTGATGATGTAGAGGGGACCATTAGGTGCATGTATAGATGCATCAATATGGGTGAAATAAATGTTGGGTAATAAAGTGGTTTGACCCTTATGAGGTTGAACAGATATTAAGGAAACCATGTTATCTATATTATCCTCACCATCACACTTATCATGTAATATGCTCAATTAAAAATATCTCTAATAAAATCTATTTGACATTATGAATATAATAAAAGACATAAGTTGTACAACTATTTTCCATCATAGCATCACATGTCTAAATAATAAAATTATATTCATTTTCAAATGTCAAAAGTCAATATACATAGATTGACTTGGAATTCAATTGCCACATAGTCAATTCAATAGTACATCAATGATACAAAGTACATCAAATAAGATAGAATTCCATTATGGTTCCTCTTCAAAAGCTTGCCTTCACTGGTGGACAAGAACATGGTATAGGTGCTTTTCCACCCAACCACGAAGCTATGCTTCACTAGAATTATTCAGTCAATCGAAGAATACTTAATCCTGCATGGAATACTTAGAAAGAGATACAATATGCAAGGTGGAATTTAGTGTGTGCCTAACTATATGCATTTCTATCTACTTTTAGAACATGCAAGTTCCATGTTAGGTAAAGACAAAGAATAATAAAATAAAATCAGTCCATTCCACATAATGTCTACAAATCTTGTCCAAGCTCATGTTGCATAAGAAACTTAAAATTAGATTTTGGAAAAGAAAAATATACACTCTTTGGCACCCGTCCCAGAAGGAAACTTTCCATTTAAAAAAGGGGTCTCCCTCCCTTCTAGACCATCCACTAGCATCATATAACAATGTGCTATAGTCTATCTAGTACTTTTGTATGATTGCATGACAATCTATTTCATCATTCATCATGCAAATAATCAAATTAATTCTAGAATATCCAATAAGACATGCATCAGGTAAACTACCATTTACATGGATTCTTATTTACACATCAATGGTATTTTATTTCTTTCATTTCTTCCTTTGTAAATGAAATTAAGCAAACATAAATAAAATGAGTAAATAAGTTGAAATAAGAATGTATATCACATGTATATGTACATGCATAAATGAAGAATTTATGCGTGTACACATATATGCCCTAACCATCACAGTTTTTGAATATGCGTATCATTCTTAAGATTAAGGTAAAAACCATTCTACATGCATATTTCCATATTTAGGAAGACATCAACTTCATAAGATGCACAAATTTTGATATTATAATGACCATAAAATTCAAATAATAATATAAGGAACATCAATAAAAACAATTTCTAGACTTTGGCATGAATCTGAATTCCAACTAGAATGTAACAAGGTCGTTTACTTAAAACAGAAAGCAGACGATTCTAGAAATAATATGAGTTAATCAAAATCTATTCATTTCATTCTTTAGTCTGACTTGCTTGGAGAAAACATAATATTCTATGTTCATTTTGTTCTAAACAGATATTCAATTTTAATGTAACCATGCCATTTAGTAATCATTTAGGAGTATAATTAGTTGGTTTAATTCAAATATCATCTCTTTGGCTTACTGTTAAAAGTATCATTTTGTTTCTGTTAAGAGATTTTCAATAGTAACTATATGTCGTCCAGTTTTAATCATCACTTAATCTTTTTATTCAAATCAAAACATCATGGAAATTAACATTTTGTTCTACTCATCTTGTAAATAACACATATATATACAACAGAAAGGGGTCACCGGTCGATAAGCATGTTATCGTTAAAAGATAAACATGCTATCAATTCACATTAGATTCCTTTATTGTACTCATTATCTTATTGTTTAATGGTACTATCATCCATATACCCGAAGCACCATTTATTTAGAGTGTAAACAGGGTATGATTATCATTAGACCCTATTAAGATTTGAACACTTGAATGATTGTGTGTGTGTGTATATATATATATACACACGTCGTATGAGAGTAAAGAGGATCATTTAAATGTAGCGAAGGGATTTTTACAACCCTCGGCCTACTAAGGCCTAAGCACTAGAAATGAAATATTGAAGTAATAACTTGCATAATCATCATTTATGGAATGTTATTAAAACATTCAACAGGTAGTATAACCTAGAATGATGGTATCGTCATATAATTTTTATCAAAATGATGCAAGATCGTTCAATAATAAGGAAATAATAGAATGATATGAAATCATTCGCCATCATACACATAGTAGAACTCAGTCTTTACATGTGTAGTACATAGAATGGTGAAATCGTTCCACAATACGCTTCAAATAGAATGATGAATATCATCCGACAACATGCAATAATGTTGGACGATAGAATCATCCATTAAATTGTATTTAAAATAGAATGATAAGGACCATTCAGAGCCAACTTTCATGCACAAATGGTCCTTATCATTTGGCCCAAAATAAATAGGGTTGGCATTTATTTGCCTCAAACAAAAGTTTTCGTTCGATTGGATATTAAGGGTGATCGACACAATAAATAGTGTTCACATAAATAGAGAACCATAATGGTGTTCTCATAAATAGAGAACCATAAAAATTATTCACATAAATAGAGAATAAGTATACCAAATGGGTTAGATCCCAATTACTGGTATTTGAGCCAACCATGCACATGCATGGCAATAAAATGGTGGTTTGATCCATGAAACGTGGCTAATAGGGGAGGGTTAACACAAAATAAATCTGAAAGCCAGAGCCATGAATACATGAAACAATATACAAACATAAGGTAAAACTAGGCATTCAATGCTCTATTCGCTCAAAGAGATGCACATGAAGGTAAATTCATTCGTTACAGTGAAGGAGACATATGAGAAAAGCTCAAAATTACCTCTTTGTCTGCAAGATTCAGTGCATTTTCCTGGTTCAAAAATGGAAATAGCTTCCCCTCCTTCATGCCTTTCTCCTTTGTTCACTCCTCAATCTTCTCCACGCCTTTTTGCTGAATTGCCTCCTTCTTCAAATTTTCCCACTCCTCTAACCATCAATTTGTGCATTCTAAAAATTGTGATAGTCTTAATTCTCCATAGCTTCCTTCAGTCTAGTCGCCTACTCCATGATTTTTGAGCATAATTCCATTTTCTAGTATGAGGAGGGTCGATTTTGTTTCGTTTATTAAGGGAGTTATAGGTGTTATTTTTAATCATTTTTTTTCCATATAGTGACATAAAGAGTTTTTTGAATAAAAGAAATCACTTTATTATTGTAACTTATTATAACATATATAAATATACTTATACATATATAATCACAGACAAACATATAATTAAATCATTCTACTCACAAATGCATTTCTAACACCACTATTTCCTTTTTCTAGAAAAATGAAATTAGCTTCAAATAGACAAGATAAGGAAAATGATTCAATAAATTTGGTTTTCATCAGCTTGCCTATTTTAATCATTTACAATTTCATACAAGCAAAATGATATCTACAAATTGCAAGTTAAATGCAGATGTTATGGTCTACAGTGGTGTATGCATTCTAGATTCTAATCTCGCTTCCCTTTTGTCATCTGGCTAAATACTCCTACCTCAATCATGTTCTCGTTCTTCGACATGTTCTTGCATCCACACACTCTCGCACTTTCAATTTTCATTAGTAACCTTTAACCAATGCTTAATACAAAATGATTCACTAAATCATAAAGTTGGAGAGGTCATTATTTTTTTAAATATCATTGAATTTATCAAATTTCATCTTAAACAAAAATTAATAAATTTCATTTTCCAAATATTTTGATTAACTTAACATTATTAAGTGCAATTATAAATTGAGATGTGACATCCTTCCCCAATAGAAAGAGACATCATCCTGATGTCTAACTAAATAAAATTGAATCACATATGTCTATATCAACATCAAATCATACTGTTATCAAGCCAAAACATCATAGCATTCAAGTTCAAAATATTAAAGCAATAATTTATAGCAAAACAACAATAGTCTATCTAAGAAATCAAATGAGGAAAGGAGCATTCTATTTACTCCGCACCCTCCCATGTAGCACTGTCCTCTGAATATTGGTCCCATTGGATCTTATATTGAACAATGTCTCTGTTTCTCAACTTGACATTGCGTCTATCCAAAATTCTAATGGGCTCTACTAGCACTACTCTTGGATCCCGCACCTATAAATAATGCCAATCAAGTATATGAGTTGCATCTGGATGGTATGGCTTAAGAAAAGAAACATGAAACACATTATGGATTTGAGCTAGAGTAGGCGATAGAGCAAGTCGGTATGTAATTGAGTTGATCGCTTCCATTACTTCAAACAAACCCACATATCTCAGAGCCAACTTGGAATATTTTCTGAAGGTAATAGAGCTCTTATGTGGATTGAATCTTAAAAAGACCTTATCCACAACTATAAGACTCTCTAAAGGTCCTATTCCTATTGACATAGCTCTTTTGTCTATATGTCTGCTCCTTTAGTTTGCCCTTGATAAGTCTCATTTTCTCTTCTGTCTCCTTTAACATTTCATGATTGACTATGATCCTGTCTTCTAGAATCTATTCCAACTTATGGGACTATGACACTTTCACCCATACAGAGCCTCAAAAGGTTCCATACCTAAGGATGCATGATAGGAGTTTTTATAAGAAAATTCTACCAATGATAGATACTCTTCCCATTTATACTATTGGTCCATATAGTACATTCGAAGGAGATCCTCTACTACCTGATTCACTCTCTCTGTTTGACCATCGGTTTGAGGATGATAGGTTGAACTAAAATTTAGCTTGGTCCCCAAATATGCATTCAAAGTCATCCAAAACCTTGATGTCATCCATGTATCTCTATCAAATATGACGGTGTTCAACACTCCATGCAAGCAGAAGATCTTTTGGAAACATTTCTTGGCCAAGGTCAATGATCCATCCTTAAGGTTCCTTGGTATGAAATGTGCCATTTTAGTCAACTTATCGACTACTACTAGGATATCATGTTTGTTCTTACTCAAAGGTAGCCCCTATACAAATTCCATACTAATCACTTGCCACTTGTACTCATGTATATCATGAGGATAAAGGATCCCTACTGGATGTAAATGCTTAGCCTTAACTTGCTGAAACTCCAAGCATCTAACTACATATTCCACTACATCCTTCTTGAGTTTTGGCCAAAAATACAAGGATTTCAACTCTACGATCATCTTAGTAACTTCGAGGTGTCCTGTGTAAGGTGCATTGTGGAATTCTTCTAGAACCAACTTCCTGAGCTCTCTAAAATTTGGAATATACATCCATCTTTGATATCTTAAGATACCATCTGATTCAAACTCATATCCATCAAATCAATGGTCTAATGAATTCTCTTCTAGAGCCTTCTTCACCTTCTCATAGTGCTCATCTCCTTGCAAGTGTTGCATCACCTACTACCTCAGATTAGATCTCATCGAGGTCATATTTTCCAGATGTCTTCTTCTACTAAGAACATCTACTACTCTATTCTCTTTTCCTTTTATGTAATCGATTTTCCAAAGTTGTAATCATTAAGGAATTCTAACCACCTCCCCTATCATGCATTAAGGTTCAGTTGAGTGAAGATGTATCTCAACCCCAAATGATCCATTTTGAGCTCAAATAGTTTTCCCAATAGATAGTGTCTCTGCATATGTAAGGCATTTACTATAGTAGCTAATTCCAAATCATGTGGTTCATAGTTTATTTCATGTTGCTTCAAATTCCTTGATTTGTATGCCACCACTTGCCCATCTTACATTAACATTGCTCCAATACCATCTCCCAAAGCATCTGTGACTACTAAAATATTGACCATTGGGATTAGGTATAGTCAACATTAGGGTTGTCGTGAGTTTCTCCTTTAGGAGTTGGAAAGCTTGTTCACACTTCTCAGTCCATTCAAACCTTTTTCCTTTCCTTTGGAGTGATGTTATTGGGGTTGCGATTTGAGAGAATCCTTGCACATACTTCCTATAATATCTCACAAGACCCATAAAGATTTGTACCTCTATCACACTCTGAGGTGCTAGCCATTCCATAATTGCCTTTATCTTTTCAAGATCTATAGAGACTCCCTTAGCTAAAATAATGTGACCTAGATAGTGCACCTTGACTTGATAAAATGAGCACTTGGATAGCTTTCCAAAACGTTTCTTCTCCCTCAAACATTGTAAGACTATCCTCAAGTTCTTGTTGTGATCCTCAATAGACTTAGAATAAATTAGAATGTCATCAATGAAAATAAAATAAATAATCCAAACAATCCCTAAACACACTATTCATGAGATTCATGAAGGTTGTGGATGCATTGGTCAAACCAAATGGTACAATGGTGAACTTGTAGTTCCCATATCGAGTTTGGAAAGTAGTCTTTGTGATGTCCTCTTCTTTTATTCTCAATTGGTGATAACTAGATCTGAGATCTATTTTAGAGAAAAATGATGCTCCCTTCATTTGATCAAACAATTTGTTGATTCTTTGAAGAGGATATCAATTCTTGATGGTCACCTTGTTCAACATCCAATAGTCAATACACAGATGCAAAGTTTCATCCTTCTTTTTCACAAAGATAATTGGCACTCATGAAGGAGACACAGTCTAATGAGCCCTTTGCTCAACAGTTCCTGTAACTGGGCTTTCAATTCATAAATCTTAATGTTGGTCATCCTATATGGGGCCTTAGACTAAGGCTCAACCCTAGGTACTAAGTTGATAAAGATATAAATTTCTCGCTTTGGAGGCATCTTTGAGAGATCTTCATGAAACACATCTTAGAATTCCCTAAGGATAGGGTAATCATCTAAGTATGGATTCTCACTGTCAGGATCACTGACATGTACAACATAGATGGTACATCCCTTCATTTGTGCCTTTTTGAGCTGCATGGCTAAGATCTGTCTAAGCTCTAGGGGTCTTTGTATCCCACAAATCTCAACCGGGTTTCCATAATCATCTAGACAACTAACCATCTTATCCTCATAGTTTACAATCTATTTGTACTCGGTTAACAAGTTAATTCCCAAGATTACATCATAAGAACCTAGGGGTGCCACATAAAGGTTAACTTGGGTCTGGAAGTTGGGAAGTTTTTACTCGTTGCAAGAGAAACATGATTCTACTTCCTGCTTTGCTCGATTCCCATACTGAACTATCCATGAATTTTCCATATATCCAAGTCTAATGGGTAACTTAGAAATCATTCTAGGATCTATAAAACACTATGTAACACTAGTATCTATTAAAATAGAAACAATTCATCCATAGAGATTACCTATCAACTGTATCAGTGAAGCTTGGTACTATGCTTGCTTGTTATCCACCACATGGATTTGGTGTTGCAGAGTCTACTGTTGGTTCCCTTCTCTATGTGACTTTGGCCATTGGGGACAATTAGTTGCATAATGATCACCCCCACAGTTGAAATACCCAACACATGGTCCTCTTCGACCTCCTGACCTATCCTCCTTAGAGTACCTCTAATTATTATTAACATTACAATTGCCACTATTAGCCTTTTTTTTCCTTCCACCTTTGCTATCTTCTACTTTCTCTAGAGTGACATTTCCCATTTCTAAATCCTTAATCTGATGGGACTTATTTCCCTTCTCCTTATCACCTTTATGATGTATATATTGGATAACTATTGCAACTTGTGTTATTGCTTAGTGGCCTTCTCAAAAACCTCCTAAATTGTAAGGGGATTGTGGAGGTCCACCTCAATTCCAATATGGGGTCTCAATCCTAATATAATATTTTGAATCCAAAAGTGCTCATCTGATTGGTATTGCAGTATATACTTGAGAAAATTGGTGAACTTCTCCCACTACTGAATTATGGTCATACTGCCCTGGGTCAAATTTTGAAATTTGGTCATCTTCTTGTCAAAGAAGAGTCATGATAGCCACCTTTTCCTGAAATATTGGAGAAAAAGCTTTGAAGTGATCTCTCTTGGCTGGAATCTCCTCTTTGCCTTCTGGTTGTCCCACCAAGTAGTTGCCTCTCCAAACAGTTGATACGCAACCCAATCAACTTTGGTTTGGTTTGACAGGTTGCAGAGCCCAAAGTATTTCTCCATCTCTATAATCCACACCTTGACTCCATCTACAATGGCCTTGCCATCGAATTTTGATGATGCTACCTTTTTACTATCTTTCCATAATTCTTCCTCAATCCGACCCTGATTGGGATCTCCCTGACCCCCTTCTCCTTGGTTGGCTTCCTCATTCTTGTGAATCCGATCTTCCCATACCCCTCAAACCTCTTGTTCCAAATGGTCCATTTGGGATTTTTCCAGTTCAAGAGTTCCAGGATTTGGTTTAGCCTCTTTCCCGACCCGTTATCTTGTCTGCTACTGTCTACTTCTTATTTGGTGGTCACCATGATGACTCACACTTGACTTGCATCACAACCCACATTTAGCGTAAATTAACATGAGGTCTATGTTTAAAAATTTGTGTATACACCTAAAAATGGTCACATCATAATAAGTCTGGTAATTAATTAAATACAATTTATTTAATTAATCTTCCAAATTCAATCTACATATAAATTAATTTAAATAATTTATTTATATTGTTCATTTTCTACATTCCTCTATCTTAATCAAATAAGTTTAGTTATTTAATTTAATCACTTTTCCATTTCTTCTTAATTAATTAAATGAATTTTACAATTTATTTAATTTAATTATCACATTGCTTTAATTTGACTTTTTAATTCAAATAAAGTAAATATTCTTCTTTTTCCAAAATCATCTTTCCTATTTCTTCTTAATTAATTAAATAAGTTTTACAATTTATTTTAATTATCACATTGCTTTAATTTGATTTTTTAATTCAAATAAAGTAAATATATATTTTTTTTCCGAAATCATCTTTTACATTTCTTCTTAATTAATTAAATAGATTTTACAATTTATTTAATTTAATTATCACATTGCTTTATTTGAAATAAAGTAAATATTCTTCTTTCCAAATTCATAAAATCATCTTTAAATCTTCTAAAAAGCCATCTCACATATAATTAAATATTTTTAAATATTTAATTAGAAACTTCTTATCCACATCCCACTTATAATTAAATATTTTTAATATTTAATTAGAAGCTTTCAAATCCACATGTCACATGAAATTAAATAATTTTATTATTTAATTATCTTCAACCACTAAAACTAAATCATAACTAAACTTGACAAATGGCAAGTTGTCTCCATTTTTGAGTGAAAAGGTTTTTATGGGAAGGAAACATCTTCCTGCTTTCTTTCTATTTTCCATATTTTTTTCCAACTTCTCCATCTCTCACTGTTCATCTTACCAGACTGAATCTCAACCGTTGATCATGGTAGAATAGCTTGCATAATCAATTCTTAGTTTAATTATCATAGTTTCAATATCTCACATCATTTAGCATAAGAATGTATCTTGCATATCATCTCATTCTCTAGGTTGTCATTTTGTTGAGCTTTTGCTTATACAATATGAGAGCAAGCAGCTTAAAACGAATCCTTAGAGATAGAGGACAATGAGATGGCTTTGAAGAATCTACTGGGTTTGAAACTTTATTTAGTTTTAAATTAGATTTCCTTAATACAATGTTTCATTGGTGAGTTGTTTAACTTGTTTTTTGTTTCCACATATTTACACACACATTTTTGGTGCCCACCATGGGGCAAAATGAACATCATGTCTTTTGTGAAGCAATATCTTTACATAGAATAACAAATCGTCATTTGGGCTTTAAAATTGAACATTGTTTACTGTGATTGGACGATGATAGGCCTATGCTCTCCCCTTAACTAGGTAATCAAAATGCCAGACTCATCTTTTAATTTCATGTACTTTATGCTTTGTTGAAACCTTTAGCAGGCTTGCTCTTGTGGGAAAAAGTACTCACCGAAGAAAAATGACCTAAGTGGGAATGCCTAAAGTCAAGGATTCCAACCCACTATAATCAAAAGTGAGCTGTTGATGAAAATCCATTCGATGGTAGTGTGCAAGATAACCATCCCCAAGGCCTTTGTTCTAAAGGTTGAGAGGTCTCCTGAGGGATTTTATCATTTGCCGCACCGAATGGAAACCCTTACTACGAGCCTTACTATATAAGCTAACCGAGTTAGTATCCAAACATTATAATATTCACAGTGCAAGGGGAGGGAAGAATTTTCCCCCAAGATACTCACCATATAATTGCTAAGGACCGTTTTCTCAAGAGATTGAGAAATCTAACTTTCAGTACACGCCTGAAAAAGAAAAAAACACAGGCACCCTCTAGGGGGTGACACGACTGTGTGAGTCGGCGCAATTCTAAGATGTGGGCTATGATGATTATAATGAACTTTTTGACCATTAAGAGTGAGTCTTCTTGAAGTGTTTGTTTTGTTCAAATACCCATGGAAATTTTAGAGAACATACAATTATCATTTAGATTCTAGGGATTAAAAACAACTGTCTTCCTACTGTATGTTGTGTTTTCAAAACATTAATTCAGATAAGATCATCCAGAAAACACAAGGATTTGACAAACCAAACTGTGATATTTATGTTAAGGGATTGGAAATCAACAACCTTTGTCAAGAAATCCCTTTGCTAGAAGAATCAAGAAACCAAAGAAGCCACTTAGCTACGAGAAGCGTTTGAAAAGGAGAGACTTTTTATATCAAAGTAGGAAAGTCTTATTTGAACATCGAACTTTCATCCATAGGTATCATGACTTTGCTAGGGGATTTATCGATGATTTTTCTTTAGAGCCTTTATATTCACAAGCTTATTTCAAATGAAGAGCTCTTTCACAAAGGCATAATCATAGTCAACCCATTTTTCATTTGTACATTCCTCAACTAGCAATAAAATATCCCAACCATCGAAATTAGTTGTTACAATAGGGAAAAACTTGGAAACATTAGGATTTTTGCAAATCATTCATATCAATAGGATCCAACATTCTATTTGGCTATGTCATCAATTATCCAACAAATTGCGACTCCCATTTATGATCCAAGTTTAGTAAAATTTTTGGTTCAAGCATATGCCAGTTGTCACAAGGTCCTAAAAAAGAGAAGAAGACGAAAGAGAGAAACCACTTTGCAACATGGGTGATAGGGAAGAAAATCATTTTCATAGGCTTCATGGAAATAGTTCAAATGATGAAATAACCGAGGAAATGCTTCAAGAAGTTGAACAAGATCCATAGTTTCACCTAGCCATGGAAAAGCTCTTAGAGTGGATTAAAGAAAGATACTTTCTTTTATTGGCAAACCAAGGTGCTAAATTGCCCTCTGATTATGATACAAGATCCTGAAAAGATTGAAACTCCCTTAAATGATCTTAGTGCTCTTACCCAACAAATAAGAGCACTACAAGGGAAAACCAATGAAATACAAGGGGGTACAACTAAGAAGTATGCTTTAGAGGATATTTGTCCATATCCTTTTGATATAAATCTCAACATGATCCCATTTCCAAAGCATTGTGAAATTCCAAAATTTGATAGATACAATGGGAAAAAAAATCCCATTGACCATGTGAGGGAATTTCAAAACATGAGCCTTAAATTTGCACACGAAGACACATATTTGATGAGATTGTTCCCGCGATGTTTAGGTGGGAAATCCATGGAATGGTTTTCTAAAATCACTCCACCCATCAAGACATTTGAGGAGTTGATCAACAAATTTATATCCCAATAATCCTACAACATTCAACATCAAATAACTATGCTTGATCTATGGAAAGAAAAGAAAAATATTGGAGAACCCTTCATCACATTCCTGCAAAGATGGAGAAGATTATTCACACAATATTCTCGTCCAGTTCATGAAAAGGAAAAGATGGATATCTTTATTAACAGTCTTGATCAAGAAATGAGTTATAGGCTCGAATTACAATGTCCTCCAACTTTTGAAAAGATAATTGAAAATGGGATTAAAATTAAGGAAGCTTTGGTCAAGCGAGGAATCTTGAAAATCTACAATGAAAACAATTCATCCAATTCCTCCAACAATGACAAACCAAAGTTTTTGAAAAAATACAAGAATAATGACAATGATAATTCTGCCGAAATGCATAATGCCAAATTAGTCTTCAATCTATTTGGAATCACACCCAAGACCAATCAAACCCCCAATCAAAATAATGCCAACACAAATCAAAACAACAATCAGAATAATAATCAAAATAATCCTCCATCAAGATCGCCATATCAAACATCGAATAACCGCAAAAAGTTCACACCTTTGGGGAAATCATTAGAATCAGCATTGAAAGAGCTTCTTGTAGCCAAGCTTATAATGTTACCAGAGGTAAGAGTTTATGATCCCCTAGTTAAACCCTCATGGTGGAATGATGCACATTTCTGTGATTTTCATAGGAATAATGGACATAAAATAAATAACTGCATGCAACTGAAGCACTTGGTCCAAGATTTGATTGATAGCAAAGCGATAGACATTGAGGAACCTACAAAAAACACCAACTTTGAAAAAGGGGAATCCTCTTCACCAAACACCCAAGGGAAAAGCATGAATAATGTCCATGGTACTACCATTCTTAACATTTCTGTAATTGATAATCAAAGTAGTGTCATCCAAACCCAAAGTAAACTGAACAACCTACCAGTACCAATTGAGTTGGAAGCTCATAAATTCCAAGCTATGGAGGGGCATGTAACTGCATCCCATTATCTATCATTTTCTGAAAATGACGACACTTCCCTCACTCATTCGCATAATGCTCTGCTCCATATTGAGGCTCTAATCCATAAATGTCTGGTCAAATGTGTCCTAATAGATGGAGGAGTTGGTTTAAATATCTACACCCTAAAGCTTGTTACTGCATTGGGATATTCAAAAGATGTAATACATTCCAACCGAAAGATCATCATGAAGGCATATGATACAGAAGAACTTTCAACTAAAGGATCAGTTACGCTACCAATCAAAGTTGGCCCCATGGTGAAGGATGTGGTTTTCCAATTCCTTGATCTCCCTTTGGTCTATAACATCCTCGTTGGAAGACCTTGGATACATGAAATGCAAGCAATATCCTCTACATACCATCAATGCTTAAAATTCCCTCACGATGGAGTTGAAATCACCATACAAGGGGATCCTAATCCTTTTATGCATGGACATAATCTAAGACCTAAAGCTGAAATCCCCATTCCTAGCAATTGTGAAACACCACTTTCCCAATCATGTGTTGATCCCGAATCCCTAAAGGCATCCACTTCAGTCATTGCACTATCAAACCCCAAGGTCAATATCCATGATCTAGGTTGTGGAGAATACCATTTGGATAAGCTGCTAATAAAAGACACTACAATTGTCATCAAGAATGGTCAGGCTTCCAACAATGATGTCAAAATAGCTATAGAAGGAATGCAAAAAGATGACTGTGCTTGGATTGAAACCTCTTTTAAGCTTGATGATACACCTGCCTCTTCCATATTTTCTCCCACTCAGGCCTTTCATATCATTGGTAACCCTCTATTTGATCAAGAAATCTACAACAATCCACTCTTTGATCATGATCTTACTGAGAATATCCAGCCACCATCCTTCCACCCCACCTGCCCCAGGCTAGGGTATTTATCTCCTATCGTCGACTCTACTAAACCATCTAGCCAAGTCATTGAGGATGCACAAGCCTCCTTTGATGTTAACAATACCAAAAATGATAGTCTCAAAGACTCTGTTGACGACATCACCACTCCCCTCTCATCCATCTCACCCACATCTATCCACCTTGTGGACATAGATCAATAGGTTTTTCTTCAAGAAAATATAAAGGAAATAACTTGAAGATCAAAGGTACAATTGCCTTTTTCAAATGGAGATCCTGAATTAAAATAAAGCTTGCAAGGAAAGAAAGATCAAGAAAATTCCTTTAGCCAAGACAAAAATCTATTGGGTGTATCAAAAGCAACAAAATATCAAGCAAATTCCCCTAGCCAAACTAAAAAGCTATTAGACAAATAAATAAAAAATTAAAAAATAAACGCAAGCAAAATTTGATCTCCGAATACGTCTCTCCCTGAAAAATCATTGGGGGCATGTATTAAAGAAGAAAATGAAAGAAAGAACTTGTTGATCTTTGGTCTTCATCCATGTCACCTATACCATTCCATCCATCCATTTTCACTTACCCGTCATATCATTTCACAACCATTGGTGATATTTTTCAATGTGTCTTTGACGATGACCCCTTCATGTACTTTGACCCATGGGTTGCCCAAACTCCTTTTTGGTTGAAGCCTGATGGCTCACGTACGGTGCACATTAGGGATCCTACCATAGCCTCTTTCATCTGTCACATCTATTGACCATCATGCTTTCCACTCGTACTCTTCATTTCGATTGGGTCCTTTCGTCTAGCATGGTCATCCACACATGAACTGGGAATCGTCAAGGCAACTTATGGATATGAAATTTATCAATTCTACATCCAGCTTCAGAAAACAACATAAAATGTCTTGAAAAAAAAAAAAAAAACAACATAAAAAGTCTTGAAAATATCCAAAACAGCATAAAAAGTCCTAAAAAAATCCAAAAACAGCAAAAAAAGTTTGGAAAAAATTGTCATCAGGGTGAAAACCTGGCAAACAGGTATCCTTTTGACACAAAAAAAAGAAGAGAAAAAAAGAAAAAATAGAAAAATACAAGAAAAAGTGAAAAATCAAAAAAATCGTTGCCTTGATGAGAACCTGGTAAATAGGGGTCTTGGTAACAACAAAAAAATCACAAAATCTGAAAAAGTGCAATAAAAAAAAATGGTGAAAACCTGGCAATCAGATGCTATTTGTGAATTAGTTGGCTCTTCCATCTATTAGTTCATATCCTTCATCCTATCAGCATCACCATCATATCAAAATTACCATCCTAGCAACATCATATCTATCCATCATTTGCGCATCATAGAGGCAATCATGTTTTATCATGATTTGGTGAACATTGTACATATCCATAATAATTGGTTGTGTCTAACTGGGAGAAAAATACAGATTCAACGAGGGCAACTAAATTTTGAGCTATCAAAACAAGTGGTAGTACAAAAAAAGCATCAAACAAAACCAAAATACAATGACAAGACAACACTTGGCAACCAATCATACATGATCAAAACACTCATCAAAAAGCACAAATTGGGTTTTCAAATCAAATTGGATGATCTAATCTAAATAACGACTGAAATAATTTAAGCAATGGTTGAATTGTTGTTTTATGGATTTTTGTTATCATACCTCTGGAGCAACTCGATGATGTCATAAACTAGAGAAGCAAGGAAGGAGTGTGATTTTTCTTTGTCTACTATCTATGAGTTGATCATTATTACTATGCAAATTTGTCATGGGACATGCTCTACAACATATCATTGATGACATTTTAGAATTTGCATAGGAAAAAGGTTAACTCTTGTTTGTTTATGCAAGCAATACTCAGGTCATCTTGGTTAAATTATACCTCGATGCTTGTATTACCTTGCTATATCAAAAATCATGAAAGTTGTACTTAGGTCATCATCGGTGCAAATATCCCCTTTGATTCTTGTACTAACTTCCAACATTTGAAAAAGCTCAATGATGATAAACAAGCATAAAATAGCTCTTGAAATGACATTGCATAGTTAGATTTGCATGGTTAAGATAGATTGCATCCATATTATTTTGTGCATGAGCATTATCATATCCATCACATCTCATATGCATAATAAAATCCATCTCATATCATCATAAAGCATCATCCAATCTCATCTAAATCTATCCATCCAATCTAGCACAAATAATGTAATGATATCTTTGGTTTTGTTCCTAGCCTTATTGCAAGGCTTGATCATCATCAGGATGTATCCTTCCCTCATCAACAACAATCTCATCATCATGATCATCGGGATGTATCCTTCCCTATCCTTGTGTTGTTTTGGGATGTATCCTTCCCTCATCAACAACACTCTCATCATCATCATTAGGATGTATCCTTCCCTATCCTTGTGTTGTTTTGAGATGTATCCTTCCCTCATCAACAACACTCTCATCATCATCATCATCATTGAGATGTATCCTTCCCTATCCTTGTGTTGTTTCAGGATGTATCATTCCCTCATCAACAAAACTCTCATCATCATCATCATCGAGATGTATCCTTCCCTATCCTTGTGTTGTTTTAGGATGTATCATTCCCTCATCAACAACACTCTCATCATCATCATCATCATCATCATCATCATCGGGATGTATCCTTCCCTATCCTTGTGTTGTTTCGGTATGTACCCTTCCCTCATCAACAACACTCATCATCATCATCAGCAGGATGTATCCTTCCCTATCCTTGTGTTGTTTCAAGATGTATCCTTCCCTCATCAACAACACTCTCATCATCATCATCATCAAGATGTATCCTTCCCTCATCAACAACACTCTCATCATCATCATGAATCCATCTCGGCTTGTAGTTTGACTGGGGCATAATCAAATCAAATCATCTTCATATCAATCTTTCAATAGCAGATTTCATCACATCATCTTTATCGGCTGATGAATTGGACATCAAATCAATGCACATTTTCAAAAAAAATAAAAAATCAACAATTTCCAAAAAAACAAAAATCAAAATTTTATCCGATTCATCACCCGAGGGGGCATGTAGGCATCAGTTTTTCAAAATTCACATATGTGGAATTTTTTTTTCTTTGAAGCAATGCGTAAAACACATCACTTCAAAGAGCGGAAAAATGTACACACCTAAAAATGGTCACATCATAATAAGTCTAGTAATTAATTAAATACAAGTTATTTAATTAATCTTCTAAATTCAATCTACATATAAATGAATTTAAATAATTTATTTATATTGTTCATTTTCTACATTCCTCTGTCTTAAAGTTTAGTTACTTATTTAATTTAATCACTTTTCCATTTTTTCTTAATTAATTAAATGAATTTTACAATTTATTTAATTTAATTATCACATTGCTTTAATTTGACTTTTTAATTTAAATAAAGTAAATATTCTTCTTTTTCCAAAATCATATTTTCCATTTATTCTTAATTAATCAAATAAGTTTTACAATTTATTTTAATTATCACATTGCTTTAATTTGATTTTTTAATTCAAATAAAGTAAATATTCTTCTTTTTCCAAAATCATCTTTTCCATTTCTTCTTAATTAATTAAATAAATTTTACAATTTATTTAATTTAATTGTCACATTGCTTTATTTCAAATAAAGTAAATATTCTTCTTTCCAAAATAATAAAATCATCTTTAAATCTTCTAGAAAGCCATCTCACATATACTTAAATATTTTTAAATATTTAATTAGAAATTTTTTATCCACATCCCACTTATAATTAAATATTTTTTATATTTAATTAGAAGCTTCCAAATCCACATGTCACATGAAATTAAATAATTTTATTATTTAATTATCTTCAACCACTAAAACTAACTCATAACTAAATTTGACAAATGGCAAGTTGTTTCCATTTTTGAGTGAAAAGTTTTTTATGGGAAGGAAACATCTTCCCCCTTTCTTTCTATTTTCCATATTTTTTCCAACTTCTCCATCTCTCACCGTTCATCTTACCAGACTGAATCTCAATTGTTGATCTTTGCCAACTAATCTTTTGCCTCTAAAAATCTATAAATAAGACCTCTTGGCTCTTTGAAAATCCGTGAACTGTTTGCATAACATAAACATTATAGTTGAATAATCAAACATTTATCATTTTAATATCTTAGTTTCATAATCATAGCATAGCATCTTAGTTTTCATTATCTTAGCATAACTAATCATGGTAGAATAGCTTGCATAATCTATTCTTAGTTTCATTATCATAGTTTCAATATCTCACATCATTTAGCATAAGAATGTATCTTGCATATCATCTCATTCTCTAGGTTGTCATTCTGTTGAGCTTCTGCTAATACAATCTGAGAGCAAGCAACTTAAAACGAATCCTTGGAGATAGAGGACAATGAGATGGCTTTGAAGAATCTGTTGGGTTTGAAACTTTATTTAGTTTTAAATTAGATTTCTTTAATATAATGTTTCATTGGTGTGTTGTTTAACTTGTTTGTTGTTTCCACATATTTACACACACAATCTGCATACACATAATTCTACGTACATAACATGTAATCTAAAAGGGATACACATGTTCATTTATAACAAGACAAGTCTTCAAATTCACATTCTTGAACACAAAAAGGAATTTCTTAATTTATAATAAATATGAATTTACATTGATCCTTATTTACAATTTTTTTTCCATACTAAGCAGTTTCCTCATTATCAGAAAGAGGACTCTCCTCTGGGTCCTCATCAAAATTTACATCAACCTTCTTAGAAGAGGAAGGATGTGCACACAAGCACTGCTTCTCTTCTTTTGTCAATAATGGTGTATTGGGTCCACACCCTAAAGGCCAATCTCTAATTACAGAGGGTTTCTTAGTTTTAGGAGTTCATTTAGACTCCTCAATATTTTTTCCTCTCTCTAACTTGAGTTGAGTGAGGGTGTGTGCTAGGGTCTCATTGTCAAGAATCTTAGGTTGGTCTTTGGGTTTGGGATTTTCTTCGATAACAACTTGTTTTCCAAATCCCTAATGGTCTTTCCCTTCTTCCTTCCCAACTTTGACCTTCCCATTCTTGCAACCATTTCAGATTTGGTTATTCACAAGATAACTCTATTTCAGTTAAGGGTCAACTAGTCCCTAATCCCGACCACTATGGGGTCATAGGCCTAGAGTTGAACCCTAAGCTTTGATACCCAATGTAATATGCCCAATTAAAATATCTCTAATAAGATCTATTTGACATTATGAATATAATAAAGGACATAAACTGCACAACTATTTTCCATCATAGCATCACATGTCTCAATAATAGAATTATATTCATTTCCAAATATCAAAAGTCAATATACATAGCTTGACTTGGCATTCAATCGCCACATAGAAAATTTAATATTATACCAATGATACAATGTACATCAAATAAGATGGAATTCCATTGTGATTCTTCTTCAAAAGCTCACCTCCATTGGTGGATGAGAACATGGTTCAGGTGCTTTTCCACCTAACCACAAAGCTATGCTTCCAATCGAAGAATACCCGACCCTGCACAAAATAATTAGCAAGAGATATAATATGCAAGGTGGAATTTGGTGTGTGCCTAACCACATGCATTTCTATCTACTTTTAGATCATGCAAGTTTCATGTTAGGTAAAGACAAAGAGTAATAAAATAAAATCAGTTCATTCCACATAATGGCTACAAATCTTGGCCAAGCTCAAGCTGCATAAGCAACTTAAAATTAGATTTTGGAAAAGAAAAATATACATTCTTTGGCACCTGTCCCGAAAGGAAAATTTCCATAAAAAAGGGGTATCCCGCCTTTCTAGACCATCCACTAGCATCATATAAAAAATGTGCTACAGTCTATCTATTACTTTTGTATCATTATATCACAATATATTTCATCATTCATCATGCAAATAATCAAATTAATTCTAGAATATCCAAGAAGAAAAACATCAAGTAAACTACCATTTATATGGATTCACATTTACACATCAATAATATTCTATTTCTTTCATTTCTTCCTTTGCAAACAAAATTAAGCAAGCATAAATGAAATGAGTAAATAAGTTGAAATAAGAATGTATATCGTATGTATGTGTACACATATATCCCATAATAATCATAGTTTGAATATGCGTATACATTCTTAAGATTAAGATAAAAACCATTCTACATGCAGATTTCCATATTCAGGAAGACATCAACTTCATAAGATGCACAAATTTTGATCTTACAATGACCATAAAATTCAAATAAAAATATAAGGAATATCAATAACAATAGTTTCTAGAATTTGACATGAATTTGAATTCCAACTAGAATTTAACAAGGTCATTTACTTAAAATAGAAAGAAGTCGATTCCAGAAATAATCTGAGTTAATTAGGATCTATTCATTTCATTCTTCAGTCTGACTTGCTTGGAGAAAACATAATGTTATTCTATATTCATTTTGTTCTAAAAAGATATTCAATTTTAATGTAAGCATGCCATTTAGTAATCAGTCAAGAGTATAATTAGTTGGTTTAATTAAGATATCATCTCTTTGGCTTACTATTAAAAGTATCATTATATTTTTGTTCAGATATTTTCAACAGTACCTATATGTCATTCATTTTTAATCATCACTTAGTCCTTTTATTCAAATCAAAACATCATGGAAATTAACATTTTGTTCTACTCATCTTGTAAATCACATATATATACAACATAAAGGGGTCAATAAGCATGGTATGAGTAAATGATAAACATGCTATCGATCCACATTAAATGCCTTTATTGTACTCATTATCTTATTGTTTAATGGTATTGTCATCCATATACCTAAGGAACCATTTATTTAGAGTGTAAACAAGGCATGATTATCATTTGAATCAATTAATATTCAAATACTTAAATGACTATGTATTGTTAGTGTAGGTTTTTTTTTAATATTATTTTTCCTACACATTATTAAGCATACCTTAGGTTATAGGAGATGTGGTTCATGTGAGGACACGTGGCATAATCCATCGATTACATGTGTTGCTCCCACTCACACTTGGGTGGTTGAGTTTCACACCCTCTTTTGGCCTTATATGCCACCTCACAAAACCACTCATCTGTCTCTTTTTGAGTAGGTTATGCCACCTATTTGGCATTTTCCAAGTAGGCATAACTCCCACCTAATTTGGTTATTTGGGAGTTATTACCCCTCTTGGAATTATTTGCCCATATTCTACTATATATTCTGCACTCACCTCTCCCTCCTAACTAGTTCAGGTCTAGCTCCTATCTAGTCTAGATGAGTTCATATTAACTCAATCAATTCAAGGGAGAGTTGAGGCATATTGTATCATTTAGTGTGTGATATAACATCATTTTGTTATTGCACTATATTCCTGCATTCTATCTCTTGCTGCTCTCGTGTGGAAGGTTTATCTTGGTTTTGTAGGTGATCCTGGGTGCTCGAGTTCATCAATAACTCTTACATGTATATATATGTATACACACACAGACATATATATATATACACACACATCGTATGAGAGTAAAGAGGATCATTTAAATGTCATGAAGGGATTCTTACAACCCTCGGCGTAATAAGGCCTAAGCACTAGCAACGAAATATTGAAATAATAACCTGCAGTATCATCATTTATGGGACATTATTACAACGTTTGACAAGTTGTATAACTTAGAACGGTGGTATCGTTCATAGCATATTTATCAGAACGATGCAAGATCATTCAACAGTAAGGAAATAATAGAATGATGTGAAATCATTCACCAACATACATATAGTAGAACTTAGTCTTTGCATGCATTACACAAAATGGTGTAATCGTTCCATAATACGCTTTGAATAGAATGATGAATATTGTTCAACAACATGCAATAATGCTAGATGATATATCATCCATTAACTTGTATTTAAAATAGAATGATAGGGATCGTTCAAAACTAACTTTCTAACACCAAAGAACATATAATTAAATCAAACATATAGTTATACATATATTAATCACAAATGAACATATAATTAAATCATTCTACTCAAAAATGTATTTCTAACACCACTATGTCCTTATTCTCAAAAATGAAATTAGCTTTGAATAGACAAGGTAAGGCAAATTATTGCATAAATTTGTTTTTCATTAGCTCACCTATTTAATCATTTACGATTTCATACAAGCAAAATGATATCTACCAATTGCAAGTTAAGTGAAGGTGTTATGGTCTATAGTGTTGTGTGCGTTCCAAATTCTAATCTTGCTTCCCATTCATCATCCGACTAAATACTCCTACCTCAATCATGTTCTCATTCTTCAATCTATTCTTGCATCCACACACTCTCGCACTTGAAATTTTCATCAGCAACCTTTAACTTATGCTTAATACAAAATGATTCACTAAATCATAAAGTTACATAGATAATCATTTTTTCAAATATCATTGAATTTATCAAATTTCATCGTAAACAAAAGATGATAAATTTCATTTTCCAAATATTTCAATTAACTTAACATTATTAAATGCAATTAAAAATTAAGATGTGACATATCATCATTCTGATCATGACAAGATTGCATAAAGTTGGATGCATGATTTGGCATGGGATTTGTAAAAAATTGCAAATTTTGATTTGGAGGGGCAATAGACTTGTTTCCTTTATCATGAACATCGCCCAATTGGATGTGATTAGAATCAATGAGGTCTTATAATTGATGTTTAAGACACATGCATCATTTTGTATCATGTCCATGTGTGAGATCATATTGACAAAAGGATTTTGGGCTGACGTTTAGAGACAACCTGATTTGATGTGTCTACATGTCTTATCGAAGGGTAATTATATTAGGTTTTTACTCAAAATTTGTAACATGATTGAATGGAGGGAATTAGGTAAGTGTTTAAATTGTCTATCCCTTAGCCTAAATTGATATGAGGTTTAACTTATGGTTGTAACTTGTGGCTCAATCTGGTTTTTTGTTTTAGGTGTGCTTATCTTGATAAAGTTCTTGTTTTTCTTTTTGAATGGTTGATAGTTTTTCTGGGGTACAAATTTAGATATCTCAGAAGGAGTCGATGAAGATGCCTCTTCATACTGACTAATTGAATTTTGATAATCATAGAGCCATACACAAATGTGTGAAGGACATATATTTCATTAACAAAATCTTATCCTTAATGGTAGGTTGCAAATTTCCAATGAACACTCTTTGAACATCAACATCAAGAAGAGCATAGTTGATTTATGATTAAATTAATTGATATCACCCTATTAAGTTTGTTACTTTTTCATGTTTTCCTTGTTTGTACCTCACTAAATTAGTTAATGTAATTTTAGGACCAATGTTCAGTTGGAAGTGTTGGATGAATGCATCAACAAGTTCATTGAATGAGTGTATCGAGTTATTCATCATTGAGAAAAACCATTCCAAGGCCATGTCTTTCAATGACCTAGGAAAGAGTTTATCTAGAAGCTTATCCTTGAAGATGAAATTACTACATAATATCGTATAATTTGATATATGACTATTAGGATCTCCTTTACTATTGTATTTGTCAAATATAGGAATCTCAATGTTTTGTGGCATGCGTGTTTTCAAATTTTCAAGTGACAATGGGCTTATTTTGACATATTATAATAGTTTTCCATTTTTATTTTGGTTCAATGTTGAAATTTGTTGTTGCAATGATGTTACATTTTGCAATGGTTAATTTATGAAAGAATCATTGATTAGCATATTTTGAGAATGTGGTGAATATGGTGGGATTGTGTAAGTTCTTGGTGGACTACTCTGTTGCAAGTTTATAAGAGGGGTTTGAATATTAAAGTGTCACATGTGATGTCATGAAGCTATAAGGATGCCCACTAGAGAACCCTAAGGTTGGAGTTATGCCATTTTTTTGTTGTATCGTTGAAGCTATGGTTGGTTATGTGTATGTAGGAATACATGCTATAATTATGGGGAGGGAGATTTTACTTCCTTTGTGGCTTTGAGTGTATACCAAATCTTGAGCACAACTAGCCATTGTAGGAATGTTTGTATCCATAATATGGGCTAGGCTATGCAACACCTCTAATCCTTTGGCATCATTAATCAATTTCCTTAAGTTGTTCCTTATAGGTACTATTTGTCTCGCTAAGGATTTAGTGCTTAAGGAGTCTTGCAATCCCTCTAAGTATTTGTCTAATTGTTTCAATTTATCTCCAAGAAAATGTGCAATAGTAGTCTCAACATCCATAAAGGTACTAGTTTGTGAAATTCTCATTAGTATGGTAGGATTAGGGATCAAGTCCAAAATGGGCATGGTATTGGCAATACCTTGCATGAAAGAGTTGGAGGACTCAAAATCCACAATGGATGTAACAAAAACACAAGATTCCATAAGTCTACAACTTTATCTCATTGGAGTATTGGAAATGTGACACCAAGTTGTGAAGCTCATATGAGTTTCAAAACATTAAGTGTGCCCACAATGCACAATAAATTACCAAACAGTCAGTCATATTAAAACACTCAGGAGTAAAAATCAGAAAGCAAAAGAAGATAAAAGATATGGAAATAGAGGTGTGACAAAAATTTGAGCAAAAAATAGCCAAACTAAGTCACCTAGGGAAACTATGTGGACTGTCTAGGTTGTTGTAGATTTAAAAATTTGGTTAAGCCACCAAATTATTCTCCAAAATTTACCCAATTTCTGATTATGAAATTCAAAATGCACGTGTGCAACAATTTGTAAAATTTCCAAGAAATAAATAGTAATTCTAAATACAATTTCTAGATCTAAGATGCAACAATTTACTAATCCCAATAGGCCTAAATCTGAAAAATGATGATATTGATGCAATTTTGAAACAAACAATGCAATTTTTTTTTAATCTTTTTGAGTTATATGCGAGATACCTAAATGAATGCAATGAATTTCAGATTTGTTTTCCAATTTAAAATGACCTAATGCAGATAATGCAATTTGAAAATAAATTAGACCTAAGATGATTGAAATTAACCCTATAATGTAACGTATGATGCAATATGATATGCATTTTTTTGAATTTTTATGCTTTTTATGATATACAAATAAATGCCTAAATGAAAAATCAAAATAATGCAATGGTAAACCTAGATATAGGATGATTTTCCTCAACTTTCAGAAGGTTTATGATGTTAACATGATAGGTTCACCAAAATGAAATTGTGAAAAAGGTAAACCCTAAGATTTTCACTCTAGGTTTTAGGCACTTTTTCAAATTGTATTTCATTTAAAATTGAGGTGGTGGGGGTTTGATATATTTGGACAAGATATATGACTAACTTACAACTTGAAAGGTGAGCCAACCCACCCTTGAAAAAATCTGAAATGGACCTAAGGATAAAGTGTAATGATTCAACTAGCCTAAGGATTCAAATTGTTGCTTTGATGCAAATACAACAACCACAAAAAGTCACATACAAATTCAGACTACAGAAATGGATAAAGCAGGACATTGTGCACCTGCGATATGAATTTGAGGCAAATTTATCATGACTAAGTCACCTTGAGTGACTATGTCCTAGTAGGAGGATCTCAGAACTGATTTCATAGTCCCTTGATGCCATATCAGAGCCTTCATTTTTTACTTGTATTGTCATATCACTACTAGATATTGTTGTAACTGAGTTTATGTTTGTTGTCAAGGTGTAGGGATTAATTACAACAATGAATAATTGACCTTCAAACTTATCCCAATCTTCTTTAGATCTAAAACTTTCACATTCAAAGGGAGAGGAAGGGTTGTGCCATTTAGTGGCTTGCCTTAGTCAAATAATGTGTTAGTGTTTCCACTTCCACAATGGTAATGCCAATGATAAATGGATAATGATGAAAAGGAATGATGAATCAATAAAGTGTTGTAACTCACCACCCTTCAATGACTTCCTTGAGGGACTGAAGTCATAAAAATCTCCTCAAGGCTTGAATTTTTGTTGCTTGATTTTCTTAGAGACCTACAAGGGTTAGTCAAGTCACAAACAATATGATAACATAAACATGAACAAAATAACATAAAATTTGACATGATGCTTAGATGTTGAATTGATACATTAAATATCTAAAATGCTTCTCTTGACTTGCTTGAAAATGCTTTTGACAATAATTATTGCTCCTGATTCTCAATTCTTTCACTTCTTGCTAGATAGATTTCAAATGATGCAATAACTAGGTATTTATATGCAATTATCCTAAATTCCCAAAAACAAATTCCGATAGCCAACATTGGACATTTGAAATTCAAATAATAAAATGCCACCTCTAACATATTTTTTTTTTGATGAATAGGCAGATATCTATATTAATATAAAGATAAAAATACAAATTCACAAAAAAAGGGGTGTGTGGTAAGAAGGCACACCCCAAAATTCACATGGGTAGAGGTCAAAAAGGCCAAAATAACCGATCACATGGGCCTAGCCTAGAAGTCTAAGAGCAAGAAATAAAAACATTAAGCAGCCAAAGTAGTGCCAGTAGAGCCTGAGGGATCCCTGTCATCCAGATTTTTTCCCCATACATCAGTGGGGTTTGGAGTGATGTTAGGAGGATCACCCCAACCATCATCATCTTTATCTTTATCTTTTTCTTCTTCCTCATGCCGAGGGGAGATTACAAGAGCTAGCTGCAGAATTTTTTTGCCATTGGTAGGCCAGCCAGAGCCAAAAGCAGGCGGAGCATCAGAGGGCCACCCAGAACTGCCACCACCACTCCCAGTAGCACCACCAGAGTGCCAACCCTGACCAGGACACGGCGGAGGAGAACAAGCTCGCTTGGGAGGCTGGGAACCCCGCCGCGCAGGAGGCTAGGAGCAGGGACACGCAAAATCACTCCGCTTCTAGCTCCGAGAGAGTGACTGGCCGTAGGAGGAGGAGGGCGAATCAGGAATCCGAGCCACAATACAAGGGGCATTTCCTCAGTGTTCCAAGAGGACCTATAGGTGAGCCACCTCCAGTGTAACCTTGTTGGCTTACACCTGAATCTGTAGGAGAACATTAGAACAAATAACTGCTTTAGCATAAAGAGACACATTAACATCTAAATGAGAATGATAAAATATACAAGAATTTTTGTCTTTCTAGATATTGAAGAGGATTTCCACCTTGAAAGTGTGCCAAAGCTGGGTGAACTTAGCCGGGGTTCCAGGCGGGTCCCCCAGTAGAACCATATGCAAAGAGAAGGGTTCCGATCGAAAAGGCTGAAATAAATCATGAATCCAAGACCAAAGCTATTGAGCTCTGGGAAAAAACCAAAAAAGATGCTTAAAGCTTTCAGATTGCCCACAAAAAGGGCAACGAGGGTCAGGAACCCCCATATGAACAAGTCGAGAACCCACAGGCAAGCCTTGGAAAATATTACACCAAGCAAAGTGGGCCAACTTCGGATTAACAATTGCAGACCAAGTGGCATCAAACCTCTTATGCCAAGTATGGGTAGAGGAATTAAGAAGCCACCTCTGGTTCAAAGAACTGATCATAGGAAAATGGGGTGAAAGCCACCTATAACCATGTCGTGGCTTGTAGCTCCTAAGAGGAGTGTCTAGAAACCATTTCCAGTCTTTCCACCAAGGTTTGTGCCCACGAATGCCAAATTTTTGAAGCATGTCTGTCGGAATGGTGCTCACCAGCCTGTCAAAAATAGGACGGTCCTGGTTTTGAAGACTATACTGGGCTTTAAAAGTATCCCACTGCAAGAGACGCATAGTGGGCCAGTGAAAGAGCTGATGTAGTGTTTGAATACCCTTTCTGTGAAATCTGAGGGCCTTGAGCCAAGGTGACTTGGCCAGGGGTTGACCATTCTGAGCCAGAAGGGGTGACCACCATAAGTTATGCTGGTTGATGGAAAGCCCATCACAAAATCCAGCCCCGACCCAACGGAGCCATGGCTTAACAGTTTCCCAAGAGCGTCAGATGCTCTTGGCCACAAAGAAGCCAACAATTTGAACTGACTCCCGCATAACTAGGAGGGTTTGGAGACCAATTCCTTTCCATGCGGGCCTGTGAACAGGAAAACCAGACTGAATGCAATGCCTGAGGAGAATTTTCCAGGCTTCATCTCCGGTGAGAGCTTGGATAATCCATTTGACACAGAGAGCAGTCCCTTGCCATTGAGTGGAGAGAAAACCAAGCCCTCCAAAGTCCTTGGGCAGACACCAATATTCCCAAGCGACCTGATGAAAACCCTTGTGGGTTTCAGAGGAGGCCCATAAAAAATTTTGAAGCAATTTTTCAAGCCTAGTGTAGGTAGCTTTAGAAGGAGCCCAACAGGAAGAATAATAGATATGAGTGGCTGCTAATATTTTAGAGCAAACTTGGAATTTTCCAGCCAATGAAAGAGGCTTAGTAATCCAATAGGCTAGCTTTTGCTCAACCCTAGAGAGCACGGCTTGTCAAAGCTCCCGAGGGGAATCCCAAAAGGCGAAGGGGATGCCCAGAAACTGAAAGATTTCTCCCTGCCCAATCCACTTCCAGTTATAAGTTTGGAGCCATGCAGGAGTGGGGAGCACTGATTGCCTGTAGCATAAGGTCTTGTGCCATAGAATTGTAGAACCGAAGGCAAGAAAAAAAGTATTAAGACAATCAAGGGTGACAGTGATGGAAACTTCATCCTCCAAGAGAGTGAGAAAAAAATCATCCGCAAAGTGGCCATTGACAAGCTGCTCCTGGGATTCCAGGAGAGAGATCTCTTTAACATGTTGCTGAGAGACAACATGGGCCAGAAGATATCCAAAGCCTTCAACAACTAGCACATACAAATTAGGGGCAAGATGGAACAAAAAATACCAAAAACAGAAGACTAGCGACCATTAATGGTAATGCAAGTCGAGGCATCAGAAAAAGGCATACGAACAGACCGTAAAAAGTTAGGTCCAAATACCAATCCTTGCAACATCGCAAGAATGAAAGGCAATTCAATGCGGTCATATGCTTTGGAAAAATCAATTTGAATGAACACCGCTTTCTGGTTTGACCACCTGGCCCACTCCATGCCTTCCCAAACAGCGATAATGTTATCTAGAATAAACCTGGATTTAATGAAACCAGTCTGCTCAGGACACACAACCTGAGGCAAGAGGTGGCAAATTTTCAGGGCCAGGGCTTTGACAATGATTTTGTAGGAAATATTGAGAAGCGTGATGGGCCTCCAATTGCAAATATCCTCTGAATCCCCAGGCTTAGGTATGAATTTAATATTTCATTTATTTATTAAATTGCCTAGAGAGTTGGTTTGAAAGGCTTCAAGATAAACATGATGCAAATCACTCCCAACACAGTCCCAAAGAGCTTTGTAAAATTCACAAAGAAAGCCATCAATCCCAGGAGCCTTATCATTGGCCATAGAGGAAACAATTTCCTTGAGATCATCAATTGTTAAAAATTGATCACAAAAATTAATCTGGGCTGAAGAAAGCCTATGTGGCACAATAGCAAGGCAGTCCTAAAGGGCTTGTTGGCGTGCAAGCGTGGGGTCTTGAGCAATGAAAACTTATTCATAGTGACACATAAAGGCCTGGAGAATATCCAGTAGCTCAGAGACCACCTGGTTACCATCTTTGATTGCTTTGATGCCTGGGGATGAGTGCCTAACATGAAGGGCCAAAAAAAACTCTTTGGAGGCATGATCACCAATTTTGAGCAAGTGAAGCCGCGCTTTGATTTGAGTGCCTCTAGCAGTATAATTATCAGCCACTTGCTTTTGCTGCCTTAAATCCACCACACTAACTTGATCTGATGGGGAGAAAGGACTAGCCACCAAAGCCTCCATAGTAGTACGCAAGTCGGCAGTGGTGGCCTCATAAGATCGCTGATGAAAGATAGCCAACTGGCGCCCATAAATGCGTAGTATGAGTGATGGCATCATTCCACCAAACAATCCAGCTTGTATGGCCAGGTGACCTGCACTCCAAATTCCACACCAGGTGAATGTGGGCCAGGGTGGGCTTGTGACAAAGCAAAGACGTGTTCAAAAATAATTGGGTCTTACACGTGCGAGGCTGACAAGATGCCAATTCAATTCTAAAATAAATTAGGAAGTGATCAGAAAGAGTCACATCCACTAACGCCTTGACTGGCAAGGTAGAACTAGTAAAGGAAAAAAAATGTTGAGCTGAGATCATGGCACGATCAAGGCATTTAAAGACTCTATCAGAACCAACCCTGTAGTTGCACCAATTGTGCTAGAGAGAATGAGAATGGCGGCAACCCATATTGGGATCAAAAAGCCCCAATTTATTGCGCATGTAAAACCATGCCTCCCTTTTGTCTACAACCCAACGGAAAGGAAAGGTGCCATTCTTGTCATACGCCATCTCCACCATATTAAAATCTCCATAGAGAAACCAGGTGACAACTGGCAGAGAATCAATAATCCAGCGCCAAAGTAGGCAATGCTCCACGACATCATTAGAGGCATAAACATTAATAATCCCGAACGAATGATTCTCAATATTGAGAAGAACTCAGACTACCAGCTAGGAGGGGTCAACCCCATGGTCCACCATGTAAGAATGCAATCGTGGGGCCAAAAGAGTGGCAGCTCCACCACGACCAACCTCATGCAAAGTGCAAAACATAGTACTGGCTGGCCAAATAGAGTGACAAGCCGAAGCGAGCAAAAAACCTAAAATTTTAACTTTTTGGAGACAAAGCACTTCAATCCCTGGATATTTCTGCAAAGTATTCCTAACAAAATACTTCTTGGAGAGGTCAGTTAGACCTCGGAAATTCCATGAAATAAAATTCATGGATGAAAATCTTCCATACTTGTAGAATCCAGGTCCTCTTCACACAGGGAAGAGAAGCTATTCTTCAAAAACTCTTGTGGAATGAAACCAATCTGCATAGAAGGAGAAAACCTCGATTTTTAAGGGACATATTCTCCTTCTTCCAGTGGCAGAGATAGGCTGTGAGATTGTCGTTGAGTTCCCGTTGCCGAAGAAAAAGCTGGTTGAGCACACAAAACAGCCGCAGGATGAGGCGTGGCCTTTGACCTAGGTTGTACAACAATAGAAGTGGCTCATGAGGGAGCAGTTGTCCCCTTCTCAAAAGGGTTTGAAATCATTTTGGTCAGTTCAGGGGCCTTGGGAGCTGACCCAGAACCAAACGACGTATTTTTTCAGTTTGAAACCATAGTCCATTTTGTTTCAGCCTTAGTAGAAGGCTCTATCGGATGAGGCTTTTCAACATCCTGTGATTGTGAAGATGTACGAGGAACTATCAAAGGGCATTCCTTGATCTTGTGGTCAGCTGACTGGCACCAATAGCACGTGTTGGATAGATTGAAGTATGTGACTTTCTGGGTGTGTCTAATAGCACCAATTTGAATGTCTACAAACTCTTTCAAATCCTTGGAAAAATCAACTTCCACACAAACCCTCTTCTGTGGATGGGCTTGGAAGAACCTATCAGGTTTGATACAAACAACCCTCCCCAAAGAGGAAGCAATATGGTTCAGGAAGGCTACACATGGCAGAGGTAACCGGGGAAAATCAATCCAGACCGGAACATGCATTTTGGTGTCTTCTGAGACAACAAAATCCCAGGTCCATGCCTGGAAAACCAACAAGGAGGACTGGACATACCAGGGTCGATGACCCAAAATAGCTTGGACATGACTAACTTCCGCAAAGCGGAACAAAAAAAAGCCTTTGGTCAGATTTTGGACCATATCAAGGCGGACCGCATGAGGGACCTAGGCCTTGCTGACCTAATCTTTCAGCACACTTTCGGGGGGAGTCCTCCCAACAAAATAACCCACAAGGGTGTGTTGTTCGAGCTATTGGCATGCATAATCAAAATCAGGTAAAGGTAAAACTACATCAGCAGGGGCATCAAAATGCTTACCTCGTGAAAGACTTTCAAAAAAAAATTTAAAGGGCGTTTGTTCGGTGGGGGAGCCATTAAACTATGCCGACGAACCACTAACACCAACATGAATTGTTGGGTTAGTACCGGTTGAAGGCATAATAAACCCCTAAATCCACAATAAATGTGGCCGTACTCAATGAAGGAAACAATTTCCTACGTAGGAAGCACAGTATGATGCAGAAGGGGCCACATATGACCTCAGAAAACACAAAACCCTAGCAGAGCTCATTCACCCTAGAAATGAATTTGAGTCATATAAGTTGAAATTTATACCTCTGACATATTCAATTTTGGAGGAAAAATAGGGGACTAAGTCACCCTAGGCGATTGTGTCCCAACCCTATTTTGCGAGGCTTAAGATTTCAAGGATAAAATATTAAATGAATGCTTTGGATTTTTGCTTGTAATTTGTCATAAAATGTTAAAATGGGCCACAAAATGCATAATTTTGGAAATTAGGTGTTCAATAAGTTCCATACACTTAGGGGGAAGAAAAACATAGTGTGAAATAGTCATGGGTGATAATTTATTATGCTACATGTCTATATAATAATTCTTGATGTCTAAACTTTCGCTTTTCACCTAACATGATTATATGCAACTAACATGTTTATGGTGATGTAGCTTAATAATTTTATGTAGAATTGAATTAGGTCTCTTCCCTGGGGGCAAATCCTTGCAGATAGAAGACTTTTCTTCCCCTATACATCTTAGGTAAAATACTCTCCTTTTACTTTAGATCACATTTCCTCTATAACACATATGCTCATTAAAGTGGGGGCAAAATGTAATGTCATAAATTGCATCCTATAACAATTTTTCATTACATACATCTCCCTCTTTATATAAATTAACATAATTATGCTTTCTTCCAACCTAAAACCATCTCTCGCCATCTGACATGCCTAGTTTCTTGACTGTCGAGTCTAATTTTCTCACAGACCTATGTGCACTGTAAAGATATTCACAAGTTGTACTCATGTCCTACAAAAATCCATGACTAAGTTGGTCATTGAGACATTACACCTATTTTGTTTTGGAAGTATAACAACTTTTCTAACCTACAAACTCATCAGGAGTCTCTCGAACACACCATTTGAACCAAAAAAGTTCCTCTTTCTTGAGGATTCAAATTCATTCAATATTGTTCTCTTGAAAAATATAGACAAATCTCTTCTTTTCTTATTCTCCACCATTCTATAGCACTTATTGAGCATACACAAGCTTCTCAATCTCTTCTTTACACATATCTTTCAAAAAATTATTCTAAAGCTTCCAGAGTAAACTCCATTGTTGCAAATATGTGCTCATTGTCATCTTGGATTTTCTCATTGCTTCTTCACTGCACCAACAAGTTACATAGCTTTTGTGCTTGCGAGTGGTAACCATTCAAGTCTCTTCATTAAATTATATTATCTTTATTTTTTAATCATATTATTCTCTTTATTATTTCAAGCCTATTTCCACTATCTTATCTAAGGTTGTTCATGGAGGTAGAAACACCAATATGGGGGTTTGACTATGACAAAATCCTATATGACCACCCAAAAGTTTCTCTTTGGTATTGTGTGTGTAGGTATAGGTGGAGTAAGTACTTGGAAAAAGCTTAGAATTCATCAAATATTTCCAGTGATTTCTTAAACCTCTCCTTTTCATTTTCGTCTAATTTTCACTTAACAACTTTATTTCTATCACTTATTGTACACTTGCATTTTACACCCCTTTCACACATAGAAATATTTGGAAGTATTTTGTGTCTTCCTATGATGAATTCTATTTTTGTTCATATGGGACAACAATGTGGCATGTTGTCATTTGACAACCATGCATTTGTCTTGGATAGAGAGCTTGTTGAGCTGTCCGAACGGCCTTTGTACCCTGCAGTTTTAGTTTTTGATGTCTGAAAGGTACATATAATTTATGTTATCGATTAAAACTCACATTCCTCTATTTCCAGTTCACTTGAGTCATGTCAATTGGGGTAGTTGAAAGATAATATGCTCCTTGAGACCCTGCTATCTTGAGGGTAGAAAATTCCCTCCTCTACACTTACATGTCACATAATCCATCATAAATAACTTCCAAACCTTACAATTTCATAATATTATCTTACATATCATATTGACATTAGACTCTCTTACAACTTCTTACACACATATCAAGGCAGCTAACACATGACCATTAATGCCACATCATAGTGGGATTCTCTCTTTCCTATGAAATGAGAAATACTAGATAAATATATAACATTATGATATCAAATTTAAGATACATTTCCCAATAATTATGTCATGCCCAAATTACTCTTCTTTAGTGTATTACGTCATCTACTTTTATCCACGCTTTCCAAGTTACCATATGTTTCCTTTACTTCCTCTCTAGCCAATTTTTGTTTGTATATGTTTCTTCTCATAGATATCCCTTTTGGCTCTCAAAACCATATCCATAGCCCTAAATATTTCCCATAAAAACTAAGAATAGGGATGATTTTTCAATTTATGGTAACAAAGAAAAATCATAATTAAGACCAATTATTAAGGCATAATTTTTCTTCTTCAATTTAGGCTATGCTAAGCCTATGAGGGTAATTCCTTAGGCTCATAAAAGATATAGAGAAATAATATGAATAAATATTTCCTTGAGACAAGCCATGAAAAGCCGTACCTTATGCACATGAAGCTCCTATAGGTTTGTCTCTAAACTTCACAATACAATCTTGCACATACAAGGCCTAAGAATCCTATCAAAGAATATAAAAACTTTGTACATGCAACTAAAGATGATATATAAAATTAAATCCATTTATATATATCCCCTTACACTCTACATAAACATATATAAACTATAACAAAA
>CM021108.1:462261420-462420474 GCA_007115665.2 Sequoiadendron giganteum
GATCATCCAGTCACCGGCAAATCCAAGACAAACAAAGGTCACGAAGAGATGTTTTAAAGACTGAAGACGAAGAACACTGAATAAAATCTAAGTGTGGAGAAGATGGGCACCCCTGAAGGAGAAGGGTGCCCAAACTTTTGAGGTATCAGACGATCAAATTTGTAGAAGACTCCTCCAGCATAACTTCGTCAGACTGGACCCAGCTTTCCATCGAATCCGTCAGCTCGTCCGCCAAAGTCAGCAGTCGTCAGATGTCGCAAGGCGAACAGAGGAGAAAAGTGTGAGAAATGGCAAGGTTGGAAGCAACAGTGAAAATCCAAAATAAAAACTAACTCTGGAAGCTTTGGGCGCCATACCTCAAGAAGGGCGCCTAGGGTTTTGAGCCACCAAAAGTCAATTTCTGAAGATGAGGCATCCAGAAGACCCCTTCCAGAATCATCTCAGCTATCTAATGAATCCGTCAGCCAGTCGGTCTGATCAACACAACACCCAAAATCATGAATTCATCTAAAGGTCAAAGGACAAGCAGAAAATTGAATATCATGAAAATGGCTAACACTGGAAAAAAAGGGCGCCCTTATCAAGGATAGGCATCTGACATTTCGAAGGGTCAAACGAACTTTTTAGCATATGACGTCCCCGGAACAATGTCTTCAGAGTCGATCAAGCTCCGTAATGTAATGCTCAGTTCGTTCGTTGGATCAATCTGGAAATCAAGAGACAGAGCTGAAACAAGGTTACAAATTGAGTTGAAAGTGAAAACAGTGAAAAAATGGCTAAGTCTGGAGAGACTGGGCGGCATACCTCAAAAAGGGTGCCCAACTTCTCATGCCTTAGAGAATTTTTTGAGAATTTCAAAATTTTCAAAGAGAGGAAAAACGCCTTTGTTCAATGCATGAGCCAAGTTTAGGGTTTCATCAAATTAGGGTTTGGAAAGTTCTTTTCTCAAAGCAAAGCATATTTAAGGCACCTTTGCATTTCATTATTCATTATTTTCAATGCAGGTGGGCTTCAAGGAGAAACATAGCAGCAACTTCAAACCCTTATTTTCAAAATTCAAGAGTTTAACTTACTGGTTTTTCCATAAATTTTCAAATCAGCACTCCAGAACATCAAATCTTTGAAGGAGGAAGCCATTACTTCCAATTTTCAGCGAGCTGGTTTATACTAGTTCTATCTTCTGGATTATTTTTGAAGGATTTTCTCAAGATTGCAGCAGCTGCTTTTTATCTTGCATGTTAGAGAAAACTTCAAATTTTACAACTTCCAATCTTATGGGTCTATCCTAAATCTTCTTCTGGACTAAACCCATATCACAGTTTTTTCAGGGAAACTTCAAGTGGTTGCTTTTTGAGTGAGACTTTGAGGTTTTCAAAATCTAATCAATTGGGTTCATCCAGAATGTGCTCATGAACGATACCCAGATGCCAGCTTTTTTTGTTTTTCGGAGAAAATTAGGGTTTGCTACTTTTTCAGTCTTCACTCCAAACTTTCAAAAACGGACGATCTGGGCTTTCTTGTAACGAAATTCTAAACAAAACCCATATGTCGGAAAAAATTCCTCCGTTTGACGAAGAAAATCAGCAAGTTATTTTTAGGGTTTGTGTTGAGCTTGTCAGAGCATAGTCAAGTTTACAGTCAATCTTCAAGTTTTTCAGAATGGAGTACTCTCCCATCAAATTCAGAGCCAAACAAGTGTTGTATCATAATTATCTGAACGGATGATGTTGGGAAGTGCTTTTCAGTACCATCATGGACATAAAACGTCATCATCTCAGTTGAAGAACGTGCAAAGGGAGTGGTATGAGGAAAAGTACAAGTGTCACAAAAAGTTGTGCAATACTCTTTCGTGGGAGAATCAAGAGAAGTGTTAGAAGCATAAAGTTGCAGAGCCACCAAGTTATCAACGAGTGAGTCATCTTTTGAGGCAACGACGATTTTCAAAAATAAAACTCATAAAGAAGCTGAAGATTTCGAAGATTCTCAAAGTTTGATTGCAAAAGAGGAGGAGATCTTAGAAAAGCGGAATATGGCTATAGATAGTATCAACGCTCCTGATAAAGAGGTAGTTTCCCGCTTTTTGGCGGATGTGAGATTTAAAGTGGCAATCTTCTGGAAGCTTTCTCCAAGCTTTCTTTCCATTCTTATTTCACGCTTTCTTTCTATTTTTGTCTCAATTCTTATCCATTCTTTGAAGAAGAAGGATATCAAGTTGTAATGAGTTGGCATTTCCTATTTTAGATGCTTTCTAGGTTAGATGTTTTAATCTTGTTCTAGATTTAGAAATAAAGCTTGCATGTTGGCAAGCAGTAGTGTAAAAGCAAGGAGATTTTAAGGTTACCTACTCCTCTGCTTAGTTATAAATAAGAGCAGTGTTTACTCATTTTTGGGGAACCGTGCTTGTGATAACAGAATCGCTGAGCTTATGCCTTCATGTTTGTTATCAATTTAGTGTCAGTTCACTTTGTATAAAGAGCAAGTTTGCATGCCTCACTAGCTGCAAATCCTTGTTTAGTGCATGTGTTATGTGTCGATTGTAATCTAGTTTTGATCGCATGTTGCAAGCGTGTTGCTACAACTTGTTGTCCTAGAATTGTAATCTTTTGTTCCAAAAGTTTGAGTGAATAAAATCTTGAGCGTGCTTTGTCTGCCTCGATATAAATATCTCAGATTTTCGTCTATTGTTTTGTGTTAGAAGTGTGAGTAAATAAAATCTTGAAGCTTGCTTTGCTGCTCTTGAAATAAAAGTCTCATATTTCTGTAATACTTTTATGATCTTTTTTTCAGCTTGCCTTAAAATGTATGTTGAAGAAAAGTTTGTTTAAGTATCTTTGTCAAAAAATCAAACTCGTCCATTTCTAAACTCTCTTGCTCTACGTTTACTTAAGAGGGTAGAAACGTTTTAAGTGTAGGTTAAGTTGTAGCTATCTAGTTTCATTAAAGGGAAAACCTCAGCCGCAACATCTAGTGTTCTATAACCTTGTGTTCTCACAGCTAAACCAAAAAGATAGGCGTAATTAAGTTCAGTTTACTTTACTTATGCAACTCAGCAAAAGAGGGAGCTTCCCCTCCTAATTCGAAGAGCAGTTTACTACACATAGCTGTCTGTTTCCAAAACGCATTCCAGAGGTGCGATTTGAAACGCCAACATGATAGACAACAGAAATGAGTGGGTAGGCTCTAGGCATATGATTTTGACATTGGATATGTCAAAGGAAAAAAAGTATTGTTGTTGATGCCCTATCCAGGAGACGCCATTTGTGTTCTCTAGTAGAGATTATTGTTGATTGGAGGGAGATGATTTCAGTAGAGTATGTTATGGACACTTGGGCTACAAGTATTATTGAGGGTACCATACAAGATGACAAGTATACGGTAATCAATGAGCTTATCATTTACAAGGGGAGAATTTATTTGGTACCCACTTCACACTTTAAGTTAACAATTATGAGAGATTTTCATGATATTCTTATGGCTGGTCACCTAGGGTTTTTAAAGACATATAGGCAGATCTAGGAGAGGTTTACATGGAAATGACTCAAAAATGAAGTCCTTAAGTATGTTCAAGAATGCCCCACATGTCAGCAAAACAAACATGAATATACTTATCCTACTGGTTTATTGCAGCCCCTGTCGATTCCCAGTCAGAAATGAGAAAGCATTTCAATGGACTTTATCACAGGGTTACCCAAAGTGCAAGGGAAGGATTGCATCTTTGTTGTGGTAGACAGATTAACAAAATTTGCCCATTTTTTTCTATTTCAGCAATGTTTACAGCAGCACATGTGGCAGATTTATTTTTTAGGGAGATTTTCAGATTGCTTGGGTTACCCAAGAACATAAATCAGTTACAAGGACAACAAATTTTTGAGCTTGTTTTGGTAGGAACTCTTCAAATTGAGTGGGACAGAGCTCAATCCTAGACCAACTATCACTCACAAACAAATGGGCAGACTGAAAGTGTCAACAAGTGGGTGGAAGGATATCTCCGCAATCATGTTTCAGGGCAGCAAAAGGCATGGGTGAGATGGATACACCTTGGTGAGTATTGTTACAATTCCACATACCACATGTCGATCAAGATGTCATTGTTTATAGCATTGTATGGTTATGAACCCCCTAGCTTCATGAACTTGTTGTTTGAAGATAGTAGAGTGTTGAATGCTAAGGATTTGTTACAACAAAGTCAAGATATCATGAAATCCTTGAAGGAGAACTTGCAACAAGCCCAGAATTAGCATAAACAATATGCAGACCAGTATCGCATTGAGCGAACATTTGAGGTTGGTGGCATGGTTTATTTGAGGCTGTAGCCCTACAAGCAGTCCACTCTCAAGAAGAGAGGATCGAAAAAGTTGAAGCCACAGTATTATGATCCATTCAGAATCTCCAAAAGGATTGGAGAGGTGGCTTAATTGAATTTGTCAACAAGTAGCAAGGTTCACAATGTTTTTCATATATCTCACCTCAAGAAGGCGCTGGGACATAATGTAGTTCCTTCTTCTGAGTTGTCATCATTGAACGAAGAAGGGAAAATCATTCTCATTCCTAAGGCTATTATTGATATCAAGGAGCATACTCTTAAGATAAGGACCATTAGAGAGTACCTTGTGAAGTGGATGAATTTGCTAGTTGAGGATGCTACCTGGGAGGGTGAGCAGATTTTGCAACATCCAAAGTTAAAATTGCTTGGAGATCAATTCTGGGGAGGGAGGACTATAATGTCCCCTCTCTAAGCGTAGCCAAATTAATATTATTTTAATTAAACACTAATTTTTTTAAGTAACTTACCGTTTATTAAAGTAATACTAAAAAAGGAGATATAAGGTGTTTTTTTTTTAAACAAAAAGGTGAAGTTATATTTTTAATTGTGGGGGTCATAAAAGGAGACATAAGACTTGAAATTTTAAAAAGAATAAGAGAATTTCAAGAAAGGGGTGTGGGAGTTACGGATGGAAAAAAAACACAATTTTTGGCACAATTTTCAATATGCAAGAATTTTGGGATAAGTGAATGTTATGTTACTGGAATTTTTTGAACTTCGTGAAGACACCAACCTTCATGGGGAATATCATCTCCGGAGTTGAAAGATACTTCCTAGGTGATGGTTGACAATCTCACTCGGAGGCTATGCTGGATTTTTCATTGCTATTAGTGATTTTCAGGGTCACAGATTTGATGAATAATATTATACAATTGTGCAAGAGAAATTGGAATTTTTGTGGTGTTTGTTTGTTTTCTCTAAAATAAGATCAATTTCCAGAAATGGCTGTACTATTCATCCAAGGTAGGACATACACATGAAATTAATGGTCTGGGTTGAAAAAATATATATTTGATTCCCGTTACGGACAAAATTGGGTCCGTACAGTTGAGATAATGAGTTAATAATTTCTATATGATATTAAATTCCATTTTTTGTTGGGAAAAAAATCACAAGCCTTAGAGATTGTGTATTAGAGTCCATATGATGTTGGAGGGAGTCAAAGTGGTTATTTTAAACAAAATATATGCTTGATAATAGTCATCGTGCTAATATTGAAGGTTCAATAGACTTTGAAGTTGATTTGCTCTTGAATTTACGAGAGTCGTGTTCTTTCAAGAGAAATCCACAGTGCAAAAAGGGAGTTTGTACTACTCCGTACAAATTACTTGGAGAAGCCGTGTGCTATCAGCAAAGACAAAATTTAAATTTTAGCCCCGTAAAAGTCAAGTTTATGGGGTCGCACAATCTTTGAAGCAAGCTGTAAAATTTTTGGATTATTAAATCTTTGGCTGTCGTACAACATTTTTGGAAGTGTCTGAGCGGGTGATGTGGTTAATGAAATCAACATTGATCCTGAGGTCTGAATAATAAGGCGTGATGTAGGGAAAAGGAAATCAAGTCCAAAGAGAACCAGTCGTACCATTATATCACCTCTGTCGTACTTTGTCAATCTGGAGTGTCAAAGTTTAGACTGGATGCATGGAGATTTCAAATTGGACTCACAGGCAGAAATGACATTCAGCAGATTTAAATATTGAAGCCAGACTTGTTATCAAGTTTCCACAGGCGCCTAGACTTAAAAGAGGTCAGGAAATATTACATATAATTTGTTTGTGTATTTTGTTCAAAAACCAGAATAATGAATTAACAAAATTGTAGTTGCTTCCTTTCAAACAGTGCAATCCATTCTTTATTTGTTGTATCAATGTAATGTGAATGTTACCTAAGAACTTGTTAAACTGTCAACTAAAACAATACAAGAAAATTGAGAAAACACTTCCTGTGTTTATATGCAATCTATCGGTGAGGATTCTTTGAAGTTACATACAGAGAATTTGGAAACAAAAAAAAAAATGGGGCAGACTATTACAGCAACCTCTCCTAAAGCTGCAAAAGAAAGTGGAAAGAAAGGAACTTTATAGCAAACCTATTCTTAAACAACCAATAAAATATAAACTGACTAAAGCGGCCTAAAACTAGGCCCTTATCCACTACTTGGAAAGATAGAACCGAGAATAACCACTACTAAAATAGCAATTTGCACAAGTAGCTCTCTAGGATTTTAAAGCAATTTCTGAATTAAAACTGTTGAATCCTCCTAACTAATACAAAAACCCTAACCCCACCATGGATCCATCCATAAGCTAAGAAATAATTTTTAGGGTTTTTGTCAACACTGGAAACTGAAAATGAAATGCTAGAATGATTGTTCCTATCAGCAAACTGTAACATGATTGCCCAGGATTTGAAAGGACTGAAAACTTGAAGTTGAAACCTTTGAATGAAAATATGACAAACCTTTGAATCTGAAACCGTAACTGTTTATAACTGAAAAATATGTTCAAAACTTCTTTCATTGCTTGCTGAAGACCTAACTGTTTCAGCTGATGACAAATGCTCAAAATCAGGTACGAATACATCCAAAATGTATAACTGCTGTTATATGCAATCTGGACCATTATTTCACTGCTGTAATAGATTGAAGAGCCCTGTCACCTTTGTTTTGTCTTTCTCTGCCGATGCATGAAACAGAGGTATCATGAAGTTATCAAAGCCTGCCATCATGCATACTCAAAGTGTTGCTCTTTCAAATGACTGCAAGCACTGACCTTCACTGTTTGAAGATGCTGAAACCCTGTGATACTCATTTCCAATACTTGAAACATGGTCTTTCCACTCAAGTGCACCTCCTTGATACTTATGTCACATTATCTTGCTTCCTAGGCACACTTTAACACTACCTCTCCCACTTTTTCCACTTGAATACTCTTAAAACAAGATTATTTCAGTCTGGGCAGAAAATTAAAAAACACTTGAGCCAAGTTTTCATGTTTGGCAGATCTTAGACAATTAAGCCTCCCACAAAATTGCCATCTGTCAGAGTCTCACAGAACTTATTAGTGGCTAAGCCAGCTCACATGCGTCCCCACTTTATGTTATTTGAGACAAGTTAAGTTTGGGCAGAACTGTTGTGCATTACTGCCATTTTTGAAGGAAATTTCAGTCACTTTAACCATGTTTATTAATGCAGGTGGAAATTTATAACACTTTGGCCAACTTTACTAATTACTGGGCAGAAAAATCCAATGGTTGATCCCAATTACAAGCGTGCCTCTTTTACTTAAACACACTTTGCCATCTTTTAAAATCCTTGGGCAGAGATTGACATTGGCATTGTTTGGAATAACTGGAAGAGATTTAACATGGTTAAGCCATCTTAGGTGGGTGCTAGGCTCACTTAAACCCATTTTCCAAGCTTGGGCAGAAGTTTTGGATGGTTGGACCATCACAAAAGTGTGCCTGGGCTTTTAAGGGCAAAGCTCTTGTCTGATTTTGCCAAATTTTGCAGATCTGGTCAAAGATTCTCATGAATTAACCAAATTTTTGGTTAAGGCAAAACTTCTTGTGAAATTTGCCAGGCAGAAAAACCCTTTAATTTTTCCACTTTTCTTACCACTGCTTCATGGAATTTCATAAGACATAAACCACAAGCAGAATTTTGAGCGGAGTTTGTCCTTGATGTCGCCACTTCTATTGTTGGTGGAAACATCACTTGGTTGAACTACAACAAAAGTGTGCTCAAGTAGAGTAAACAAGTTAACTTTACAATATTCCATAGCCAAGGTGGAATTCTGACCAGACTTAATCATGTAGACAGAACAACCAGCCAAGTGGACAACTTATATGGTTCAAAACTTCAACCCTCATGATCGTTAACTCAAGTTGTGTGAAATGGAGATGCTGAATGGTTGAATCCTTAGCCATTTTTCCATTCTTTGCCCTGCCCCTTGTTGATGCCTTTGACATTTTCTCAAACAGTATCATTATTTTTTGTCAGATGTGGCGATCACCATCCTCCTGCAAAAGTCATTAGTTGAAGGATAAAAACCATCACATGACAAACTTTGCAAATTGACCAGAGAAAACATGAACTGAATTGGATTGACACACAAATGATGATCATTTTGACAACAAATGAACAGAATGCATGTGCGTACATTGAGTTTTGTGGGGATGAAACACAATTAACATTTGACAAAGATGGCAGATCAAAATTTTATACAGGCACCAGATTGAAGCACTTGCAATAAATTTTTGGTTTTTTTTTACCTCTTCTCTTGTAAAATAATTGCATGTTATTGGGGATGTCCTGACTCCTAGCATCCTCATAATGTACCTAAAGTTGGGGGCATCCCCAAATTGATCTTCCAAATTGAGGGGTTGTCCCAGTTTATTTAGAATTTCAGGGATGGAGCATGGATATTGTCCCCCTTCCCATGCCCCCAATTTGACTCTATTTCCAAGGACAAGTAAAGAAACCCCAGGGACACATCCTCAAGGTAGCCTAATATATACATGATAGGAACAAGTGTACATTTTTCGCTGTGGCAATTTCTATGTGCATTCACTTGCTTTATAGCACTCTTTTGTCATTGATATTATTGTTACAATTTATAAAATAAATAAAAAAATTATCAAATAAACATTAGGATACAATTTGAACTAGTGACAGCATGAAAATGTAGTTTGTTGCAGGATCAAAAAACAGCATGAGTTATAATAAGTGTGATATTTTATATATTTATATCCCTCTTAAAAGTATGTAATTTTAAATTTTTAACCATGTGGAAAATCTATGACCTTTGCAAGTTGTACAACTAGATATTAGTGACAAGTTCATCCACAGCTGAACTCATCTTACCAGTTCAACTGGGGTTGAATCCATCATTGATGAGACAAGGCACATCTGATGGATTCATCAATAATTGAAACTGTCCCACACAGGCCCAAATAGCAAAGATAACAATCCATGCAAGAATAACAGCTCTTCTTGCTGTCTGTTCACATAGGAGACATTACTTTTCCTCTTGGTTGATTCATTGAACCTTCCTCTCCTATAAATACACCCCATTAAGGATATGTTTCTGAGATAGGTGGAGAAAAAGAGATTTGTGAAGGTTGAAAGAGCTTACATTAGCTGAAATCAAAGGATTTTTCTAATTGTAATCCTTTCATGATCCTAGATATTGTGGTTGTAGTTCATTGCCAATGATTCTTGGATAACTAGACTATGCTTAGTCATGGATTTCACTGTGTACAAATGATAGGATGCTAGGAAGATGTTCTAGAGGCCCTCATGAAAGGAGTAAGCTTGTACAATTGATCTTAATAGTCAATTTTTACTAGAGATTTCTTCCCACGTTAGGTTTCTCTAGGGTAAGTCGTGCTGATCCTCTTTCATGTGATATTGCTGCTTCACTTGTTTATGTTATTGTTTTGCAAGGTTCCTAACAATCCATTGCACAAGTGGATAAGATGCAGTTGTATATTAGGAAAATCAGTTATTTGAAAGCATGGTACTTATTTTTCTCAACATATGATTTTTGGAATTAACCTCACATGAGCATACTCTTGGTTGCACTACTATGTTACCAGTCCAGCCCCTAGACAGCCTGAGTCCCAGTTCGATCCATCCCAGGTTCAAGGTTCGAACTTGGTCCTTGGTAGGTTCGGGCAGGGTCCCTTCCACAATTTGTGGGTCCGTCCCGAACGAACCCGAGCGAACCCAGGGGGAATTTGGGCAGATTTCACGAAAAATAGGCGAATTTTGCCTTTTTCAAACTTCTTTTAAATATTTTTTACTTTTTCTACACTCTAAAAAGTGCAATTCGCCCCCAAAACCCTAAGATGATGTGCACCATGAAGGTTTGTGTGCTTTTGAAGGTCTTAATTTGGGTCTTATTGTGAATGCAAAATGGTGTACGCCATGAAGGTCTTAATTTGGGTTTTATTGTGAATGCAAAATGGTGTACGCCATGAAGGTTTGTGTGGTTTTGGAGGTCTTAATTTGGGCTTGGTGGTGGGGGCTCAGCCCCTCCACCCTGCCCAATATCGCAATAGGGAGCGTGCCTAGGGCACTACCCCTCGACCCTGCGAGGGGCTCTGCCCCTCAATCCCATTGGGGGTGTTGCCCCCAAACCCCCACAAGGGGTGCTACCCCTTGACCCTGCTCACCCCCACGAGGGGTGCTACCCCTCAACCCCACTGGGGGCACTACCCCCAAATGCCCATTGAATTCATTTGATTTGCCAAGTACTCTCCAAGTTTTCAAGTTTGCCTACAAGTCTTCATCTATAATATTGTCATTCAATTGGACAACCTTCCCTTGATGTTACTTTATGCTTACCTGCAAGGAGTAATGCAATAATGTAGTTAATTTAAATATATAATATATATCATGACATTCGAGTTTGACTAATTGACATTCTAATATTTTTTATTTTTATGGTGGTTTTTTATAATATACAATATATGAAGCTATGTGTGGTATTTGGAACTTAATTACTGTCGTAAATATGTATATATTTCTGATTTTTATATGTTTTTGTATAGACGAACCCAACCCCAAAAAAAAATTTGACCGAACCCACAAACCGAACCCTTGAACCCAAACCCGAACCCGAACCCGAACCTGTAACTTAGTTGCACTATGGTTTTGTGAATTGATTAAACCATTTACAGGGGTGTAGTAGTATTGTTTGGGGTATGAATTAAAGGATGAAATGAATGTAGCCATATATGTAAGCATGTTAACTCTTGCATTAGGATTGTAAGGTGTTAAAAATCAGCCATAGTAGTTGTACATGCTACAAAAATCCTACTTTGAAAGCTTTAAAGTTCTTCATATAAGCTTAGAACTTGTGAGAAATAAGGATTTGTAAAGAAATCCATGTCAATAAGACTTTCCAAGGGAATATCCATGAAGTTTATGAATAACCAACAAAAGGATTTTTCTTTTAATAAGCATTGCTATATATCATATAAAGAAATAGAAATAGAAAAGGTATATGCGTAACACAAGTTCTTGATAAGTTTTAATCATAGGTAGCTGAGTTTATGCTATCAAGACTGATTTGTTAAGACAGAAATACAAGAATTTCCAGCATGGCCTTTATCTTATTCAGATGCAATCGTGAGTGATATGACCCATGGTTGGGAAGAAAAAGCTTTAGCTAACCTAAAATCAGCCTCGCATAATGATAAGATTAATATATTGTAAAGTTCTTATGCATAACATATGAGCTCAAATTTCATGGAATTTGGTGGTGGCAGGGATACACAGGAAACATTCTATACCACCTCTACACAAAATCAATTGTAACAGTAGATTGAAAACAAGTTGGCAAAACGACATCAGACCAGATTGAACATTGTTTCATAGATTCCAGACACCTGTGTTGTTAGATACTTCAGTTTCAGTAAAAATCTGTACTTGTTGATGAGGGGCCTGTGATGGCAAAGGAGGCAATTCATGAGGGACCAGAACTTGTTGATGGGAAGATCTCCAATGTCAAACAACTAAAGAAGACTAATGGAAACTCAAGTCTGCATTGAATAACATATGAATGGCTGAGAAGATACAAGCAAACAAATAAACAAATGATACAAGAAACCAAGCTAGATGAAAAACAATCGGCACATTGTTCAGACAAAAAGCAGGAGCAGCCTAAGAACAGCAACAGAACTAGAGAGCAAAGTAAAAGCACAAATATTCGCAGCACAAATAATTTAAATAGCTAAGCTTCCATATAGTTCGGTTTGCTAAATGCATTAAGTTTAGGACATGTTTAATGGTTTCTTAGCTATTTGTATGATTTATCCACATAATAAAAGTGAACAAAAACAGGCAATTTATCAGCTTATTACAGTAAATAATTATTTGATAATGATGGTAAAACAACATCTACCTGCTGAATATACTCAGAAAGGTCTTCTGCTGACAAATCTACACCCAAAATGCAAGGGACCTGCATCAGCCAACTTTACATTAACCATGTTAATAAATTTAATTTACACTAGAATGAACACATTAAAAAAAACAGTTGTGGATAAAAACCAAGATTGTAACTATTGGTTATTGTTTCGAGACAAGTATTTTGATTAAAATTTGACAATAATTATAATGTATAAAAATATCAATCAATTACCTTTCACTTCATAAATTGATAGATAGTATAATTCTTGTCTGGACTTTAATATCTTCCACAAAAGAAAATGCTTTAGAGTCTTTTATTATTTGAAAACTTCAAAACAAGACAGTTTCATTAAGGAAATAGTTTTTAACTCTATTCAAGCTATATACAAATCACATGTGCAGTTTGCTTCTCGTTAGGGCCATATATCTTCCCAGATGTCAGTTGAGTAGATCACGATTGGGATTAGGATACAATAAGAGACTTTTTCCAGCATATTCATCCTTTCCTCTTAAGATATCATATTAGGAACATAAAAATGATGGCATTGGGTCCTCCATAAATAGTGTCACAACATGCTATCCTTGCCAGAAATATGCTGATGGGAAGTATCTACATTGTTTTTTTATCTCTTTACATGTTTTTAAGTCATTGAAGAAACACTTTAAAACATCCAGGATAACCTCATAAATATTTTTCCAGATAAAATATTTCATGTTATTTTTTGTACAACAAATAGAACAGAAGTCAAAATCTAGTATTTCTTCTAAATCAAAAGCAACATTGTAATGTCAATGAAAATTTACTGTTTTCCAATAATCAAAAGTTGTGTATGCCAGTTTACAAACAAAGACCTGCAGTTCTTGAGAAACCTCGGCAACTCTCAACTCTTGATTTTTATCTATTGGAGGTTTGCCCTTGCATGTTTAGAATAATTCAGTGTTTCTCTGAGTTTCTTGGATAGGGGGATGTGAGGGTGGGGTTTCGGGGACAGCAAAAAGTTTCCTAGATTTCGGGTACCATAGGGGACAGCAGGGTGACAGTTAATAAAATAATATTTGACATTTTAAAATTTAAAATAGCTTAAAGTAAGTGAAAAGAAGCAATCAAATAATCCATTTGATAATCATAATGGCATATTATGATTTTTAAATATGCCAATCTTTGGGTTGGAGGGCCTTGTGGGCCCCCCATAAAGGCTCTAGGTTTCTTTTCTTTTTTAAATTTCTTTTTCTTTAAGAATTTTTGATGAGTGGGGAATGGCCTAACGTTGTGTTACTACCAATACTGGTACCCTATGAAACTCTATTTTTCATTTCAAACTTGTAGTCAATATCCTTTACATGTTAGTCAATGATTAGTCAGGTTATCCTTCTTGTCAGTCTATCAAGTTAGCAAGGCATGGCCTAGTTTGTCTATTAATAGTGTTTGCACATCATTCATGGATGATGAATGGCAAGCTATGATGACTCAAGCTTTTGAAGGCTAGAAGGAGAGGGCAATGGGATGGAATAGTTTGCAAAGCCTCTTCAATACTACATTCAAGCAAAACAAATATGAGTGACAATACTACAAGGGAAAGAAGTTCAAATGGCTACTTCAATTGAAAATGGCGATAAGGAGAAAATGTATTCACCTAAAAAAAGAATTGCATCTTTCTAGTTTGATAAAAAGGATCCTAAGCTACACTTCAAAGAGTTGGCACAATTAATATAGGTAGGATCAGTTAACTCTTACATATCCGAGTTTCAAAAACTCCCAATCATGGTCATAGATGTTTTTGAGCATAGGTTAATTGTTCTATTTATGGAGGGATTGTCAAAACCACTTTGTGGTTGGGTCAAAGCATTTGATCCGAATACTTTACAGGATGCCATCAAGAGGACTCGAAACATGGAGATTTTAACACCTAGAAACAAATTCCAGCCCAAACCATTTCCACCAAAGAAGGATAAGAAACCTTTCCAAAAAGAGTTGCCTAGGAGGAACAACACGGATGATGAGGTTAAGAATGAACTACATAGGAAAAAGCTTTGCTTCTCTTGCAAAGAACCTTGGGAGCCTAGTCACAGTTGTTTGGGGAAAGGGAATGTTCATTACATAGAGGTGGTCTCAGATGATGATGAGGAGAAGATAGGAGCTATTGGTAGTGAGCAGGATGACTCAAATGGTGAACCAACAAATGTGGAGAGACATCCATCAGAACAAGAGAAGGGAGGAACCATTGCAACTCTTTCTGATACCCCTAGTCATAATTCATTCAAAGTAAGAGGGGTCTTACAAGGGCAGTGAGTTATAGTCTTGATTAACAATGGGGCAACCCACAACTTCATAGATGAGGCCCTGGTGGCTTAGAGGGGCTTACAGTCAGAGGACTTCAAGGGCTTCAATGTGATGGTTGGAGATGGCTTCACCATGACTTGTACTAAGTGAATTCCATAGTTGAGCATAGCTCTGAGTAATTACACAATGACTAATGATTTTCATGTAGTAGGCATTGGGGAGACCAATGTAGTCTTGGGAGTTCAATGGTTACACTCATTGGGAAAGTACTCACAAAAATTTCAAACCATGGAGCTGAAGTTTAGAGTGGATGGAAAGAAGGTGATCCTAAGGGGTATGTCCAATGGTGCACCCAAGATTGTGACAGCTAAGAGGATGGAGAGTATATTCAGACATGGTGATGTTGCTTGTGCAGCCCAATGTTTGATTTCTTCTAAAACTCCTTTTGTTGGTGATGGATAGTATCATGTGGATATCCAATCCATTTTGAATAAGCATAGTGTGGTCTTTAGTGACATTCCTCTTGGGAGAACTCCTGACAGGGGTTTTGAGCATGTGATCGAGCTAGAGGAGGGCTCTAAGCCCATTATTACTACTCCTTATTGGCATCTGAAGAGATTCAAAGAGGAAATCGAGAAAACGATTAAGGAGTTATTGGATGTGGTGCACATCAAGCCTAGCTCAAGTCCCTTTTTTTCTTCAGTTTTCCTAGTGAAGAAAAAAGATGGGACTATGCAAATGTGCATTGATTATTGTGCACACAATAAAAAGACTATCAAAAACAATTATCTCATTCCCAAGATTGATGAACTTTTGGATGAGTTATATGGTGTAGTATATTTTTTGAAGATTGATTTTTTCTTTGGATACCATTAGATCAGAGTTTAGGAGCAGGAAATTCACAAAACAGCATTCAAGTGTCATTATGGTCATTATGAGTTCCTGGTCATGCCCTTTGGGTTGACCAATGCTCTTGCTACCTTTTAGTCTTGCATGAACCACATTTTCAATAGGCAGCTGCAAAAGTTTTTACTAGTATTCTTTAATAATATTCTTATTTATAGCAAGACTTGGGAGGATCATCTCAGGCACCTTGATGAGGTGTTGGGCATCATGGAGGCACAATCTTTGTTTGCCAAAGTTTCCAAGTGTCAGTTTAGATTGACAGAGATACGTTGCTTGGGGCACGTGATCAGTGCGGATGGAGTGAAGGTCCATCAAAAGAAAATTCAAGCTATATTGGACTAGCCACCATTGAAGACACTAACAAAGTTAAGGGGATTCTTCGGCCTTTGCAATTAATACAAGAGGTTTGTGAAGGGGTCCTCTCAGCATGGTGCAGCTCTTACAAATCTCACTAAGAAGGGAGCTTTCAAATGGACTGAGGAGGCTCAACGCACATTTGACAAACTTAAGGAGGTAATGAGCACTTGTCCTATTTTGGCACTACTTGATTTCTCTCAGCCCTTTGTGTTGGAGTGTGATGCTTCTAGTGAGGGGATTGGAGCAGTACTTTTGCAAAACAGGCATCCCATTGCTTATGAGAGCAAGAAGCTCCATGATGCAAAGAGATTATATTCCATCTACAATAAGAAGACGCTTGCCATCATGCATGTGTTGGCAAAATTCAGGCAGTACTTGGTAGGTGGAAAAATTGTTGTTAGACCAGACCATAATAGTTTGAAATACTTCTTTGAGCAAAAGTACTCGAATGAGCGACAACAAAAGTGGATCAACAAGATTCAGGCATATGATTTTGACATTGAATATGTGAAAAGGAAGAGGAATATTGTAGTAGATGCTCTTTCTAGGAAACCCACTATATGCTCCTTGATAGAGATTTCAGCTGATTGGAAGGCTCATCTTTTAGTTGAGTATTCCAAAAACACTTTTGCATGCAAGTTGATGGATGGCAAGATTCATGGTGACAAGTACAAGGTGGTAGATGAGGTCATCTACTACAAGGACATAATTTATTTGATGCCTGAATTGAAGTTGAAGGAGAATTTTTTATGGGCCTATAATGTCCTCGTCTCAAGCCTAATCTTTTCAGTCACCGTTGGCCTATTCCGGAGACACGTAGGCTAGTCGAAAGGTAAAATTAGGGTTTCCTATTTTGATGGAAGTTCTTGCTCGGAGTTGGTTGTTTCAATGGCGGATTCTTTTTGGGTTTTCAAAGAGCTTTGCAATGGTATATTCTTCTGGGCATTCTGAGCATCTTCAGGAATTTACTATTTTTAGTAAATTCTATTCCGAGCAGTAAACAGGTTGGACTCAGGCAGTTGACTTTCCTCTTCAGCGGATTCAATTGGCGTATTCAGATTCTGGCCTCGGGATGCAGTTTGAGGTGATAAGCTGAATTATTTTGAAGAAGTTATGTTTAATGTTATATTTTAACATTGACCCTTGGCCTAGCAACTTTACCTTAAGTTGTTTTTAAAAGAGGTTCTTTATGGGTGGGCGCCACATTAAAGGAATTGATTATATTTCTTATTAAAAGATTTATTCCCCAAGCAAAAGTGGACGCCATCTTCAATGAAGGAATAATTTAATAATTAAAAGTCAAAATTGCAGCTAGAAGGAAAGGACGCCATTGGTTGAAGGATTAGGGTTTGACTCTTAAGAGAAGGTTAGGGTTTCGAGAAGAGTCAACCGAAAATTATAAAAGGAAGACTTTGATCCTCAATTCATTATCTTTTGTCTACAGGAATGTTATGCTGCCGGATTGGCTGTGGGATTGCTTCGGGGAATGAAAGCCTCCTAGCTTGGCATTGCTTCTCGCTTGCAAGATAGCGACTAGTGGTGATATAGTGTAGTTTGAGTGATTTGTAGTGAAGTTGGTGCATTGTAGTCAGTGTTTGGTATTGTAGATCAGTTTATGCATATTAGAGAGATTCTGGAATTTCATTTTTATCTACAGCAGTTTGATGTTTTTATTCATAAGACCAAAAATACAAAAAAAGTCATTATGGGTATTGTCTAAATCTATGTGTTTGTAAGGGGCGACTCATTTCTCCAAGTTGCAGATTTTTTGGAGAAGCTTTGAATTTTTAATGTGAAATCGCCCTTCTTGCTGGGCCGTACTTTCCAGATTTGCCTTGGGATTGGTGCATTAAATACATAGAGTCTTTTGTTTAGCTTTCAGTGTCCTATCTTGGTCGCCATCTTATTAGGGTCATATTGCATTTCGTCTCGTGAAATTTGAATGGGTTTGGAGTGAGTTATGAGTAAAATTGTGAGTTTCAGGGCTGCTGTTCATGCATAAGAAAAACAGGACTGTCATAAATCAGTTTGTGAAGTTGGTCTTATTAATTACAGTTTCAGGTCTAATCTTTATTATTCAGTGAAGGAAGTTATATTTAATATTGCAGCTCTCTCTAACTCTCGATTCACGATCATAGCAATGCATTATCTTTTATATTGTAAGCTGACAGTAGTACTGACAGCCGTTCTTAATCTTGCTTTATCATGATTTGTAATGCTCATCTTTACATTCTGTAATCGCATTTGTATTTCATTTATCTCTGCCATATGGTCGCCTCATCTCCGTATTGGATCGAGTAGCACATACTTGGTGTTGAGTTTGCTTTCAGTTTACTAGATGATAGGGACCCTCTGACCACATGCTTGTCGTTCACCGACACATTTCTTGGTTAGAGTTCTTGTACCAGCATTTCCATTAAGATCCTCTGACCATATGCTCGCCATCACTGGCGCCATTCTTGGTTAGAGTTCCTTCCGCTCTGTTCTGCTTTTCAAATCCTCTGACCAATGCTCACACCTTGCCCACATTGGGATCCTGGTGTACATTCTGGTTAGAGTTGCTTCAGCATCGTTTTGGTTTTGGGCTAACCTTAACGGGTGCATATTGTTTGTAACTTGCAACTGAAAAACGAAAAAAAATTGGCTTGGTTTATTTCAGGGCCATTCATGATACTCCCCTTGCAAGACATCTAGGTTATTTCAAAACCTATTGGAAAATTAGAGAGAGATTGTTGGGGATACGGATTCGATCTGTCATCAAGATATGCATCTAAGACAGCAGTGCCTTAGTGATTTCAATTCAAAATCACAACAAAGACACAACCAACTGTACCATAAAGCGGAAACAGGCACAGTTGATCCCCCATTGATCCTACTAAGGAAAGTGAATGCTAAACAAGAAAACAGATTCAACATGAGCATTGATTCAAGAACATGAATCAAGAACATGAATCAAACAACCAAGAAAGACAAAACCATGAACACAAAGATATACGTGGGGAAAACCTTTTCAGGTAAAAAACCCCACCTCCAAAGCATTCAGCTCACATGTATTATTCAGTAACTAAAACGGTTACAATACAAGATCAGAGCTATGCTCTTCAGGATATTACATCTTGTTCATCACGGAGAATACAGGCAGGCAACAAAATTAGAACCTTCATGTAGTTACAATGACATACATCTGCCATACTACATAGATTCCCTTTAGCTCCTCTCAAACCACTATCACAACCAGCCTCATGGTTGGCATAGCCCCAAGGCCTCACATCAGGTTCACATCGATTAGATCTGAGAGACAGAGTGTTCGCAATTCCAATGCCTTAGCATACTGCTTGAACACAATCCCAGTCTCTCTCTCTCTGTCGACGGCTCAACCCCTATCTCGAACTGCACACTAGATTATATATAATCTTGCACCGTGTGCATACCTGTTCAGCCCATCCCTGCCAGCAACAATCATCAGGATAATAACTATCCTACCTGCAAGAGCATGCTCATTCCCTAATAACGTGCATCGCTACTTCAGCTGCATCGAGCCACACAACCATTAAACTGGTCGCAGACTTGTCCGTCAACCTCCATTCAATAATGAAGCTCAATCGCACTCAGGAAATACGGCCAATCAGATCAAAAAGATCTTACACGTGTTGCCATTCCATTCGTAGTCGCAGCTCTGACAGTCAATCAAACCGGTCCAACTCAATCAACCGAGTTTCGAGCTCATACGAGCTCTTACCGCGTTACCGTAGCCCCAGCCGAACCACCTCGCGGTATGGTGGTAAGCCATCCGGGCTCTCACCCTGACTCCACCGCGCTACCGCACCGAGCTCAAACACTTGTCGCGGTATGGTGGTGAGCTCGCCAGAGCTCACCTCGCCATTTATCGCACTACCGCAGCCCTTACCGATTAGCCTCGTGGTATGGCGGTAAGCCATCCGAGCTCCTTCGAGCTTTGGCCCACCACAACACTGAGCTCTGCCATTACCTTGACATCGGCCAACCAGACGTTGCCAACCTGCCACATGTCACCCTGCCATTTGCTATCGCCCTCAGAATCCGGGTCCAACTCGGTCAAACCTGACTCGAGCTCATCCAAGCTCCTACCGCGCAACCGTGGCCCTGTTGGCCCCACCTCGCAGTATGGCGGTAAACGCCTCGAGCTCACCAACGAACTCCACTGCGCTACCGCTAGGCTTGACTTTGCCCATCGCGGTATGGCGGTAACCACCAGCCAGGCCGCTGGCAGTCTTACAACGACCAGCGGTGTCAGCCAAAGTGTTGGCCACGATATGGCGGTAACCGCCGAACCCGACCGCAAGCGGTCTCACCGCACTACCGCGGTGAGAGGAACCACCGCCTGCGGTATGGTGGTAACCGCCAGAACAGAAGACAAAGCCGTCGCGGTAAAGGCCAGAACAAGGAGGAAAACGCCAAGTCCGAAGGGAAAACAAGCCAGAACGTTGAGGCATAAATTCCCAATATAGATTTTCTTAGAAGGGTCTCAAAGATGATGTCTTGCGTCATGTTTGTGAGTGTATGGCTTGTCAACAAAACAAGTCAGAGCATACTTTCCCAGCAGGTTTATTGCAGCCTTTACCTATCCCTAAGCAGAAGTGGGAGAGCATATCTATGGATTTTATTATAGGTCTTCCTAGAGTACAGGGCTGAGATTGTATCTATGTGGTAGTGGACAGATTGGACATTACATAAATTGCATCCATATCGTATGATTGGAAAATTGATACTATGTTGAGGTTTTCACAAAAATCTTTTCAAAAGAAGTTGAAAACAATTTTCAAACCAACCTATTGCAAACTATTTGACAAAATGCCTATGCCATATAAATTGTGAAAATTGCAATATTTTGGTATAAGAATTTGGGTCAGATCATTACAGTCTTCCTCAAGCAAATGAAATGGATTAGTCGAAGCCTAAAGTGGTTAGTCAAGTTTAGGAAAATAAACTAGTTGAGGATTGCCCTTCAATGGGTAGGGATAGCTCTAGAGAAGTTGAGAACATTAGAAATGCCATTCTTGGTTCTAAGTCCCTTGGTAAGGTTTCTCCATATTTGAGGTTTCCAAAGCAAGTTTGTAGGAAGGGGAAAGGTGTTGGTGGGGGTCTAGTGTGACCTGTCTATGAAGATAGTGATATTAAAACTAATAGGACAATTCAGCCTTCTTTCAACTCACCATTGTCATACAAGGAAAAAATAAAAATGGAACATTTAAGCCTTAGAGCTGGCAAACATAGAAAAATATCTAGTACACAAGGTTGCCCTTTCCTCTTTGCTCCATTTTGAAGTGCATGGGTTGTCCTCTCCTCCTTGTAAACTAGATATTTTTCTAGTATGAGGTGTACAAGAAGCTCAACAAAATCTTTTGTTTTTCATTTGATAGTTAAGAGAGCTTGGTAAGGAATAATTCCTACTTCAATGATTCTATGAACAAGGTTGCTAATGGGGTTCAAAGACCTCTAGATCACTAAGGCTTCAAGCCACCTATCTAGCCCTATGGCTGCTGGTTTCTTTTTCTTCAATGTGAGCGAATTGTTCTACGCTATATGGTTTTGTCCTAGCTATGAGCTGTTTTTTTTGAGCTATTCTTGAGTTGTTAGTTTATGGTTGTTAGTGCTCGTTTACAGCCTTACTGCTATTGGATCATCTTCCAGTTCACTGTTGTTTGGTGGGCCTTATTGTTGTATCCAAGTTAGCATTTTAACTTTATAAAGCCCAACTTTACCCTTAATCAAAATTCATATATCAAGATTACACCAAGCTAATAGAAATATACATTACAAGGTGGCATTAGGATATATTTATTTCATTAACTTATAAAGTTATATATATAAGCTAATGAAACAAAAGTTGCTGGTTTGTGATTGAGTTCAGGGTCAGGTTCAGGTTTGCCATATGTGTGGAATTTTTCCCCCAAGTTTTGTACATCTAGATACTATTCAACTATATTAAAAATTATTGAATTAATCTTCTATATATTTAATTTGTAATATACATAAATATATTAAAACTAAGTTACTAAATCTGCAAAAAATTGCGTTTCAAAGTATGATTTATCTAGAAATCAGATTCAGAAATGAAATGGACTGTAGAATTGGGCAAGGTTTGAATTTTCTAGGTCAGAATTGTGTGGAATCATTGACGCACATACTCGGGCCATGTCAAGTCCCATGGCATTCCCAAGATGTTTTCTTGACAATTCCAATGATGGGTAAAAAATTTTATACTCTTTTTTTACCATCTGAAACCCTAAACATTTGTCATTTCACTCATTCTGTGTGCTGGATGAATTGCAAGAACAGAAAAGGAGTTGCAAATGCCAAAATCATTGTAGAAACAACAAAGGAACTAGCAGTTAATTTGTTTGAATGACTCAATGAAAAAAAGGCCCTCTACTACTCGATCAACACAGCAATAATAATTCCCTCTTGTTGCTCAAACCACACCCAACAAATAGTCATGAAGGTCAAACCATAGGTATTTATGTTGATTGCACTTTGACTATGCATATAGCTTAGGGTTTAGCAATGAAGTGATGCTTTCTTAACCCTAATTCATCTATTAACCATTAACCATAACTCAAGATTTACCAATGAAGTGATGCAATTTGACTGTGACAAGAACTAGGATTTTGCAATGAAGAGATGCTCACAATGATGATTTGACTGTGCACATAACTTAGGGTTCAGCAATGAAGTGATGATCAAAACAGAGGTATTTATGCTGCTCGTGATTTGATTGTGTAAGTAACTTATGGTTAAGCATTGCTTGTCTATCATAGCCTTCTATTGTGTGAAGTAATGATTGAAGAATCAACAAGAGATTCTGTCACAAATTAGACATGATCATGACAAACTTTGCCAACAAAATTATGAGGATACACAAAATCCTCTCAGAGGCATAGTGGATAATCCCATTTGGAACGATTTTGATTGTATGCTTATCATTGTTGAACGGTTGAACCCATATGAAACTTTTTTGTATTGAATTATTTTTCAAGTCAATTTCTTGATTCTCCTCTTTTTGGGCCTCTAGGTGAGTTTTTGTTTCCTATGGTTATGAAGGTTGTTCAAGTTGTTTCAAGTCAGGGATCAATGAAAGGAATTTTCCAACACATATGGAACGGTAAAGATCAAGACTTGCAAAAGTCAGGAAAGGCAAGAGTGGTCTAAGGCATGGAAATGATACATCAAGGTTCTTAGAGTGCATTTAGATAAGTTTTGAATCATTAAGTGATGGAAAAGGTGCATAAGTTGTCCAAGTGTGCACTCATGAGGAGAAAGGCTATTTTGTGAGTTTCAAATGGAATAAATGCTTAGCAAGTCAAGCCGAATGCTTTTGGCTGTCAAAAACATCCTATCAAGTCAAAAGGTGTGCTTTTAGAAGTGAAAAGTCAAGTTCATATTAGAACAAAAAGTGAACTTTTTTGTCCAAGTGCTGCATAAGAGAGAAAATCTGTTCCATAACTTCAATATCAACTTTAAAACATGAAAAAGGGTACATAAGTGAAAAGCATGCACTTCATGGGGGCGATGGCATGTTTTAAGTGAAAAATATGAAAATTGAACTAAGATCCCAAAAAATGTGCCTAGAGAGAGAAAGTCACCTAAGTCAACTTCAGACTACAAGGAAAACTGCACCAAAGCCCCAAAATGTGCACACAGAGAAAGAAATTCACTTTAGTGAGCCTCAAATTATAAAGAAAAAGTTCAAATGGATCCAAAAGGAGTGCCTAGAGAGAGAAAGTCACTCAAGTGAGTGATCAAACATGTCAAAAAGGTGCATAAATGATGAGTGTGCTTCATGACTTAGATGTGAATTTGAAAACAAACAAAAAAGTGCTCGTAAGTGAAAAAGTACACACTTTTTCACTTAAGTGACAAAATGAACTTCAATTTAGAATAAAAAGTGCACATGAACTCAAGTAGTGTGTATTTGCATTGGAAGACACTAAATTTCACCTTCAAAACACAAAAGATGCCATTTAAGAAAGTTCCCCAGCAAATAGTTCTTCATTTGCAAGTTTTGTTGCAGGTTTTCAAGGACCACACTAGTTTCTTTTCTGCCAACACCTATGGCAAAGTTTCATAACACTAAATTCATGAGACTGACATAAGGTAATGAGGGTTTGGATGAAAAACACTAAAATTTTATCATTTCCTTCACTCTTCATTCAGCGTGCTTCAAGGTTGATGGTTCAATGACTACACAACGAAGATCATGTGAAGTGTTTATCAAGCAAGGTCTATGGTTGGAATGTCAAGGTTTTATCTTCAATGTCTGGGGTCTTAAAATTCAAGCCACCAAGATGGTTTTCTGAGTTGTTAACTTCAAGTTTCTTCAAAGGATCTATCACTGTTGGAAGGAGAAATATGTATCAGAATTATTCCAAGGAGCCAACTATCAGACTGGCTAGTTTTAATCTTCTACTTTTGGCCACAATTATTTTTGGAAGACAGATATTTCAAGATGATCTTATCAGAAGATCTATTCAGAGATTTCATATTTTTAGATGATCTTCTAGAAGGCCTATTTATAGGGATATATGTTCTCATCATTAATTTATTTAAAATAAATAAATATAGATGTATTTTGGGACAATTTTGTATTTTAAGCTTACTTGGATTGCAAGCAAACTATTCTTGGCATAGGAGCTACTGTTGTTTTTTATTTATTCATCATGCAAAATATTCTAAATACTTATAAATCAGTGTTTTGTGAACATAGATTTTTGGAATGATAATTTGTATGTCAATTTTCTATTGAAATAACTAATCAAGCTTTTGTGTGATCTCGTGTATGTGTTGTTTAAGTAAATCCTAAGTTGCCGAATAGGGTATGGGTACGTGGGTACGGTACGTGGATAAGGCAAAAAAAATTGGGGGGTTGGTACGTCTGTACAAAAATATAATAATATAATATATATATATATATACAAAAACGTCAGACATATATTATATATAATTTTTAAACTATAATATATAATATATTAATATTATAGTTTAAAAATTATATATAATTATTTATTAATAATTTAATTATATAAGTTATAATTATATTAATAATTTAAACTATTTAATATATAATATATTTATTATTTAATAAATTATTTAAATTAATGAAAAATGTATATAATAATATATTATAAATTTATATATAATATAATGTAGTGTAATTTAATAATTTATTATTTAATAATAATATTATACAACAAATTTTAAATAATAAATAATAAATATCAAATATCAAATATTATAATAGTTAATTATTAACCATTACAATATTTGATATTTGACATGATAGTTTTAACTTTAAATTTTAAATCATTAAAAAAAAAAATTTTAAACTAAAAAATAAAAATAAAAGCCAAGGGTTTTCGTTTTTTTTTTAAATGAAAAAAAAAACCTAAAAAATGAAAAACCATTCCACGCCTTCCTGCTCTGGTTGTGCTTTTGCTGAGTCGCACGAGATCTGCCCTGGCGTCAAGGTCTGCCCTAGTCTGGCGTTTTATCCTTCTGGTCGCAGCATGTTCTTCTGGTCATGTCTTCTTCAAGTCGCAACGTTTTTTATCCGCAGGGTTTTTTCGCCTCTTCAAACACGAAATAAAATACAGTGAAATTGCACATGTTTTCCTTGCCCTTAGTCGCTGTTTTCAGCCCTTATTTTTGCATTTTTCGAGAGAAAAAAATCAAAAACATCTGGAAACGGTCCAGAAACGCTCTAGAATAGCCACGTCTGCCTCTAAATCGTCTAAATACGTTATGCCAAATCTGGAAACGATTCCACTGGGCAAAAATCGATTCCAGGACGATTCCAACGGGTTTCGTACCCAAATCCGTACCAGAAACGCCCTCCAAAGTTGGACGATTCGGTAACTTAGAGTAAATCAATTGCATTTATTGAAAATTGCACCCTCCGTGCTGCTGATTTCAGTGATGTGTGGTCATTGTAGTTTGAATGCAATTCCCTTCATTTGATTTGCTTAATCTTGTGTGTGTAAACCAATTCTAAGTTGTGTTCTACTCGCACTTTCAAGTCTAGTTTTAAATAGGGAGCACAAGCATTTGTTAACTATTGTAGGCATTAACTGACAAAGAAAAAATGTAAAAATCTCTCATGCTAAATAGAAGTGATGATAAGCCGTGTCCTTGCTTAAGAACTGTTAAGATAGGCAATTTTTTTAGTTTGTTTGCAATGCATACTCAAAACCCCAAGCTTTATCTTGTACATCTTGTAAAAAGCTAGAGGTCATTACTTTAGATTGTAGGGTTTATTTCAGTTTTTAGTTACAAGGGCTTCTACTTCTAATTTGAAGAAAAATTTATCTTTAAGCATTGTTCCATTTTGTGTTGTCCCAAAAGGGGCAAATTAAAATGCTACTAGTCACCTACGAACCTTGTTGACAAATTGCTATCTTGAACTTAGAAGTTGTCAAGAGTGACGAGGATGCACCCTTAGGTTTTATGAAGACCAAGTAATGAGAGAAGAGAATGAAGAAAGGGAAAATGAGAGATATCCATCGAGAGAACTTATGAACCTCAAGTTCTAAATGTGAAGTTATTGCCTTACTCCAAGTGTGAAGAGAATTCCACGTAAGGAAATTTACTCTATCAAGATTGAAAAGAATAATTGATAGAGAGTAATGGCAAATGTTGTCAAAGATGGAGACAACAAGGGAAATAATGATAGACACAATGTTTGAACACGAAAAAGGTAGAGTCCACCCTACTCCATTGTATGATAATAGGGAGATTAAAAGGGTTATCGAGGAGAGAACTGATAATGAAGAAAGAAATTTTGGAGGAACCAAAAGTGAGAGGATTGTTTAAGGAAATAATACCATGAATGCCTGGACTATCAAGGAGAACTAGGCTAGCAATGAGATGATTGTCAAAGAAGGAAGACATGGATGGAAAGACCATCAAAGGCAATATTTATCAGCCCATTTGTCAAAGGGACATCAACAAAAGGGAACAAGGTGTAGAAGACCTTGTTTGTGAAGGGAGGCTTGATGATTGTGAAAGAGAGAAGATGACCAGCATTGACAAGAACTAGACACAAAGCTACTACTTCAGCTTACAGACTACCCTCTTCAACCCTTCGAGTTTGTGGGCTGAAAATGGGGGCCAACAATGCTAGTTAGCAGCAAACACTAGTAGGATATATTCACTTCTACCAATAGGGATAAGGATGTGGGAAGGATAGGGAGAGTTAGTAAAATTAGATAAGGGGAATACCATTGAGACCACCAAAGTCACCACCAACATGACAAAGCAATATAGCAATCCCACTAATGAGTGACAAATAAAAGTTTCTTAAGTTCACAAGAGAAGATAATCAGGTCTCCATCTACCATTTTAACAAATGTTACAATGTGGATCATCAATGGTCAATGAACTTAGGATATAGGTATAGGTCAATTCTAGAAACCCTTTAAGGAGTTGCTATTGACTAGTTTGTAGACAAAATAGAGCAAATAAATACTTGAAAGAAGTTGATAGAATCATTTGAAAGTGTAATGTCCCCATTTTAGCCATATGTTCTTCGATGACTGATAGCCTATTTCTAGAAGCCCGTAGGCTCATCAGAGGTAAAATTAGGGTTTCCTATTTTATAGGGGTTCTGAAGTTTTTTTGAAGGTTTGCATGTAAGAGTTTCTGATGCATGTCTGGTGGAGCTTTCTGGGTTTTCAAAGAGCTTTGCATTGATATGACATGCAAGAGAATTGGGCAACTTTTTAGAATTTGCTATTTTTAGTAAGTTCTATTTTTTAGCAGTGTTCTGGTTGGCAACACAGTGAGCTTTCTTCTTCAAGCAGGGTAGTTGAGTATTTCTGGATTTGGCTTTCTAAGGTGCATTTTTAAAGAAATGATTTATTTAAATCATTTAATTATTATAATGTGTTTTTGACCCCTTGGCCTAGCACAATAAATTCATGTTATTTTTTAAAGGGGGACCTTGAGGGTGGACGCCTCATCAGGAGGTTCATTTAATATTTCTAAGGTTGATATTATTCTTGGGAATTGGACGCCACTTAGAAGATAAATATTAATCTTTCAAAAGTTGTTATTTTCCCAAGGAACTTGGATGCCAAAATGAAGAGAAAAGTGAATTAAAGATTAAAATATTCTCAAAAACAAGAAGGGCGTCCCATCTGGAGAAGCTAGAGAGTCACCTCAGAATCTACAAAAGGAGGCCTTTTCTCACGCATTTCTCATCAATGGTTTATCTTATCAAAATGTTGTTGGATTGATTTCAAAACCAGCTAAGGGGGATGTTGATTTAAAGTAGCTTCGATCAGATATAAATGATGATTGCATTTATGCATCATCATCATTTATATATAATCGAAATTACTTATTAAGTATAACTTTTGTAAGTAAGTGATTCAAATTTCTGAGCATGAATAAATTCGAAATCAAATGATGATCGAACTTCATATACTCTAATCGTTGTTTGCTAAATGCATGCGAGTGTTTGATGTTAGCCACCGATAATTATCGGTTGACTAAAGGGAGTCCGCGTACTCAAGGGACACGTCCTCTCATAGGACGCATCTCTCCTTGAGGCGTGTCTCCTCTTAAAGATATAAAACATGATTTAGATCTTCTATTGTAGATATTGAAATTCATAGATGTTCTGCAATCAGAAGATCTGAAATAAAGACATTAGAAATCTGACCTAGAATACATACAAGTAAATTGAGATCTAGGATTTACTTATTCTCCCTTAGGATATAATTTGATTAGATTTGATTAAATTTAACATGGTATCAGAGCCATGTTGAGAAAATCCGAATCAAATCTAGATATCAGATTATTTAGAAAAAAATCGTATTTTTAAGAAATCAATTACACATCACATTCTTCATAATGTCAAGTGTGATCAGATTTGAAGACCGTCTTGAAGGTGCAAACAACTTCACATCATGGAAATTCATAATCATGATGATTCTAAAAGAAAATAAGTTAGACTCATTTGTGAAAGAAAACAAGAGAGAACCAGAGGATGATCCCAAGAAAACTCAATGGATTGAGAACAATGAGAAAGCCATGAAAATTTTAGTAGATGCAGTTAGGGATCATATAGTACCTATCTTGTCAAAACATGAGACTGCATATCTAATGTTTAAATCCCTTGAGAGCACCTTTGAAATAAACAACACCAGTAGGACCCTTGCATTAAAAAGGCAACTTAACAATGTTCAAATAAACAAAGGATAATCTATTAATGCATACTTCATGAGAATCACTGAACTAAGGAATCAACTATCAACAATTGGATATCAGATTGATAGCAAGGAGTTAACGCTAATAGCTCTAGGAGGCCTACCAAACTCATGGGAGTCATTTGTTCAAGGAATAAGTGTGAGATTTAAACTCCCTAAATTTGATAGACTAAGAACAAACTACTTACAAGAAGAAACAAGACTCTTAACAAAAGAAAACAAACAAAAACCCATAGATGATGATATTCATGTGCTCAACACATCTAATAAAAGGGGTAAGAAAAATTCTTATGGGAAAGGATCATTCAAGAGAAAGAGAAATTCCTATGGAAAAGGATCATTCAAGAAGAGGAAAGACATCTCTCAAATACAATGTTTCAGATGTGATCAATTTGGGCACTACGCAATGAAGTGCCTTGATAGAACAAAACAACAAGCATCTTTTGCTAAAGTAGGAAAAACAAATACATACTATGACTCTGAGAAGTTTGTATTCTATTCAGCCTTATCAAATCAAGTATCTAACAATATCAACAACTGGGTAATTGATAGTGGTTCATCAAGGCACATCACAGGGTTCAAAGAACACCTTGACACTATGACTGAAGAATTTGATGAATAAGTAACTATTGGGGATGATTTTGCACATCCCGTAAAAGGGGTTGGAACTTGCTCCATCAAATTGAAATCTGGTCTCTCCCTACAACTCACTGGAGTCTTATTTGTACCAGGAATAAAGAGGAATTTAATATCCATCTCTGCTCTTGAAGACAATGGATATAGGGTTACCTTTATGGATGGGAAAGTTCTGGCATGGCCAAAGAACTCCACTATAAAGAAAGCACAAACCATAGGTATAAGACAAGGTTATCTTTACAAATTGTGCACTGACATCAAACAAGCCCTTACCCTTGAGACTTCTGATTCAAATGAAATTTGGCATTGAAGATTAGGACACATTCGTTTTTGTGCCCTACCCTCTGTGGAAAAACTAGTAACAGGATTGCCTAAATTAAAACAAACTCATGAAGGAGCTTGTAAAGGGTGTGCCCTAGGAAAGAATACAAAGGGATCCTTCCATAATAGTTTGAGTAAAACCAAAAATGTGTTAAAACTGGTTCACTCTGATTTATGTGGACCCATGTCTGTACCCTCCATGGCAGGCTTCATATACTATGTAATATTTATAGATGACTTCTCTAGGAAGACTTGGATTTATTTTTTTTAATGTAAAGAGTCAATAGAAATCCTTAAAAGGTTTAAGGAGTTCAAAGCTCTTACTGAAAAATTCTCCGGGAAGAAAATCAAAATTCTAAGGACAAACAATGGGAAGGAATCCACTTCTGAAATCTTTAAAGAATTTTGCATGAATGCTGGGATTAAGAGGGAGTTTACAGTAGCCTACAACCCTCAACAAAATGGTGTTGCTGAAAGAAAAAGTAGAACTATTGTAGAAGCTACAAAAGCAATGTTATTTGACCAGAACATAGAAACCTCACTCTGGGCAAAAGCTTCTAGAACTGTTGTTTACATCCAAAATAGATGTCCTCATTCTCATCTAGATAACAAGACTCCTGAAGAAGCTTTTACTGGCATAAAACCTGACATTAGTCACTTAAGGATCTTTGGTTGCCCGGTCTACATTCATGTACCTAAAGATAAGAGATTCAAACTAGAACCTTCTGGAAAGAATGGGGTATTTGTGGGATATAGTGAAACCTCTAAAGCCTACAGGATATTCATACCCGGGCAGAAACAAATTGAACTAAGCAAAGATGTCATCTTTGAAGAAGACATTGCATTCAAAAGGGCAAGGAGTTCAAGTGAGATAGAAATTCATAATTCCCCTAGAGTCTTAGAAGTGGAACCTACTCCTGAGATTCAAAGGGAATATCCTGAAGAAACAATAAGTGAATTTCAATATGCTTCAGAAGAAAATCCAAATGACAACAGCAAGAAGAGACCACTTTGGGCTAGGAAGATGATTAAAGAAGCTGAGAATCATGCAGCACCCAAAGGAACTTTTAGAGAAAGTAAGAGACCCAAAAGGTTCTCAAGCTATGTTGCCCTAATGAATGAAATCATCAATTCATAACCTACTAGTGTTACGGAAGCTCTCAAACATCAAGTGTGGAAGGATGCAATGACGGAAGAGTATCAATCCATCTTGAAAAATGATGTATGGGACATAGTACATGACCAAAAGAGAAATCTATTGTCTCTTCCAAATGGCTCTTCAAAATCAAACATGCTGTTGATGGCAGTATAGAAAAACACAAGGCACGTTTTGTGGCCAAAGGTTTTTCACAAAAGGAAGGCATTGATTATGAAGAAACATTTGCACCTATTGCCCGGTACACATCTATGAGAGCAGTGATAGCTATTGCAGCAGCTAAAGGCTGGAAGATCCATCAAATGGATGTGAAAATTGCCTTCTTGAATAGGACCATTGAAGAGGAAGTCTATCTAGAGCAGCCTGAAGGCTTTGTGATACATAAGCCTGACTCACATGTATGCAGATTAAAGAAAGCTATGCTTGGACTTAAACAGGCTCCCAAGGCTTGGTATGAAAGAATTGACAGCTATCTCTTGGGACTAGGATTTTCCAAAAATGATGCAAACCCAAATCTTTATTTTAAGGTAATTAAAGGTGATATGCTAATAATTATTTTATATGTTGATGACCTGTTGATAACAGAAGAAGATCACCTGATTGCTCAAGGTAAAAAGGATCTAACTTCAAAATTTGACATGAAAGACTTGGGCATTTACATTACTTCCTGGGTTTAGAAGTCTGACAGAAATCAGTTGGCATCATACTAAATCAAGGAAAGTATACTATTGATATTCTGAAGAGATTTGGGATGTTGGATTGTAGACCCATGTCTACACCTATGGAAACCAACTTACACAAATTAAAAGAAGCAGCAGCAAAATCTAAGTTTGCAGATCCCACTCTATATAGACAGATAATTGGATCTTTGATGTACCTGGTTAACACCAGACCTGACATTTTCTATGCAGTGAATGCTCTAAGCCAGTTCATGTGTGAGCCAAAGGAAATTCACCTTTTAGACCCATGTCTACACCTATGGAAACCAACTTAAACAAATTAAAAGAAGCAGTAGCATAATCTAAGTTTGCAGATCCCACTTTATATAGACAGATAATTGGATCTTTGATGTACCTAGTTAACACCAGACCTAATATTTTCTATGCAGTGAATGCTCTAAGCCAGTTCATGTGTGAGCCAAAGGAAATTCACCTTGTTGCTGTGAAGCACATATTGAGATATCTTCAAGGCACTATTGGATATAGTCTTCATTACAGAAATGACCAACTAGATTTACATGGATACTCTGATTCAGATTGGGCTGGAAGTGTAACCAATCGGAAAAGCACATCAGGATGTTGCTTCAGTTTAGGATCGGCTATGATCTCTTGGATCAACAGAAAACAGTCTTCAGTGGCACAAAGCTCGACAGAAGCTGAATATATTGCAGCCTCTATGGGAGCAAGAGACGCAGTATGGCTCCGGAAATTGCTTGTGGGACTCTTTGGTGAACCCTTGAATCCTACTATCATCCATTGTGATAATCAGAGTTGCATTAAACTTTCAGTAAATCCAGTATTCCATGATAGATCTAAGCATATTGAGATCCCTTACCACTATGTAAGAGACATGGTAGAAAGGAATGTGATCCAGTTGGAGTATATTAGTACAAATGATCAAACAGCAGACATTCTCACCAAGCCTCTCTCCAAAGTTAAAGTTGAACACTTCAAGAAGAAACTTGGTATGGTCGAAATGTAATTTGATATTGTGATTGAGATTCCAATTGTTTAGTTGTACTAATATATTTAAAGATGTTTAATGCGTAAACTCTTTTGTCATGTATGTGACTCCATGACTTTATGGGCCCTCTATCCCCCTGTGTACATTATTAAAAGGTGACGATCTTCCTAATAATGAACACTTGTATTTGATATTGTAAAGTGACGACTCTACAATGATGAGTTGAACTATCATGATAGATATCATGTGACTTAATATCTGTGGACATGTCATGATAGTATCTCGTGGACATTTTGATAGATATCATGAAGACTTGATGTCACTTGAAGATCATTATGATCCTTATGAGATAATCATGGTGGATAAATATATATATATATATATATATATATATATATATATCCGTGGACATGCCATGAATTATTATGGTAGACATCATAAGACTTGATGTCAGTGCACATACCATAATGAAGATGTGTTATGAAGAATGACATGTGACTTGACAAATTTTGGAGACATACCATATCTTCAATACCACGTGTAAAGTGATATCTATTCTTACTTGTTTTGAGTTATCTTCCCTAGCTAAAAGGGAGTGTTGATTTAAAGTAGCTTCGGTCAAATATAAATGATGATTGTATTTATGCATCATCATCACTTATATATAATTGAAATTACTTATTAAGTATAACTTCTGTAAGTAAGTGATTCGAATTTTTGAGCATGAATAAATTCGAAATCAAATGATGATCGAACTTCATATACTCTAATCGTTGTTTGCTAAATGCATACGAGTGTTTGATGTTAGCCACCGATAATTATCGGTTAACTAAAGGGAGTTCGTGTACTCAAGGGACACGTCCCATGAGCGGACATGTCTCCACTTTGTGGAGACACCTCCTCTCATAGGACGCGTCTCTCCTTGAGGCATGTCTCCTCTTAAAGATATAAAACATGATTTCAATCTTCTATTGTAGATATTGAAATTCATAGATGTTTTGCAATCAAAAGATCTAAAATAAAGACATTAGAAATCTGACTTAGAATACATACAAGTAAATTGAGATCTAGGATTTACTTATTCTCCCTTAGGATATAATTTGATTCGATTTGATTAAATTTAACAAGGGAGCTTAGCATTCACACCATTCTTTGGGCCTGAAACTATGGTTCCCTAGATGATCAATTGGGAGTGTGCTTCATTCAAAAGTGCATATTGAGCATCATTGTTATGAGTTTGAAGTTGTTTTCCTGTATTTCTTATTGCTGGTTCATTCATGGCTGAAGGAGATTTTCAAATACAATTCATTGTGTGATTTTATTTCACTTGTGCGTATTGGTTCATATTATTTCTATGCTTAAGGCGTCCCCTTTGTGCAATTTTCAGAATTTATCTTGCAGTCCTTATTTTTCTAGGGAGTTTGCCATCCCTTATAGGGCCGCACCACTTATTAAACTTGGCATTGGGATTCGTGTTTTCAGTTGGAGGCTGTTTTGCATTGTCTATCTCATGTTATTTGGTCGCCTTGCTTAGGGAAGCATTGAGTTCAGTTTTTGGGGTGTTTTGGTGGAGTCTTGTGGAAGAAATAAGCATATTGGTGACTGTAATGCTTGCTGGTCTGTATCTTGATTTGCTGGTATTCCATATCAGAGTCAGTTTATTCCATGTTAAGCTATATTTCTTGGGCGTCTATACTCCTAGTTTCATGTGCATTCAATTTGGAGGAGATAGGGGCATTTTGGATGAAGTTATGAACAAATTGGTGGAAGTTTACTTGCTGGTCTGAACATTTGTTTGTTGTTTGTTAAATCAGATTTTCAATAGTTCAGATTTGGGTTTGTCATACTGTAATTGTGAAGGATTGAAGCTTGGGAAATTATCTCTTGTCACTTTGCTTTGATGGTACATCTTTAGTACTTGTAATTTGCATACAATTTGGATTGTAAGGCTGGGAATAGTAGAACTATTTCAGTCATTAATACTTCTGCAATTACTTACAATTTAATGCAAACATTGTAACCCCTGGATGGTTTACCACCAGTGTGGAGGAATAAACATTGTACCTTTCATTTTTTACCCACTGCATAAGTGGAGTATCCCCACTACTTAAGTGGATGTCTGCTGACAAGCGGAATTGTTCTTTATTGTAATATCTATTCCCCCCACCGAATAAGTGGTAGAGAGGAATCTTAATGGTCGGATCACCGCCTACTCTCATTTCTAGCATTGTAATTCAATACAGTTGTTGCTAACAATCCCTTCCCATATGCTATCACCTCACCTTCAATAAGATCTTGGTGAACATTCTTGGCAAAGGTTACTTTCAACTGATTATGATTTTGGGCTAATCCTTAACGGGTGCTTGTTGTGGTGTAATTCCAAAGAAAAAACTAAGGAGCACATTTCAGAAAGAAATTCAAGATATTGTGAGACAACAAGGAGAATATCACAAAAATGTACAACATGAGGCAAGGGAAAAAGAACTTTACTCATGTATATAAACGGAATTGAATGAATTGATCTCCAAATTGGAGAATCCTCCCACAAATTCATTGAGGAAAAAGTGGTTGATAGAAGGATTAAATCCAAAGTATCAGCCCCAATCTGAAGATAATAAAGCTGATGATCTTCAGTTACACATGCAATCAAAATGAACTTGGAGAGTGTCAATAACATGAATACTCGGAAAAGGCAGCAAGACACTCTGATGCCAACAATGACCTGATTGATTCCCAGTTCCTCAAAAGCAGAACAAGAAGAAAAAATTTATTACCATAGGGATGGCGCCAATGTAGATAGTAAGTTGCAATTGACTACACATTAACCTACATCTGAGCATTCAGAGGACTCATTAGAGGAACCACCATTCAAAATTATGCAAGGAGAAAAGGACACCACATGAAGCAGCAGATGGTAATTTCTACTATATTACTTTCTAGGGAGAAGAAGACATGCCTGGCAGATGGGTGGGTTTGACTTTGTAGTTTCCATTTTGCATGTGTGGTTTGATGCAAGATGAGGAACTCTATCATGGTATTTGGGAAACAGAACAGAGATCTTCCAATCAGGAATTGTTTGCTAGTTCAAAATCTTTTGAATTGATAGCTTGATAATTAGCTGCATAATCCCATTGGAATTTTTATCCAAACAAATTGCATTGCTTATTTTAAGCTTCTTTCATCTTTCCTTTGTGGTTGGGATATACTGTCCTCTTTGCAATATGTAAAGTCTGTTTAAAGATTTTGCACATTGCTCCACCTATGCTCATACTAAAATCGAATGTAACAATCTTAGGAACCCTTACTTAACAGTATAGACCTTTTTATTCTAACCATGTTTGATATGCAATTTCATACAATCTTGTGAAATGCACAAAGCTAACCAAAGAAAGAACAAGCCTCATTTGTTACCAATTAAGGATTCTTGAGTGGCAAATCACAAGAAACACCATATCCAAAGATTTTATATAAGAGAGAGAAGCAATGAAGAACTTATTTTCAAAAAACACAATGATAGAGTGAGTCTGGTCTATACTGAAAAATTACAATTTTACTAATTTCAAATGACATGAACGTGTCATAGACACATTCAAATGTATATCTGAGAATGACTGAAATAATACATAGAAAAATGACTTATCTCAGAAAAAAACATTAAATTTTAGTGCATAAAATAACAAATAAAATATAACTTTCTGAAAAGAAGTTATCTCACTGTTTTTTATGACAACATTATTTTTCTTCACAATGATATTTTGATCCATATCTCTTCTCCATGAAAATTTTGAAACCTAACATTATTCCAATAGTATGATCTTTTTCATTGAAGGATTGAAAAAAGGCAATAAAATTTAAATTACCGCAGTTAGAATGGCCTTGCAGCTGCTCCTATGAAGCTGGTGTGCCTTCCTGCCACACAAATCAAGAGTAGAATTATAGATTTTGCAATTTCCATTTTCAAAAATTAAACATTTACAGTTCTTCAGTTTATGCTACTTATCTGTCTCTCTGTTTTCTACACATCTATTAATGTGTGTCTACATGTGTGTGTGCACTTGTGTGCATGTGATTATATTACATCTCTCTCTCTCTCTCTCTCTCTCTCTCTCTCTCTCTCTATGTAATATATATATATATATATATATATGTTTGTGTGTGTGTGTGTGTGTGTACATACATAATATATATACACACACATATATGTATGTATACACACACACACACACATATATATATATATATATGTATGTTTCTATGCATATATACTAGTGCTACAAGACTTGCCTAGACTCGGCGAGCAAGTCGAAACAAGGCCTGAAACTTGCAACCCAAGTACCCAACGAGCTTGGTTAGACTCACCGGACTCAATGAGTTTGGGCAGGTAAACCCAGCTAGGTCTATGAAAACAGGAGAAAGAAGCATAAAACTTTGAAAAGTTTTAAACGTAAAAGCATGAAAATCAAGCATTTTTTGAAGGGTTGGGAGGACTATTGGAGGATGTTTAAAAGTGATAAAATTATGAAAAATAGCATGCACCATGATGGTTTGTGTGGTCTCAAAGGTGTTGCCCCCTAACCCTGCTAGGGGAGTTGCCCTCAAACCCCCATAAGGAGCCTTGCCCCAAGACCCAATTGGGATCATTACTCCCAAATCCTTGCTCTAGTTTTAAAAAGAAAAAAATGAAAATCTTTTTGGGCCATGTTGGATGGAAAAGCAACATTTTTTATTTTTTCGACTTTTCTCCAATTATATTACATTTATACTACTAATTTGTTTAGTCAAACCCTATCCTAAGTAATGTTCTAAAAGCTGTAGCACCATTTGTAGACTTGTCTAAGATACAAGCACATGACTCCACACAGAGCTAGTAACATTGGGCTGAGGGATACAAGCTCCTTTCTACCATATTTCATGAATTCGTATTGATTTTTGTTTTTGATGCCATGGATATCATAATCCATGAGTTTTGTACACCTTAAACACTTGACAATATATATATATATATATGTTGCTTCCTTCAACTAAAATCCCCTTTTATACTTATGAGATTGATATATACTTGTGTATGTGATCAAAGCAGCTTCTATTTAATTAGTTTATTGTGTCTTTAAAGTTTATTTATTGAAGTGTGCATGATACAAGTTTTAAATCCTTGAAAATCTCTATACTTCATGGATTTTTCAATTTGCCAAGTCTGGGCACCAAGTCCAAGTCTGCATCAAAAATCAGCTTGTCAAGTCTGTGCCGAGTCCAAGTCACGGAACTATGATGCATACAGATATGTATATATATTCACATATATACATACATACACATACATGTATATGTGTGTGTGTGTGTGTGTGTATAAACACACACACACAGAGGTTTACTGACTAGCAATTAGTATCTTGAAGTTCAACTTCTACCATAAAAGATGATATAAATGTGTTTTCCTTGACAAACACAAAACATATACATCTTCCTTTTTCTACCAAAATCTAGTAATTTTCATAAGAGAGATTGTATTTGTATTCATGCTACCAAATATATATCCACTTTGCAAATGGCTACAATAATAGACATAAATCCACGCCCATCGTTAGATCAGCACAATACCTTGAGAAGGGCCTTTCCTTGTGAGAAACAATCTTGTAGCGCCATCCCCATTTTTCTATTTGATCACTGTAACATTGAAGTAGCTGCACACCACCCACAGGAAGCACCTGGAGAAGAACAAGTATATGAGTTAACATAATATGCAGAGAAGATATCTGTATCTGTATCAGTAGCAGAATCATGTTAAGATGCTCAATGCAAAGACACTGACAATATAGCAGACATTTAATAAGCATAATAAAAAATAATAAGCAAATTCTCGAATTCTTTAAATATAAAACACACCAGTTCTTCTTCATATTCTAGGAAAGTAATTATTTTCCTTTCCTCTGCTTCCAGAACCTGCAAATTCAATCATCATAAATCAGAACAATAAAAAGTAGATCTGTGATAACCAAAATAAATCTGACTAAATAAATACCTCTTTCCGGAGTTGTTCCAAGCGAATCCTTTCATCTGCAGCATGCTGCAAAAGTGCATTTATCAGAATCATCATATTGAATCATTCTGAATAGGGTTTGCCAAATGCGAATCAAGATATAGGTTGGTGCAGAAAAACTTGGCATGATTCTGAACAAAACAAATTATGTAACTCCTACTAACTATAGGGTCTCTAGGGAAACGACCATGAAACAAGAGCCAAAACTGAAATCACATAAATATATATAGTCAGAAGAGATGAGGATTATAAAGGCATCTGCAGATCAAGATTCCTTATGAACCCTTAGAATTTATTTTATGTCATTATGAAGAAGAAGTTTATGATCACAATATTGTGGCTATCATAAAGAAAAATGATGACAAAAACAATAGAGTACCTTTTAAAGATGACAAATAATCATGACCAAGCTCATTATTACATTTAAAGTTTTTCCTGGCTTGTAATCCATATATGTGGTATGCAATCTGATTGGAATGCCAAAACTAATTGTTACATATTACATACTATAAAACATAACAAGATAATGTATGGTGTAATAGAAAACGAGACCAGGTTTTAACAAGCAAACAGCTTTAGTTCAACATGTCATGAGTTTGATGAGCATCAAAATCTGACATTGCCAAGTTCTGACATTGCCAAGTAGGGTAGAAGTTAGTTGATATTCTATCAGAGGAGACATGGAAAATTATAAAGTAGCATATTTCCAATCTCCCTCAATTGTTTTAACCGACACCATCTTTAGGCATATTGTTATTTCAAAAAAATGATATTGAACTATCGCAACTTTTTAAACCAGCTGCCAAACTACTTTGTTTCTTTCGCTTAGAACTAGACACATTCTCATTACCAAAAAACTATGTTGCCAGTTTGCTGTTATGTAGCCCCAGATCCAGGTCTCGTTTGAGCCCAGTTCTTGATCCTGATCAATCTGTGTTCAGATTCGGAAAGGCGGTGTGATATTTACTGTGTGTTTGTCCTGGATGAACCTGGGCAAACTCAGATAGAACCCAGAAGAACCACAACAAACCTGGAGCAAACCTGTCACATTTTAGATGTTTTTCTCTTTAAGCTCACCCCATTTTTCATTTATAGAGCAACAAAGGGTGACGGAATGGCGTTCTCGATGAGGTCTGAAGCCAGGCAAATGGTGAGTCACTTTTCTTTTCATCACACATTTTACAGACATGAAAAAAAAAAATTAAATACCCTCTTGCACCTCACTGTTTCAATAAAACATGCATTGATTTATTAACAGTGGTTGATTTGAACAAACAGTGCCATTTCAGTAAAGAATCCAGGAAAATTGTGGTAAGAATATAGAAAGTTTTTTTTTTTTTTATTAGTGATGCCATCATTCCCTGAAGCTTCTCCTCCTCCCACTTACTTCTCTGTCCAATGATGGCCGATGAAAAGTATGTGAAAATGATAGAGTTTTGGAGGTGTTATTATCTGGTGCCACTGCTATTTTAAACTTGTCCAGGCCTCTTTTGGGAATTTTTGGAGCATTACCTGCTGCATTTATCTTAAAAACCAATAATTATTGGCTTCATGTTATTAAAAATAGTGCATGCTTTACTTTTTAGTGACTTTTAAGTGTCCAACTCATTAGTAATGGGTTTTAATTCTAATTTTTATGCTCTCTGTCGGGTCCAAACAAATGGGGTTAGGCTTTTAATATTAGCAACATATGAATTAATAAAAAAATTATGGTTGTTTTGTTTATCAAATGTATGTTATGTGGTTATCCTTGTATTTAGGTTAAAATATTTATATATTTATTATTTTTATATGTTTTGTGGTAGGGATGATCCCAAAACGAATCCAACCCTAAAAAAAATGCTGGATCCATGAGCTAAATCCATAATCCAAACCAGGATCCAAACTAGAACTGGAAACTTAGCCAAAAAACAAAGAATTCAAGATCCACCCATGGTAGGTTATAGATCAAATGTAGGCAAGACTGTTAAAGATGAAATGTGTGCTGTACATGATCAAGATTTCAACAAATGAAATTTTGACAGGGCGCCAAGAGATAGCTATTACAACCCAAAATAAGCCAAACACTCTCAAGATAAAAGAAATGAACTAAATTATATATTAGTGTTATCCATAACCAACAAACAAAAGTTTGTCAACAGTTGAAAATTGAAGGCTGCAGCCTCTAATATCAAATCAGTAACTGAAATGTAGCATTAATGGTTAACAGACCAAGATGCCTACCTGCTTTCACACCAAGATATCTGTTCCAAGAATCCAAACATCTAATCCGAACATTGAAATACAAAGTGCAAAAGGATCTGTTGTTGATTCTTGTGAGAATCTACAACACTTTCAAATGCCTTAAGGAAAAGAAGGATGAAAAAGAGTTCAATACAAGAACAGGCAGCTGATCTCACTGAGGAGGCAAGAGCTGATTGATCTTGTTTACTCTAAAGAACAACATACTTCAACAAAAAAGTGGGGAAGAAAACAAATAAATAGTTGAGAAACTAGATAAAATTATGATTTCTCATAAACTAACCACTTCCAATAACACTGTAAAGGAACAATTCCATGATTCAACATTTTTATATCACTAGTCCATCTTGTTAAAGCATTCTATCTACATCTAAAAGAAGACATTGTCCTTTCAGATTTGAAAGTACGTGGTTCACAAACCCCACACTTGAGAAAATAAAGTCCAAGAATAGTGGGATCAAGCACTCAATCTCAGAGAATAGGCTGGAATTTCTGAGGGGAAAAATCAGGAACTGGAACAAAGGGAATTGGGAACAAATATACAGAAAGTAAAAGCCAAAGAAAGTTGCTATAGAAACATCAATGGAAGGTTTCTGAGTGTGGAGTTGTGTCGACCTTTTAAGTTTGCTAGCTTCCAGAAACACCAATAAGTACTCCTTTCATCTGTCCCACTTTTCAAAGGTTCTGTAACTCACCGAAGTGCTGACAAGCAAAGTGTTAAGAGATTTTCAAGGTTTGCTAACCGCTGAAAATACCAACAAGGTTCACCCCATCCCCGAAATGTCGACAAAGTTCCAGGATGATGATGCATCAGTGAGTTTGTGAGTTTGCGAAATTGCTGACTTGCAAACAAGGTTCCAGAAATTTCAAAATCGTCAACAAGTTCACCCGAGGTTCTAGATGAAGTTGCAAGGATAAAAATAATCCTAATTCCAAAGTGTTTTGGTCATTTTTGAGTGTTTTTGTGAGTTTGCAAGGTTTTTATGGCTTACCAGACTTCTTCTGATTGTCCAATGTCCTATTCCAACATCCAATCTCACATAAAGTCCCTGCAAGGATCATTTTGTCTCCTTCTTCCTTCCATTTTCTTTTGTTTCCTCCTTTGGGAACCTACAACTTTGAGCACCAACACCAGGGACACAACCCTTTGGCACACAATTTATTATATGACGTTGTAGTATTTTAAACTGAATTACCACTGCAAATATGTATATATTTCTGATTTTTATATGTTTTTGTATTGATGAACTCAAAACAAACCCAGCCCCAGAAAATATTTTGACCAAATCTACAAACCATACTGTACTGCCAAACCAATAACAAGATCAATAACTTAGCATTTTTAATTTTTTAACCTAGGAAAAGAAGCAATGAACTGCAAATTCTGAAATGGCAAGTTGCAACATAGCCATCAAGTGTAATCCATTATTCTACCAAAAGAAGGTTCAAAATAGGAAGTTTTAAAAATAGAAGGAAATGCTTGTAGATGAAATTACAAAAACATAAACAGTTTGTTAGGAATCCTAACTATGATTTCTACTTGTTTACATATAACATTTTTTCTGCAATGCAAGAAATTAAATGCTACCAGCAAAGTGGGACACATATTAGATTAAATAAATATAGATTTCTGTGATTAACCAAATATAATCAATGGAACTATAGAATCATTCAGTCAAGGGAATCCACAATGAATTTCATAACTTGAGAGTTTGGGTAACATTTATCTACTTTGAGCTTCAGGTAAACATGCTAGCAAGCACTACTCTGAGACAAAGAAAGAAGATTATGGTAATAGTCAATAGAAAAACGCATAAAATCTCAAGCTAGGAGCATATGATCTGTAACACCGATAGTTTGACTAATCGTGAGTTTTTGTGCCTCGAGTTTTTCCAAGCCATGTTTCTGAGGTGAGTTGCAGATGAATTTTGGCGAATTAAGTCATGAGTACTTAGTGAATCCATGAAAAAAACTCACAACACAGGGATTTTCTAGCAAACATGGGAAACACAAAAAAGACATTGAAAAAAAGTGATATTCTTGCTTTCTAGCAAACATGGGCTTGGTGGCAAGGACTCCACCCTTCAACCCCACCCTATACCATGACAAAGAATGCGCCAAGAGCGCTACACCTACACTCCACGAGGGGCACTACCCCTCAATTCCACTACCAGCACTATCCCCAAACCCCCACCAAACCTATTTTTGTGCAATACAACCTTTGGCTAAGCACAAGAAAGTTAGAGGATAAACCACTGGAACTTATTGATTTGGATGAGATTGATCCCTATAGTGATTGGACCACATAGGACAAGGAGCCCTCATTTACAAATGACAAGATTATTGATTTCAAGAGGCAGGCTAAGGAGGATGTGGATGCAATAGAAGTAGGAGAGATTGGATTGGATGACATCAATGTCGCAAAGGTGGAGTCATTGCCATCTAGTAGTAGGGTGGAGCCACAAGTACAACCTTCTATGTCGAGCAAGGAGTCATATCCGAGTGCGAGGACTAGACACTATCCCCGATTTTTCATTAAAATGGGGAAGAGAAAATCGTAAAATTTTGTAATAATTATCATCTAGCTATTGCATTGTCATGATGATGCAATTTTGTACTCCATTTTTATTGAAATCTAATATTAACCACTTCCGCAATGTTTATAGACTCATTTGATACATTTTGTTGTTAGTGTTTCTTAGATCAGATTAAACAATGAAAGCACTTAATAATATTGCAACACATAAGACAATGAACACAACAAGATACCCTGGGAAAACCCTCCTCTTGAGGGAGAAAAACCCAGCAAATGAATCTCTTATATAATGTAGCACAAGAGCAGAAATCTGCTTACAACTCAGGCCCAGCAATGGCCAACAATGAATACAATGAGGTTGCACCTCTCCTAGATGCACAAGATACAAATGAATATGTTCTTCCTTGAAATCGGATCTGCTGCTATGAAGTGCGAATTCTGCTCTTAAGGAAATGCGAACTTGCTTGGTGGATTCGATGATACAATGACAAATAAGACCTTGTATTTATACAAGTGTGGCGCCTTTTCAACATAGGTCGGCTCACATAAAAGAAACATAATAAATATAATAAACATGATAAGATCGGTCCAAGTAATAACCAAAGTATGCGAGCAAGATAGGGTCGGCCCTCTTCATTCATTAAATATTGTTTGTGATAAATTAAATAGCCGAATGGCTACTCATTTAATTTATGCTATCTTCTTGGAACTCGTGCAAAGGAAGTGCAGCCCTAAGCTGCTATAACATCAACACTCCCTCTCAGCTAGGGATGAACTTCCACCTGCACAAGACACCTCATATCAGAATGAAAAACAAAAAATAGAATATCACCTCAACGTGATATCAACTATTATGGCTACCTCCATAGATGGTATGAACAAGTGCTCATCACTTAATGTGATGTTGTCACCTCAATGTGACTTTCACCATGGCTCTCCCAGAGGGTGATACACAAGCACAAATAAATCATCACGGATTCCCTCACGTGATGCTATCATGGAGTCACACACATGACATCCACCATGGCTCTCCCAGAGGGTGGAAACAAGGGCTTTCACCTCAAATCTCTCTCAATAGAGAATTGCATTATCAAGGGCTTGCACCTCAACTCTCTCTCAATAGAGAATTGCATTATCAAGGGATTTCACCTCGAACTTCTCTCAAAGAAGAACTCATTAAACAAAGGAACACTGATACTGAGACTCCCTCTCGATCCTGGCTTCAGAGATTGCAAAGAAGACTTCTGGAGATGTACTCCCTCTAGCCACCAACTCAGTCCCCCTAGTGTTTACTCCCTCTTGATCATTTCTTTGGTTGACATGACTTCTTCACAAGATGCCTCAAGCTTTTCATCACTAAGTAATCTCTTATCATCTTCTTCCCCCTAAACCTGTCCAAGAAGCATTTTAGATAGAGATTACTAACAGTCCATAATTATCCAAAGAAATATCAAGATTAGAATCATACAAGTTATATCATGAATGAAATTTTTCCAAAGATCTTATGCTAGTGAACACAACACAATTCAAGAGAATCTACTATCTCTCTTAATTACAAGATCCAAAGAATAAATAAATGATATAACTCAGCAACCAAAGAATACTTATCTTTTTAACTATTCTGATAGGTCCAAATGCTGGATATAGTGTGATACGTTGTACTTGAGCTCAAATCAATCCGTACCCTTCACAGTTTGAACACAATGACAACCTGAAAGGTACATTGACTTCAAGAGATATCTCCAGCCATCAATGTAGTCCAATGATTGCAAGCTATGACTCCAAGCTTGATCATTTCTCCATTCGGTATGACTTCGATATCCAATCTTTCCAAATGCAAATTGCTTGATGCTCAAGATATCTCAATGTAAGAGCATGAATTAATAACCGTTCTGATAGGTTACACGATCTCTACCAATGACTACTCCAGCGCCCAAAATAACATTACAAGCAGCAACATTGAATATTGATTTCCGTATGCTATCTATCTCCAACCGATGATCAAGGACTCGTCCAACAATAAATACCACCCCATCACAACATATTCTTCAAAATTCAATGCATAGGTAGCAACTATGATGCACAAGAAATGTACAAGTAGCAGTATCGATGCATAAGAGATGTCGAAGACAGCGCTAGTATGAAGAGCTAATAATAATGTTGGCGGAAATGTATATTCAAGATTGCCTCTGCCACATCAACATATGATCACCTGATATGCCTTCAACACAAACGACATATAGACTCCAACTACAAGATAACAATATGTTTAGCCAGACCCGTTGATTCACGCCAGCAATTACCTCCGCACAAGACTAGTTGATTGGTCACACATATGCTCCCGTGCCAATGACAGAAGAAGAAAACGCCAATGTGTATACACAACACCAATCAATAAAGGTTCGGCTCAGTAATTGGGATTGTGTCTTCCGTGCCTCTTCCCGTTCCTGTCAAACTAAACACCTAATATCGGGTCTTTTGCTTCCACAAGTTTGAATGATATCATTTCTAAGCCTCCTCAACAAACATAAATGTTCTCCATCGCTTAGACCACTATATATGAAATTCCGATCTGTATATGATTGCCACACAAGACAATTATGTTCCAAATTCGCCTTATGATCCTTTGCTTTGATATCGACCAAATACAAGGTCATCTCCTTGATTCCTGTGAATGTTGATAAGCAGCAGTTGCTTCTCACATTTCTCACATGAGCAGAAGTTCCTTCTCTAGACGTGTTCTCCAGATGTTTTTCAAGTAGAGATACATATTTAATAGGCCAACAGTAGATTATTATATCCAGTAACAAAAAAAAATAGGTAAGCACGCACACCCCAGGGAGAATTAGATCTGGATAGTGCGATTTGCTCCACCCTTAGCAATGGCATTGCCTCAGACTAGTTCCAAGCAAGATCGAAGTTACTCTTTGAGTGTCCAAGTGCTTTGTTAGCTGATTGACATCACATGTTTGATGCTCTGCATCACTCACACGGAAGACAAGCTACCGATCACTCTTGATGGTAGTCTTCGATCCACGTCTGGGAAGCAATGCCCGAGACAGGGGCTCAGCCAAGGCTTTATTTGATGATCTCTGCCAAGATGGTAGAAGGCCAGTATGAGGAGAATTCCTCTTAAAGATCGATGGCTTTATAATGGTGAGTGCCCAGGTTACAGATTTAAATCATCAGATTTTAGCTTCGCTGATTATCACAAACATCTGATCGTTCCGTAAACTCACAAAATCTTCCATGATCTTGTACTCTTCCCGTTGCTGTTATCATGGAAAACTCCATTGAATTTTATGGCATGATCACTCCAAATATTTGTAACTGCCCGACCATGAAATAGACGGAAGGCCCGATAAACCCTTTTTGACTTTTAATCCTGTTTCCTTAAAATCCATCGAAAGTTTATATATAAAATAAATATGACCATAAGGATATAGGCTCTCAATATCAATGATGAATTCCATCTGCAGTGAGATATCCGGTAACAACGATTGCAAATATGATCCAGCGCAGAAGTGTCACATGAATGGTGTATACATGCCCATACATGAATCAGTCAGGATAAGAAGACTTCCGACACTATGATTGCATCTGTAGCTTTGCCTCCATTAACGACAATAACATTGACCAAGGGTAATGAACACGACCATCAGTCAGTATAACAAATTGATCAATTAAATTCTTCCATGAAATCCACAAATCTGATCGGATCTTCACACAAAACCCGCTATGATACCATGTTAGTGTTTCTTAGATCAGATTAAACAATGAAAGCACTTAATAATATTGCAACACATAAGACAATGAACACAACAAGATACCCTGGGAAAACCCTCCTCTTGAGGGAGAAAAACCCAGCAAATGAATCTCTTATATAATGTAGCACAAAAGCAGAAATCTGCTTACAACTCAAGCCCAGCAATGGCCAACAATGAATACAATGAGGTCGCACCTCTCCTAGATGCACAAGATACAAATGAATATGTTCTTCCTTGAAATCGGATCTGCTGCTATGAAGTGCGAATTCTGCTCTTAAGGAAATGCGAACTTGCTTGGTGGATTCGATGATACAATGACAAATAAGACCTTGTATTTATACAAGTGTGGCGCCTCTTCAACATAGGTCGGCTCACATAAAAGAAACATAATAAATATAATAAACATGATAAGGTCAGCCCAAGTAATAACCAAAGTATGCGAGCAAGATAGGGTCGGCCCTCTTCATTCATTAAATATTGTTTGTGATAAATTAAATAGCCGAATGGCTACTCATTTAATTTATGCTATCTTCTTGGAACTCGTGCAAAGGAAGTGCAGCCCTAAGCTGCTATAACATCAACATTTGTAACTGAATTTTGCATAAAATTTGTGTTTTTTAAAAAAAATTAAGCTTTTAAGTTGTTAAGTCGGAAATTTTTGGTTTGCCCAGTTTGAGTCAAGTCCAAGTACGCAAAATTTTGTAACACCAATGATAGTGCTGTAGAAAACTCTAGTAAACTCTTCTTTTTGTTATAATTCTATAAAATGGGAGAGGGCCCTTACCCCTCAATTTATAAATCAATAAAACTTAGAGTTTATAGAGAATTTTGACAATTCTTGTGAAAGAAATAAAAGCATATGTAGCTCAAAAGAATTGACTTTGAGAAACCACCCTACCAAAATTTTAAATCATGCCAAAATTAAAGTTTTAAATAAAGCAGTAAAATAAACTACATGCCTGGTCAACAACAGCAAGGTTGCCTTGGGCAACAATCACAATATATTTTTTGTCCAGTTGCTGAAGGACATTTGCTTTCATGAAACAATCCTTAGTTATTGACTTGGGTACCAAACCACTGTTAGCCAAGTTTAAAGCTCCTGAACAAATATTTAGAACATCATCTTCACAATCCTGTCTCAAGTATTTTTGCTTCCAATCCTACATGAAGAGGAACTGAGAAATATAAGTATATAGAAAGAAGCAATGCATCTTCAAAATATGGTTTACTTTTCATTCTCAACACAACTTCATGGTAGGCAACATCCTGTGGAGTTGTGTATAACAGATGAAAATACTTACACACTAAACTATAAGGGACTAAATCAGTCAACACACAAATTATAAAAAGGATGCTTTGCATGATATTAAAATTAGAAGAAATTTATGCTTACTTCTACTGTGTTTACCATCAGCAGATCTCCCGGATTTTCAATTGCTGATAATGCAATAGGACAAGATAGCACTTCATTTGTTGCCAACTTACACACAGAATTTTCATTCTCTATTCAACATTAAGAAAGTCTGGTCAGGAATATTAAAAACTGGCATAAAAAAAATCTGTACAAGAATTCACAGGAGATATGCCAGACCAGTCAACAAGTTTGTTTTATCCAGAAGAAGCAATGGTTCAGATTGCTCAAACGCCCCCACAGTTCCTTTTTCTTCCTGCACATCTGTTTCCAGTCGACTTGATTTCTGAACATCCCTATAGCAGAATATATTTCATTGTTGGAAAAATAGATGTATCAGAATCATACCATGCCCATCTATCATATGATTGAGTTCATGAAAAGAAATTTATTGCACCTGAAAATAGACTCCAATTCAACCTGACAATCTGATATCGGAATATGGCCTCCTGCATATTTAGACAGTGGCAGCTGTTTGATATCATTTTTTAAAAATGAAGCTCCTAGTCAAAAATATGCATTTGCTTAAAAGTGACGTCTGATATGTTCTTAATTTTATCTCTAATGATTTTAGCTCTAAACAAGATTGTGAGATGGAATTTGGATCGCCTTCATTGTAATGTTCCAACTCACAACAGACACCCATTCTTACCTGATAACTCAGAAAAGTCAGAATGATATTTTCTCTCTGTGGTTATTGTGGACAGACTGCATGGAGGATTGATGTGAAGTCCATATTTTCTTCGTGAATTATAGAAAGGTGGGGCAGACATACTTCTTTTGATAGCTTTGGAAGAACCATCACAAAATCTCTTGGTTTCCACTTCCATATCATATCTGGACCCCAAGGTATGCTGATTGTAATCTTCTGATTCACAATAAAATGAAACTGTGGGAACCATTTCTCTCAATTTACTTGAAGATGGATGATCTAAACCAAAGTCATAAGTTTGAAAATCCATCTTTGAGGTGAATGCATCTAGTTTACATTCTTGAGATCCTTTCTTCCTTTCATTGACACCACTTAACTCTTTAGTAATTCTTCCAAATTTTGATTGATCTGACTCCAGGTTATTCTTAAAATATGACAATGAATCTTTAATAAGCTTATCTGAATTATCACAGAAGGAGATTGCCTGGACAACACTTCTTTTCTGGTCATGCTTATCTTTTAATGACTCCATTTCTAGATCCAGTTGTAAAGATCTATTTCTAGCCAAATGAATTCCCCTGTTTGCATGCAAAGAATCAACCTGAGAATATGTGCATGGTTCTGGAGATGTGGTAGAAGGTTCCTTGACTGATTGAATGTTATCTTTAGATATTAAATAATCAATTTCCAATAACTCTTCTTCTCTGGGCCAATCCATTTCTTTATCAGTACTACGATCATCATCTCCCCACATAAGCCTTCCAAGTTTTCTGGTTACTGGGGTCCATCCACTAGTTATTGGAGATAGAAAAGAACAAGAAATCTGAGAAGACAACGAATGCTCCTCATCACCACTCGAATCAAGCATTCTTGCATGTGAGTTACTCTGTTCTCCATCATCTGGCTCAAATCTAACTTCTTCACCTAGAAACTTCTCATTGCTAAAGACAGGTGCCAACACATCTTTCATCAGTTTTTCAGCACATATTTGTTTCGAGAGCACATCTTTGTTCTTGATAGTGTATAATGTTAATTGAGCTTCATCATCATCAATATGAAGTAAATCAGACATTGTCTTGAACTTCATTTGTCTTCTATCCGGAATTTCCATGCCACTTCCAGTTAGCTGGTTTTCCCACTCCATTTCCAGGAATCCATTGCTTTCCTCATCTGTTTTACTCTTTATAGCAAATGTATTCCTTTGCAGTGGAGAATTATTTTCTTCTTTAGATCCATATATCTTTGGTGGACACCATTGAATATTGTTGCATGTAATTTCTGACACATTGTCAAGACAAGAAATTGATATTAGAGTATCCTTATTTGTGTTTCGTTCAATCCTTTGGTGCACTGGCATATGTGAAATTTCACTAAATAGTTCTTCTGAAACTTCTCTTTGTTTTCTTTTGCAACATGCTTCCCTATCTGACAAATGACAATCATCCATTGGATTGCTAGCTTCAGTCTTACAAGGAAATCGATGTGTTGGATCTATATGCTGCAAGTTTTTCCGTTTCTTTGGTGTTGATTTTGCATTGCTTCGAGATAAATCAAATCTTGAAGTTCCTGCCAACACTCCCAACAAACCAAAATTCATACAATGCAACACTTCTGAAAATTAACTAAGTATTCACACATAAGCATTTATATGTGTAGCTTACTGTGGCAAGAATTAGCAGGAAACTGTCCCCAAGTTTGCTGGAGCACTTCATTAATAAACGAGAAAACAGGTGCCCAGTCCTGAAATAATAGCAACAATTGAGTGACATGAAAATCACTTAGTTCAGAAATCAACTTAAGAATCAGTAAATACATAGAAAAGACGGATCTTTACAGAACTAGCTATATGATGAAAAGAAACTGACAAAGCCCAACACAATAGATATACATAACTTGCTTTAGACAATGCCCACAATAATCACCTAAATATGATTTTATCTCAAAATTTGGAATTTATTTTATCTGTCATAAATGCTTTAAATATATATAAGTAGATTCATTAAACATGTATTTAAAGATTACTGCATGAGCCTGTAAAATATCCAATCATGCATGTATCCACATGGATGATGAAAAGTGTTCAAAAACAAAAAGCATGTAATAACCCAATAAAGATTAAACAAACCCTAATTTAACTATCAAAAGTATTTTTCCAACATTCAACTTTAAAATCAAAATGAATATTGCTAAACATTAGGACTAATTCTCACAGCTACATAGTGAAATTGGCCATTGGAAAAACGGTAAAACCCAAAAACATCTTAGAGTGAGCAAATTTGTAAAATGTGTGGCACTAATGAAATTGAAGATGAATGCCATTTCCTTTTCAATTGTCCTTCTCTTAATAGTATCAGATGTAACTTTTCCAAATTATGTAACTCAACTTCTCTCCATGAGATCCTAGCTTCTACGATCCAAAATGAAATGGGCACCTTCATTTCCATCATATTCAAATATAGAAATGAGCTACAAAGAATAATTTGTGTTATTTCTCTCTTTGTCTTTTTATTTCAGATACTTCATACACTGGAGAAGGGTCAGATTGTCATCAAAGGATGAGAAGGATTGCTACAACGTCAATAATTTCAAGAATGGAACTTCATAAATGGACACTCTTATGAACTAATGGACATTGAAGCAAAGGAGGAAGTCAATAATATCAATAATTGCAACTCCAATATATTGCAGACTTAAAGATGTGTACATGAATGATACACTTTGATAGGTCCTGCAAGCCAATTTCATCTAAAGGATGTCAAGCTGCTTCTTCATTGTCGTCATCATCAATATGTCCTATTCAAAAATATAAAGTACTTTTTTATCTTACATCAAGAAAACAAGCTATATGTTTGGGTGATGTTTTACTCTTAGATTTCTTAGAAAGAAAACAAAAACTATCCTAGGTCTAGAGGTGTGATTATCCTAAGGATTAGCTGCATTAAAAAAATAATGAGAATGAAAGAGAATGCACTTACCATGGGAAAATATTGTTTCTATAGCAACCTGTTTCCTTCATAATTGTGATGGGTGGGAACATCTTTCAAGCATTTTATGGAAAAATTTCATCTCCATCATAGCCATTATTTTGTGGACTTTCCATTATTGTATAGAATGTTTATTTGCAAGTATAAGTCTAATTCCTAGACTCTTCAACTTGCCGAGTACTCTTTGAGCTAGCTAATGACATTTGATCATTTGTGATGAGGATTCATAGGGTATATAGAACTGGAATAGGTTAGCTTTAGTTTAATTTCCTATATCATAATTTTTATATTATAGTTCTTATCTTGTGTAAGCAGTAAAAAGGTAACTTCCTAGTTGCTAGGTTGTTAGCCTAAGTTAACTAATTGTCGATTTGTTTAGATTTTGGTTCTCACATTGGTTTTTCATCCAAACAACATGATATTTTGAGGATTTTCCAAATATTGTAATTTAGAGATGTTTATGCCTATATAATCCTTGTAAGTTTTCAAGAAAGTTAAAAAGTGTGTAGCTTCTTTCTCCATAGATTTTCCTCTCACACATTGTTATGTAGAACTTTGACTGCCACGTTCCTTGATCCATATCAGTTGGTACCAAACCTTTTTCCTAATCCACTAGATTAGGGTATTTTGAGATTTTGTTTGGAACTTTATACTAGAGGCACCATGGACAAAATCCAACACCACCACTGCATCTAGAGCAGCCAAGAAAGTCAATCTAACCTTTTGTTTTGTCCAAATCAAACTCACAAGGACCAAGATATCAAGCTTTTGAATTTCACATAGTCATTGGTTTTACAATTTGTCGATTTTAGATCAGCACACATTTCAATAAAAAATCTGTCATGCATTGCAAACATCGCTCAAAACATTGTTGGTAAACATTTTATAGCCACCAACAACCTTCCTATCAGCTATCCATTATTCTTCCAAGCCAACACTCCCATGGTCTACACAATGTTGTGGGCAACAAGATTGTCATTGGACATCCACTGCTAACACCATTGACCTATAGTGCCATCTACCACTGACATATACAAACCAATTGAGCCACTAGCAGAACTACCAACCTCTCAACCCAAAAACCATTAAATTAATGTTCTGATATCAAAGTTATATATTAGTAAATGTAATGTCCCCTTCTCTGTAGCCACCCGGAGATCATTTAGCCTTTATTTATTCCCGAAGGCTAAAAGGAGAAATACGGGCTACGGGAATAATAATTAAATTAATTATTTGTAAAGTTATCTCAATAAATTAATATCATAAGATAGCTTTATATTTAATTAATTTAACAAAGTGACTAAAATAAAATATTATATCATAAAGTTACTTGGAGAATAAAATAATTTTCTAGAAGCTTCTTTAAGGTGATTGAGAATTCTTTATAAGGAGCTAAATGCAAGCCATTTGATCATGTATTGAGTTATTCTATTTCCATACTTGTGTGGTAAGAGCTTGAATGCTTGCATTGTGCGAGGGTTTGAATACTCTAGGATACCGGTTTCGGTTGTGGAAAATCAACCCTAGCTGGAGATTTGAGAGGGAGATATTTCAGTCTTCCTATTTGGGCAAAATTTAATGGTCTATGACCAAATTTTGGAGGAGAGTAGAAGTCGATTTTTGGAGTCAATTGCAGATTTTTTGAAGATCATTTTTCAGTCTTAGAGGAATTAGAGCTTGGCAGGTTGGGGATTATTTTGCAGTCATATCGCCAATTCGATTTCATTATTGGAAGGACGAATTTCATAGCTGCACAAGTCGTGGTTGTCTTGCTTTCTTGGAGCCGCCCTTGGGAGTTCGATTTCAGGTGTTAGGCACAGCACATTGACAAGTACACTTTGAAGTTAGAAGCATCGATTTTTGCTGAGAAAGGTTCGCACTTCATCAACAATTCAGGCACAGCCATCCAGTCACAAAGAACAGTCCGATTTGAGAGGATTCGATTATCCAGGTTCCTGTCAAATTTCATTTGCATAAGCATTTACTTAGTCATTAAGTCGTTGGTCTTCAGTCAAATAAGTCGCTGTCAATACAGCATTTTGTAATGGTCATTTCATATGAAAAATATCTAAACTTGCATTGGGATGCTGTCATATCCATTTAAGTTAGCATTGTCAATTTGCATTTGAAGGAGTCTTTCTCTTTGAGGACGATCTGCTGTAAGTGTCATTGGCAAAATTTGTAATCAGTTTGGAGTCTTTATTTGCAATACTATTCAACATGGAGTTTGCACATGAAGTGTTTGTAAAAATGTCAACTTGCTGTAGCTGCATATTTGCATGAGTTTTCAGTCATCATCCAATTGGAAAAATCAGAAAATACTTGCATTTGCATCTATCTTATTCATTTCAGTCATTAGTATATTTCCATTAGAGTCTTTTATGCACATGATAACATTATATGCACCAAAAAAATACAAAAGAAACATCAAACATCAGCTGAAAGAAGTTTGCAAGACAAGTGTTTGACAAAATTTCCAAGCATCAAAAATAGAAACTAAAGATCAGATTTGGCAAGGGTTTTTACAGTAAATACAACTGAATTCCTAAGCCAAAATATACCATTTGGAATCTAGAATTTTCTTCTGTCAGCAACTTCTGCTACATCACTGCTACGCCCTTACTATTAGAGTACATAGGGTTATGAATAGTCAGCTTGTGGCTATCTTAACTCTTAACTAAGTCATATTATCATTATTATATTGTTATTTAGTTAATTAGGTCGGCCCAAGGCTTATATAGGGTTATCTAAGTTGATCTGGGTGATATCCTAAGCATAAATAAGGTATAAATAGGAGGTAGTGAGTCTTATTTCATCATCATATTGTGAATTTTGTTATCATTGGAGATATTTGGAGGTTTGCCCCCTCGAAGTGGCTTGTTATTCTCAATTATTATCAAATATTTGTAGCATATTTCCTATCATATTCTTCTATTGTGCAAGTTATTTCATTACAAGTGGTATCAGAGCATGATTTTGGCACCATAGAGGCAAGGCATTTTCTTAGTATTGGAGGTCATTTTGGGAAGTGCATTTCTCAAATTTTAGCGGTTTTTTTTAATTTTTAAAGGGTTTTTAAAAATCATATTCAAGAATCTACAGTCCAGATTTCGGAAGAATTGGAGGAGAATTGAGTGATTTATTGAAGAATTAGGGTTTCTTCCCAATTTATTTGGAAAGTGCATTTCTCCCAAATCCTACATAATTGGTTCCTAATTTTTAATGGGTTTTTAAAGAAGTCATAGAGGAGCCTATAGTCCAAATTGCAAAGAAATTGAACCAAAATTAAGTGATTTATTGCAAAATTAGAATTTCCAACAAATTCGCTCTCAAGGCTGCAAAACACCTAATTTTTGGGAGATTTTTCTAGGAAAGTGCAACCTACGCCCTAGTAGGTTACAGTAAAAGTTTCAAATTATTTTGAATTTATTTGTGTGATTATTGCAAAATTATTTTCTACCATCATGACAAGGCTTGCAATAAGAGGCAAAAAGAATGTTGCCACACTTGGGAAATCTTCAAATAAGGATGAGGTAGAAATTGAGGATATTAACCCTAATGATGAAATCAACAAAGTCAAGGATGAAATTTCATCATTGGAGAAGAAGACGACTAAAGAAATTTTGTAAATAAAAAGGGACATGCAAAAAGATATGAGTGAATTAAATCCACTTATTCATGGTATGAAGTATAAGGGAGAAGATTCACTTAGCAAGGTGGAAGATAATGCTTTCATTGGACATGAATTCTTTGGGATTGACTCAGCTTTCAAGAAGGATCATCCCTTTAATAATCCTATGCCTAGGCAATTCATACCCAATTTGGATATGAGAAAGTTTGATGGCAAGGATCCAACCAATTGGCTTTTCCAAATGGAGCAGTTATTTGATCTTCATCATGTTCCTAATCAACAGAAGGTAGCTATGGCATCATTATACTTGGAACTGGATCAATTCATTTGGTATTGTTGGTTATGTGATGAGAAGAGAAAGAAGGGTTATGGAGTAGAAAGAGGAACTTGCTACTCATTATGGAGATAACTTTATGGATAGCTACTTCTGCCAACTCACTAAATTAGAGCAAACAAGTGCGGTCAAGAACTATACTCAACAATTTCAAACCCTTTGTCTAAGAGTGGAGAATGTTACTAAAGAAAATTTGAAGGAATCATTTCTAGGAGGTTTAAAGAATCACATAAAATATGAGGTACATTTGTTCCAACCACAATCCTTGTCACAAACGATACTTATGGCAAGACAAGTCAAAGAGAAGTTTTTGGCCAATAGGCGACAAGGGATTGTTAACGTAAGCGAAAGATCTCCTACACATTCATTACCTCAACCTACTAGGCTGACTCCACAACAAATTGAGGATAAGAGAGCAAAAGGGTTGTGTTTCAATTGTAATAGAAAATATAGCCGAGGACATAAATGCAATGAAAAGAAATTGTTCAATATTTAAGGTCTACGTGAGGAAGAAGAGGAGGAACCAATATTAGAGGGTGATAGGGAGTCAAATGAGGAATCACATGATTCCCAACCAATAATTTCTTGTCATGCGCTCTCAGGTTTTAGCCCCCCACAAACTCTCAAGTTAGGGGGTTTCTTGAAGAAGCAGAAAGTAACAGTGTTGATCGACTCGGGTAGTACTCATAATTTCATCAACAAGAAGTTGGCTACTCATCTAAATTGTTTTATAAATCCAACTTCGAAGTTTTGGGTCTTGATTGCAAATGGTGGTACTATTAATTGTTCTAGAAAATTCCATAGCATTAAATTATCAATGGGAGATTATCACCTTGATAGCCCAATGTATGCTATCTCCATGGGTGCAGCAAATATTGTTTTGGGAGTACAATGGCTTACTACATTGGGATCAATTTAGATGAACTTCCAAGAACTATTCATGAGATTTCAATCAAAAGGAAAGGCAGTAGAGTTAAGAGGATTGAAGGCAAAGTCCCCACAAATGGTAAGCTCTCATCAAATGCAAAAGTTGCTTAAGAAAGGAGCTGATGGATTTGTAACCCAATCATGTTCATTAGAAGCCTATCAATCTAAAGCTCCCACCCATCCAAATTTACAAGCAATTATTGATCATCAATCGATGGTTTTTGGAGATATGCCTAAAGGACTTCCTCCTAAGAGAGATCATAATCATGCCATACAACTAGTTCCAGGGAGCTAGCCACCCAACATCAGGCCTTACAGGTACCCATATATACAAAAAAGTGAGATCGAAAAGATTGTTGAGGAGATGCTAGAGGTAGGAATTATCAAGCATAACCAAAGTGCTTACTCCTCGCCCATGGTGATGATGCAGAAGAAGGATGAAACTTGGCGCATGTGCCCAAACTATAGAGTGCTCAACATGTACACCATCAAAGATAAGTTTCCTATTCCATTCATTGATGATTTGCTAGATGAATTGAATGGAGCTATGCATTTTACAAAGTTAGATCTTAGATAAAGTTATCACCAAATTCGAATTAAGGAAGAAGATATTTGTAAGACAACATTTAAGACTCATGAGGGTCATTATGAGTTTTTGGTGATGCCATTTGGTCTTACCAATGCACCATCTACATTTCAAAGTTTGATGAACTCCATCTTTAAGAAATTCTTCTGAAAATTTGTATTAGTGTTCTTTGATGATATATTGATTTATAGCGAGACATGGGAAGAACACTTGCAACAGGAAAAGGTACTCTTAGTCTTGATGATGGGAAGACAAAAACAAAAAATGTCTTGTATGTCAAAGGTTTAAAGCATAATCTTCCTAGTGTCAGCCAGATGTGTGATCAAGAACACACCCTCACTTTTCATGCTCAAGGTTGTGAGATAAGGAAGGAAAGTACAGGAAAAGTAGTTGCTGATGGAAATAGAACAGCAAACAATCTATACATCCTCGGTGAGGTCAAGGGAGAAAAATGTTATATGAAGCAAACAAATGAAAGTTGGTTATGGCAAAGAAAAATGGGCCAAATAAATTTTGATAATCAAGTAAAAATCAGCACCAAACAAGCCATCAGAGATATGCTGAAGATTGCTAAACCTTCAAACACTCTTTGCAAGCAATGTCACCATGGGAAATAGATGGGAGCAAGCTTCAAATCAAAGGAGTACTCAACAACAAATCCATTGGAACTTGTTCATACAAACCTCTGTGGACCTACAAGAACACAAAGCTTGCAAGGTGAAAGCTATTTTATGTTGCTTATTGATGATTACTCTAGGATGACATGGGTTACTTTCCTACAAAAAGAATTTGAAGCATTTCAGAAATTCAAAGCTTTTAAAGCCTTGGTTGAAAATGAAACTAGGTTGAAGATCAACTGCTTGAGATTAGATTGAGGAGGTGAGTTTACCTCAAAATAATTTGAAGTCTTTTGTGAGCGTCATGGAATAAAAAAACATTTTTCAGCTGCAAGGACTCCACAATAGAATGGAGTTGTAGAAAGGAAGAATCAAACTGTGCAAGAAATGGCTAGAACAATGTTGAATGAATCTAAGCTACTAGACAAGTTTTGGAGAGAAGCAATTAACATAGCAGTCTACATTCTAAACAGAGGGCAAATCAAAGTCAACAATAGCAAGACACCCTATGAACTATGGAAGGGAAGACCAACAACAGTCAATTACTTACAAGGTTTTCAGGAGTAAGTGCTACATAAGAAGAGATGATGAGGATTTGGAAAAATTTGACTCCAAATCTAATGAAGGCATCTTGGTTATTCTTCAACAAGCAAGGTTTATAGATGTTACAATAAAGACTGCAAAAGATTGTAGAAAGTACCAATGTAAGAGTGGATGATGCAAGGCATCAAAAGGAGAAAGTACAAGAAAAAGATCACCTAGAAGACTCAAGCTACAAGGAGGAAGAATGTGAAGTCTCAAGCTGCAAATAAGAAGAAAAAGAAGTTGGAAAAGATGGAATAGGACAAAGTGATACAAAGACACCATCTAGATTTGTTTAGAAGAATCATTCAAAAAATCTAATTCTTGGCAATAAAGATACTAGGATAAAGACTAGAAGATCAGCAAGTGCATTAGAACATGCAAATGTGTGTTCTATTTCTTCAGTGTATACTTCCGATTGAACATGTATACTTCTTTGAGTGTATTTGCATACCTTGAGTGTATTACGTGCCTTACTTGAAATTCCTAAGTGTATGTATCATATCTTGCGAGTGATCATGTGTTTGCTATATATTTGATGTGCCTTCAGCATGATTATTTCATGAAAGCTTTATGTGTGCTTAATTCATGTTTGTCAAGATTCTTCATACATGAGTTCCTTCTTAATACCTTGAATAGGCTTCGTAACATGAATTATGTGTCTTTCAATGTTCTCTCATGCTTCGTATGTTACTGGCTTCATTTCGGATGTGATTGTGGCTTACGATATCTTATGTGCCTACCTTATGACCATTTCATGTATGACAATTTTCTCCATGTATGGTATGTATTCAACATGAGTGATTATATGTGTACCTATTGTATGTCGTTGATTGCTACATGTCTCAAATATTTTCTCGATATCTGATGTGTATTCAGCATGTGTGATCCATGTGAATACTTTGCACGCGTATGATTCTTGCCTTGTACAAGTGCATGACATATATCTATGTGTTACTTCATGTATCTTCAACAAGATGTGTTCTTATGATTGCTTTATGGTTAAAAACTCTGAAAATGTTAAAATTGTTGCCTATCAAGTTGCTTAAGTTCGTTGGTTGCATGCTTAAGCTACTTTTTTGTCTACTTGAGATGGTTGCCTACTTGCTTGAGCTACTTACTTGTGTACTTGAGCTACTTGCTTGCCTACTTGAGCTAGTTGCCTACTTGCTTGAGCTAGTTGTCTATGTGCTTGAGCTACTTGTTTGCCTACTTGAGCTAGTTGTCTACTTGCTAGAGCTGGTTGCCTACTTGCTTGAGCCGGTTGCTTGCACGCTTGAGCTACCTGCTTGCTTACTTGAGCTAGTTGCTTACTTGTTGGAGCTACTTTCTCATGTTTGAGCTACCTGTTTGCCTACTTGAGCTAGTTGCTTGTTTTGCGTTGGTTGCTTGTGTGCTTGAGCTGGTTGCTTACTTGCTTGAGCTACTTGTCTGTTTGTTTGAGCTACTTGTTTGCTTAGTTGAGCTACTCACCTACTTGGTTGAGCTACTTAGTTGTCTGCTTTAATTTCCGATTTAGGTGGAGTTCTTCATTATGCTTACTTTATGCCTATCTACCAAAACTTATGGGGTTGGGAGGCACTGACAAATTAAGTTATCCAAATGCAATAATAAAGAGTTGTGACTATTTGTGACTCCCTCAACATTATAATACAAAAGGAGAACATTTCAATGGGAGATTCCAATTAAGAATAGAACCTTAGTTAATTTTGTAAGAAACTTAAAATAGGTTGATGTGTAAAGGGACTTCAATGTTAGGTACCTTGAATGAATTTGATACGAATCAAGTTTTAACAAAATTGATTACATAAGCATAAGTTAAATTAAATCATGGACCCATAACCCGCAAACCCTATGATCATTCTCACCTCAAATCAGTTTAAAGTGATTGCTTGAGGACAAGCAATCTTGGGCGGGGTGGACTGTCATGTTCCCAGAATTGTGACACTGAGATATAAAACGTTGAAATGTAAAATAAATGAAATACATATTAAAATATACGAAGAGGAATATTAGTGATTTATTATTATCATAATTATAATTATCATGAGATAATATTATAATTATAATTATCGAATATAATAATATTAATATCAACAATGCAAAATAAATATTAACAATTGATATTATTATAATTATTATATATATCATAGCAATTCAATATTATTATAATTATAATATCTAACAACATAAATATCAAACGATTTAAATATTAATATTATATAAAAATATAGAAATAAATACACAAATATAAAATAATCTGCACTAAGGCTGACCTCTACCAAAAATAAGAGTAAATTAAAGATAATATATATAAAGGGAAGCGATTAACTTCTATGTGAACAGCAGCAATCAATATTTAAAGAAGCGATCACTTCATGAAGATAATATTGATATTAAAGAAGGATATTAAAATGTGGGAGGGGCACCAATTAAGGTGTCTAAAGTGCAGCGCTTGAAGTTAAAGAAAGGAACTACAAATTATAATTAAAATGACAGCAAAGTCACATCCCTCCAAAGAACACAACCCTCCATGCAGTCACATCTCTTCTCCAACGTGAGAAGATATAAAGTGAGGGAAGGTAAGAAGGAGAGCGGACGGATGGGGAGAAGAATAAGTTTATATAGAATCGCTGGCAAAAGGAGAAGATAGAAAACGGGCTCCTGCAGATTGATTTACAGTGAGGTAAGTGTTTTCGTAAATTTAAATAGGATGTAGATAAATACTCTATGTATTTAAATAATAATATCTGATGAATACATACTGAATTTAGATTTTGAGGATTGATAAATATATTATGAATTTAAATAACAGTAATGATTGATAAATATATTTAAATATATTATGATTAATAAATATATTATTGAGGATGGATAAACACAATTTACACATAATAATATTTGACTAGTTGATGTTATTTATTAATGTTATTTTGGAATAATAAGATTATGCATGTATTGTTGATTCTTATAGCATTGCTAATATGTTGTTGGACATCTAATTATATATATATATATATGATTATCCAATAATGATGCATGCAGCAATTATTGAGCCTTATAAAGTAATAATGACTCTATGGTGATTACTGGTATAATAGAATTCCATCTATGGGATCTTGAAAGATGCTTTATATCTACCCTAAAGTACTTATGAAATATATTTAGAAGAATCACTCATAGCAAAGGAAATGGATAATCCTTTGACCAAAATGAAATATTTATATCATCTTTGATCCTATTAGATATTATTACTGATATTTATTGATCTCTAATGTTTCTAATGTCCCTTTGAGAAACACTTTGAATGCAAGTTCCCGGTTTTAGTGCTTCCACCAGAAAGGGGTCATTACAAGTGGTATCAGAGCAACTTTCCTGCCATCCTGTGAAAATAGTGTATGCAAACTTACCAAAGACAAAGGTATATTCTATAAACATATGGAAACACATTCTAATTTATGCAGATCAGGTATGTCTTGTAACCATTGAATGTAATTACTTGCCGTTGACATTCGTTATCCTTATCATGGCTACCGTATGTAAGTGTAAAATAGGTATCGAGCTATATATGTATAAATAGATAAATATATATATGTTATTTTGAATTGGACAACTAATGACGTTATATCCCATTATAAGTATTGTGTGTAGTAACCACATGAAACAACAATGGAAGGCTAGAAAAGAAGGCTAATTACATCTCTGCACCCCCGGCAATATTGAAGACAACTATGATCTATCATTCTATTGAAACATAGAATAAGGAGGCATCGTTGTTGATGTTATAGCAGTGGGAAATATCTTTCTCTCAAATTTAAAAATGATGGATAAATAATACCAAGGCAAGTCGGACTTGCTATATATAATAATTTTATGAAGAGTCACCTTGTTTCTTAAAAGAGGCAAACCCAAATGAAAAGTCACCTAGTTTTGTATAAATATAAGGTGATGATCATTCATTTGATCATCAAGTTCATTCATCATAATTCGCATTCCTAGAAGAAGTTCATACTTGAGCAGCAGATCATCATCTTGTAGCAGTAGATCATCATTTTGTAAGGCTACAATCTTTTCCCAGGATTGTCAAGCTGGATAGACTTAGCAAAAAATATCCAGATGGCTTGGAAGGAGATAAAGGGTAACAAGGTTACGATCTTCTTCCAGGATTAGAAGGCTGAGTACACTTAAGAGTAAGGTACTCAGAAGGCTTGGTAAGAGATGTTATAATCTTTTCCCAAGATTACAAGACTGGATATACTCAATAATGAGGTATCCACAAGGCCTGGAAAGAGATTAAATGTAACAAGATGTTACAGTCTTTTTCCAAGATGAAGACAACTGTACCGGCCAAGAACATTAAGAGATTAAGGAAGAAAAGAGTTATAAGGTTGCTTGAGGACAAGCAAAGACAAGAGAGGGAGACTTGTGATGTCCCCATCACAAAAGAAAATCTAAGATAAGTATACATTTAATATATTTATATATTTGCATTCAAATAGAGTAATCATTATAGAACATTAAATTATTTATATAAACGTGACTAACTTGGGTACCATTGGTGACAGATTAGAAGAAGAGATCCTAGAAGAAACTAAGATGTTTTTGCTTGAGGACAAGCAAATTTGGGAGGGGAGGACTATCATGTCCCCAAAATCGTAATACCAAAATAATACTGAAATACAAATAATAAAATCAAATAAATATCAAAATGTAAATATAAGTGATCTCAATTTAAATATTATTATTATAATTATAGTTATCTTAGATAATATTATAATTATAATATAATATAAACAAGTTAATAATTTAAATATCATAAACATTATTAAATATATATATATATATATGTAATTAATATAAAACATAAAACATAATATTGTAACTATTAAATACAAAATAATAATAAATAAATATATATTAATAAGATCATTATAATTATGATTATCAAAATAATATTATCATTATATATACAAATGTCACAAAATACAAATATAAATATAAATAAATAAATACAAAATATAAAATATAATAAAACAGTAAACAATAAAGTGAATATAATCTAAATCAGTGTGACCTTAAACAAGTTCCAAAGACTCGGCTGCTGAGTACTCGCCGAGACTCACCGGACTCAGCAGACTCGCCGAGTCTCGTGCCTTAGACTCGGGCATTTTAATTAAATTTTTTTAAAAAATTTGCAATCTTTCATTTACAATTTTTTAATTAAATGGTGTGCGCCATGAAGGTTTGTGTGGTTTTGAAGGTCTTCATTTGGGCTTGGTGGCTGGGGCTCCGCCCCTCGACCCCGCCCTGTATCGCGACAGGGAGTGCGCCCATGGCGCTGCCCCGAGACCCCGCTGGGGGCGCTACCCCCGACCCCCGCAAGGGGTGTTGCCCCTTGACCCCACTGGGGGTGCTGCCCCCAAACCCCCTCGAGCCCGTTGGGGTGTTTCCTCCAAACCCTCATCAAACTATAGGTCTAAGGATGTTATAGGCTAATGATGAATCATGATCATAAAACCTACAAAATACATATCCCCTGTTGCAAATCTTTGCATCTTTCACAGTCAAAGCCATAATCAAGGATTATCTTGTTCCATACATTAGACAACAAAACATGCAATCTCGAAGGCTACAATAAAATTTTAATAATAAATTCCTCACTTGAATATACATACCAATCATTGAGACCCGAGAAAATATCATGGCTACATCATCATCTAGGACCTATCTTAGACACTAGCGCATGACTTGTTGTGATGTTGGGATGAGTAATCCAAGCTCTTCTGAGCCATAGACTTATATTTTTAGTTTTGATATTTGTTTTGATGCCATGGATTTCATATTCCATGAGTTTTGTATACATCTAACAATATTTATATATATGAATGTGTTATTTCCTTCAGCTAAAACTTGCATTTATACTTATGTGATCGATGTATGTTTGTGTATGGGATCATGGTAATTTCTATTTGATGATGTTATTGTGTCTTTAAAGTTTATTTATTAAAGGGTGCATGAAACAAGTTTTAAATCCTTAAAAATCTTTGAATTTCTTGTGTTTTTTTATTTGCCGAGTCTGCGCCGAGTCTAGGCTTCGAGTCCGAGTCCGAGTCAAAAATTGGCTTGCCGAGTCCGAGGCAAGTCCGAGTCTTGTAACACTGATCTAAATTACAATTATAATTGCAAACCATATTAAATAATAAACAAGAACCCAGCAATTAGTCTAAAGAATTGTTAGATAAAACAATGTTAAGGCAGCAATTGGCTAAAGGTGCTTAAAAAATGAAAGGATGCCTCCCTTCACATAATCGATCATTTTCATGAGGATATAAAAGGAAATAGGGAGTGAAGTAAAAGGGATAGTAGAATATACACCAGCAAAGATATGAATATATATATACAGATATAAAGAAAATAATGTAAATCATTCATGTATTCAAGCAGATTTAAAGAGGGATATGAAGAACAATTCAAATATATATTAAAAATATGAGTGTTAATATTGTCAAGGAAGAAAATGAAATATATCTAATATAAAAAGCAGCAACATATGGAAATATCACCACTGGTTGGAAATAAAGAGGTTCTGCAGAACGGTAGCTGGGAGAAATAGGGATATCTGGAGAAATTTTCTAGGAGATAAGTATTTTATGAATTTAAATAACAAGTTAGATAATTGTTTGTACATTTGAATAATGATGTTGATAAATACATCATGGATTTAAATAATAATGTAATTAATAATAATTCATACATGATGCTATTTATTTAATGTTATCTATTGATGGCATTGGGAATAATAAATCATGCATGCTACTAGTTATCTTATAACATTGCGGATACGTTTGCTCCATTGACATTATTGTATGTAATTGCATATATATATTCATATGAAATAGGAAATATTGTCATTGATGCCAAAGGAGCATGCACAAGATGTCAAAGGAGGATCAACGCCAAGATAGTTTAACATCGATATCATGATAGTTTATCATTGATGTCATGTTGTCATTGATGTCAAAAAAAGAAATCGGTTTGCTGCTGTCAAAAAAAATTGTTATCACAAATTATGCAAGAGGTAGTCAACTTGTAAAAGACATCAGTTATATTCTAAATTAAATTACTATGCTAGCGCTGGAATTAAAAGATATTGAAGAGAAGAATGACATAAGTTTTGTTGAAGAGGCTGACTCCCGATTACACCCTATGTAATCGCCTCTTATAGGGAAGTTGAAATAAGTAAAATAAATTTAAATTAACCTTTAAAACATGGGCCATTCCATGCCTTGTTAAGCGCTACCTTGAAGGAAGAGAATTAAAAAGTAAGTAAATTAAATTTGTTTTATGTTGGCCGACCTATTTTGAGAGGTGACATGAGTGCACATAAATGCAAGATCTTTTTGGAGGTCTTAATGTATGTATTTCAATGAAAATCCATTCAAATAAGAGAAGATTTATGTAGAAGATAAGAGCAGATTTTGGAGCAGAGTTATGAAGAATATTGGAGAGAATATTTGAGCAGATTTAAGAAGCATGTTTGAGCAGATTTAAGAAGAGACTTATGAGCAGACTCTTGAAGAATTTATGAGCAGATTTATGGAGATTTTGTGAGCAGGTTCATGAAGAAGTTGTGAGCAGATTGTGAGCAGATCTATAAAAGGGTTGTGAGCAGACTTTGTATAAGAAGATTTAAGTGACCTTCATCCATTGGTAAAGCAATTTCTGAAAGCAGAAGAGGTTGGTGACTCCTATCAAAAGAGATTGGTGTCTCTTGCTGAGTTGGTGCTCAATTGTGGGGATTGGTGTCTCCGGTAGGTTGGTGTCTGCAAATCTTGTAAGTGGGGATTTGTGTCTCCAGTGGGTTGGTGCCTACGAAGTTTGTAAGAAGAATTTTATATAAGCAATATTTTGCTGTAGTTTTCTCCCATAAGGGTTTCCACGTAAATTGTGTGTTCTTGTTATTGATATTGTGCAATTGATGTTATTGTGATTGTTAAATTGAAAAATTCAAAGATAGAATTATACTGATTCACCCCAAGCCGCCTACCTCCCCATCCCGCCTCCCCTTCCCCTGCCTCCTCTCAGTATAATTGTGTGCTCATCAGAGGTATATTGGTGTGGTATAAAAAGAAGATTGTATGGAGGTTAGAAGGAAAGCAGTTAAAGAAATATTTTTCTAACTCGAGCAGATTATAGCAGATCTTGAAGCAAATTTATAGCAGATCTTCATAGCATATTTATAGAAAATCTTGAAGCAAATTTATAGCAGATTTATAGCAGACTTTAAAGCAGATTTATAGCTGATTTATAAGCAGACTTACAAGAAAAATTTATAAAGGAGATTCACATAATCATCATGCTTTGAAATAGCAATATTCAAGAAGACGAAAGTTTTGTTCATATGGAGATTGGTGCCCCCTAATAGAAGAGATTGGTGTCTCTTGCTAAGTTGGTGCTTAGTGGTGGGGATTGGTGTCTCCGATGGGTTGGTGCCTACAAAGATTTGTAAGAGGATTTTATTGTTGGCTAGATTTGGATAGTAGATCCAAGAAATCTTTCTCCTTATTTTATCCCGAAAGGGTTTCCACGTAAATCTTGTGTCTCTTGGTAGATCTTGTGTGATTGCTATTTTCGTGGTTGGATTTTAAATAAGTTTAAAATTATCTTATACTGATTCACAGCCACGCTTCCCACCCCCCGGCCCGCCTGCCCGCCCGCCCGCTGCCCCCCTCTTAGTATAAGTGTGTGTACTCATCATTACCATCTATTGACAAGTATTCTAATATATTAGTTGGAGAGGGTTATGATAGAGGCAAGAGGAAGGCCACTTCTATTGCATGTGAGAAAAATGCATAGGTTGTTGAATTTGCAAAAACATGAGCAGGTTGATGATTCAATTGCCAAATTTTTGTATGCTCATGCTATCCTGTTTCATTTGGCAAGGTCTCCTTATGCAAAATGAGCTTCATTATGGGGTTGATTCTTTCAGAAGAAACCATTAATGGCTAGGCATGGTCTACTATCAGCAAGTCATGGGTTTAAGAAGGCATTGAGGAGTCTGAATGGCAGCAAATTAACTAATATTGGGTTGAATGGAAGCTCAACTTGCTGGTCGACATGATATTATGCCCGAAGATGTGAGGAATAAAGGAGTGGCACAGGACTCTGCTGGTCAAAATTATCAAGCGTGAGCCTCTATAGCCAAGTCGTTTTCTTGAAAAGGGAAGTTTATGCTGCTTTCTCCTTCATCTTGAGTCGCAGTGGTAAAAGGGACAGATTGGAGTTATTTCCTGCCCAAAGCGTGAATGTCCGAACTGTTTTCACCAGCTGCTATGAAGATTTGTACTTGGATGTAGGAAGGCTACAGCTAGTTGGTTCATTACTTGACTTCTATGCAAAATATTATTGTATTTCCAGCTATTTGGTGGACTTGTGAGGTCAGAAAATAAAGATCTACTTTCCTGTATTTCTGAGTTTAAAAGCAATACTCAATCAAGAATGTAATCTGATTTTAATTGCATAAATTAAACTGTCATCCAGTTTTTGCAATTCAGTATTGTATTTGTATGTATGCATGTGAATGTCAAATGAATCTTGTCAATACATATACCTACAAATGAACTTGAATACCAACCTGCAAACTATTTGAAAAAAAGAGTAAAAATTTTGGAAGGGATTTTCAAGAAGGGAGGGCTGTCATTTCGCCTTTTCCCCTAAGATTTTGGATTGACCCGTAAGCCCATTTTTCATTTCTCGTGGGCTTAAGGAAAGTTAACATATAGGGAAATATAAGTGTTTAAATTGGGTGCCCAGATTATGGAGGCCAAGGGTGTTATGTAACAAACTGATTATTTTAAAAATAATAGTATCAACTAAGGATGTGCAAGTGTATCTTGGAGGGAAGGGAGAAGAAATTGAAAATTGCATATTTAATTGAGATAGGGATTGAGAGAAGGCATTCTTGTTTACCCATTCATTTTACTCAAATAGATTGGCCAACTCGTCTATCACTAGAGATTGGACGATGGAAACCCCCAGATTTCCATAGCCGATTAGCAGATGAAACCCCCTTGAACCATTTATGAGCAATTCCACACAAGGATTGTAATTGAGCTTCAGTATTTTTTTGTTTAGGCAGCTTTTGCAGTGCCTATTTGATCGAGTTTAAGGTGGCTCTCTTAGTGCCTAGGGTTTGTAATTCTGAGGTGGCACCTGTAGTACCATTGGCTATAGATTCATCATATAAATAATAATAATTCCCGAAAGCCTAGTAAACTGAATTAACTATAAGTGCACTTTCTATTGTAATAAGAGGAGTAATCAGTTATTGCGAGTTGTTGTGTTGACTAGTCATTTTGCAAGAGTTTATAAAAAAAATTGCATATTTTGTTAAATACATTACCTATTGCATTAGATCTGATTGGAATTAAGATTCAATCATTGGTGTTCCGTGGAGTTAAACCAACAGAAATATACAATAGCTCTTATCAGAGATATTACAGCAGGCACAAATTAAATGCTATCACTTCAAACTATTCCATGAAAATCTTATTGTGCAATGTCCGGAATTTTGAGTCAACATATAATCAATTTAATGTTGTCAAGAAAAGGTCAAAATATAAAGACAACTTAAATTAATTATTGGTGCAAAATTAACTTATGTTTTGAAAAGTTAAAAATAAATTAAAGTTACTTTTGAAGAGAATTCTAAAAAGGAATTAAAGTAAAATTGAAAATGAATAAGATGAGAATACAAGTTTGGAGAGAGCCTTTTGCAATTATGTTGGATTTGATTTTGGAGAATTGGTTTTTGATGGGTTGAACAAAGTTCACCACAGAACTTTGTGGAGATGGAAACCTCCATGAAGAATATCATCTTTGGTGTTGAAGGACACTCCCTGGGTGATTGCTGGTAATTCTAAGTCAGGGATTATGCCAGTGCTTTAATTGGTTCTTTCAAGTTTAAGTGAAAATAACATAACATCATCGTCCTTTGTTAATCATAGAGAAAATTATATTGTTGGGTTTGAGTGTGAGAATTGCAGAGTTTAATCCTTCTACAGAACATCTGAGAGCATATAGGTGATATTAAAGAATCGTAAATCAGCTCCAACCATATTAAGCAAGAAGGAAACCATATTAAGTTGAAAGATACCCTCTCAAAAAAATTGATTTTTCAATGACAATTTCAATTGTAATCAAGCACCCGTTAAGGTTAGCTCAAACCCAAAACGATGCAGAAAGAACTCTAACCAAGAATGCGCCCTAAAACCCACTTAAGGAGGAGGGGCGGGCATATGGTCAGAGGATCCCTAGGATCTAGTAAATCACTAACTGAACTGATTACAATAGAATGAGAGGAATTAAACTCGACACCAAGCATGTGCACACAAGATGCCTTAAAAGGCGAGGTGCTATCATATGGTGGAGTGCTAATAACAAAATTGAAAGTACTTAGGCGGATAACCAGCCATAAAAGAATTTCCACACTTCCACTAAAACAGTGGAGGGAAAGAAATTACAAATAATGATTCATCCGCTGCAGCAAGCATCCACTCAAGAGTGGGGATTCACCACTTGACAGTGGGTATAAGAAGCTTAACAATTCATTTATCCACACTGGCGGTATACCATCCAAAGGTGCTTAAGGTGAGATTAGGAAATCAATGCAGCAATAATAAACTGGAACAATACTACTGTTTACAGTTTTTACAAATAGGAAAGAGCTGCAAATTACAAGAGTTTTACAATGATTTCAAGCATCAAGATATAGGATGATTCCACGTTAGTTATCAACAAGAATTGATGAAGAAAGACTAGAAAAGAAAACTGAAATAAGTCTGATTTAGAAATCTGCAATTCTGGAAATGAATTATCAGCAACTGCAAAAAACGATCAAATGCTCATAACTTCATCAAATTACCTCCGATTGGACTGAAATCTTTTGTGAATGGTCTCTACGAGTATGGCGCCCCAGAACCAATCAAAAACCAGCATCAAATCCTTCACATTAATTTGGCACGAATTCCAATGCCACTTAGAAAAGTACGGCCCTCCTTGAGGGGCGATTTTGACATTAAAAATCAAAAACTCCAAAATTAAATCTGCAATTACATGAGCATGGTCGCCTCTAACATAGATGTCAATTGGTTAAATACCCATCAGCAAAATAAATTCATCATAAAGAGCTGCAAGTGAAATCGACTTTCAACCATGTCTGCAACAGCAACTCCAAAACTAAGAAGTATCAACAAAACTTCAATTATAAGGCTCAATCTGCTAGTCTGGATGAGAAGCAGCAATAAGAACCAATTAGGTGTTATCTTTCAAACATGAAATTGGATTGTAACTAGGAGGTCAGCATTCCTCGAAGTGAAAATCTATTTGTCATTCCGACAGCATAACAATAGCATATCATATTGGATACCAAATGTTGTAGCAAAGCTTCATCTTTATAGAAAATAGGATGACTCTTCAGATTCCAAGCAAGGGATGCCCCAACAGACATTTGAATTATTCTCAAATTCCAAAAATATAAAGCTCCCTCAAAAAGGCGTCCAACTTCAAGGCATATGACTTCATTAAATATTTCTCAATTAATTCCTTAATGAAGGCGTCCCCCTTCATGGCCACTTTTTTAACACAACTTAAAGTTAGTTCACTAGGCCAAGGGGTCAACTGAAAAACATAACATTAATGCCTTTAATTTAACTTTTCCACCAACTAAAGCTTTTAAGCCAGAACTGAGAAACACCTTATTACTCCAACTGAAGAGGAACATACTGAAGAGCTGACAACTGAAGTACTGCCAAAAATAGAATTTACTATAAATAGTAAATTTCGAGAAATACCACAAAAACCTCCACTAAAGGAAACCCTAATTTACCTCAACAAGCCTACGGGCCTTCGGAATAGGCTGATGAGCAACTGAACCGGTTACTGATGAGAAGCGGACATTACATAAGTGGTGACTCTAATTACAGTTCTATTATTCATAACCGCTTTTCACATGTCCCAACGAATTACCAAAGGAGTCTTTTGAGTTACTGGAAGAGGCACAGAGATTACTGTGGGCCGTAATTATTAAATACTGGAAGTTTGTATGAAATTGGGAGCCTGTGGAGGAATATCGTGCATAACAAGGGAAGTCTTAAATTCTCAAAGCAGATTAACTCCGTGAAAAAATTAAGGGAGTGTAATTTAAGATTGGTTTTCAATAGTTCCATAATTCCTATCGACTCAAATCTGAAGAAGCCGATACTCTCAAAGCTTGTGATTTATATTTATGGTTCTTTGTGAAGAGTCGTTGGGAGAGTAGAAATAAATTCTACTTGTTAAAAGTCGAATTCATAACTAATGGGTGAATATATATTTTAATGGAGTTTGTGCCAGTTGACGTGGCTAAGATTGAAGAAGGCGTGAAGGCTTCAATGACATAGCTACTGTTTCATTCATCACCATTTCAATTCTACCGTTTTCCTATTTTGAACGACTATTTCATATGAGCTGTCGATGAATTTAAAGGAGATTTGTTGGACATAGAATTATTATTGGCATGAGACGTAAGAGTTACATCGGGAGTTCAAGGCATTTTCATTGTCTTTAACGTCACCAATTGAAGTATCTGTCGTTCCTTTAAGTTTACAGCATTGCTTCTGAGTCAGGAATAAATTTATAGTGACCGTGGCATACAACAGGAAGTTTAAATGACATCTTCAAACCATCGACCATGGCTATAAAGGAACAAATTGATTCGGAGGTTTGATCAATTCATGTTATCTGGTTTCTGAGCTATTTTCTAAGCATCGGCATTGTTGAGTCGAAGGAGTTCAAAATTAAAATAATTTAAAGCGGTGGTCAAATATTAAAATCTGTGGGAGTTTAATTTAATCGGGAGTTGCCTGATATTCGATGTCACGCTCTGTTTTTTGGACGAGGCAGTCAACTTTGAATAAGGCGCCAAGACATCATTCACTGACCGGCACATATAATACTAGAGGTCTCACTTTATAATGAAGGGCCGCATAAGAGTACTGTGAGAAGGGAAAGCTATGAAGAAAGTCCAAGGATTCGAGCTGTGTTAAAGTCCATCACTCAAGGCACACAGCTATGGTTTCCACCAGGTTAGCAACTGCAATATGTATTTCAGTTTACATGCCTCTGGAATAAATATTTATATAATGTAACAGAATTTTGAGTAAGGAAATTATAATAGATTGGAAAATTTATATCTGGATTGTGAGTCATTTATAAAGGCGTTTGTTATGAAAATTATATGGTGGATGCATATGTGTGTAAATCTATGCAAAAGCAATTATCTCTTCAGTGCAAACTTATTGGAACTCAAGAAGATTATATCAGAGTGTTTGCTGCCTATCATTCCATGGCATATGAAATAATTTCACCTGCTGTTCTGCTCATAGTATATGTTATTACATAACTAGAAATTGTGGAAAAATCTATATTATGAATGTTTCAATCAAAGACAACCATCAAAATGTTGGAAACAAATTGAATTCAAACTCAGAACAGTGGCAGGGCAGCAGTTTATGTAAAGTGTTTGACGAAATGTCAATCCGTCAAACACATTGAAATCGAAAAAATTGTAGACCAGATTAGGGCAGGTCCTTACATATTGACCACCAGCTAGAGTGGAGATCACATAGCATGCCCTCAATCTGCTTAAAGATGATACCTCTAGAAGAGAAAAAGGTATAACTTAGACAAATCTCTATCAAAGCAGGTTTCTATTGCACCAGTTCAATTGAATCTTTGATTAGTACTTTGGTTTACGATCACCACATCAAAATTCACAAGAAAAGCTTCCTCTTAAATTTATTTGGACATAACAAAATCAGATAAATGAGCCAAGTCTTTGATGAAAGAAGTAGTGTTTCCCAACAAGGGCTTAAGTGTTTTTTTTTAGACAAGTAAGCTGCATGCTCATAAGTGGGAGAGTCAAAGGTGCCATCATACCAACTGGATAGAACAATCACGATCAACTGCCCTATTAATACATTATTTGCTAATTGTCGTCAGCATACAATGTCTATTATTATGTTTTGATAATATTGGTTATCCAACTATGTATTAATTGTTTGTCGGCTTCGGGTAGTTATAAGCATCGATTGGTTGACGGTTATGTTCCTCTTGGCAACTGTCGGGTCCTTTAAATAGATTGTGTATCATCAAGGAAAGTAGTATGATCTAGTTGGATCAACTTTGATCCATGGCTGATCATCTTTGGTCTTCTTCTGTAATAATTTCATGTGCAAATAAAGATATATTTTACTCCTGTATCTGGTATGCATCATTGTCTTTATTATTAATTCATGTATTCAGGTTATCAGATAGAGCAGTAAACACTAATACCAAGTATGCATTGTGTCAAATTCCTGACTATTGTAAGTATAAACTCATGAAAACAACATAATTTACCTAGAAATATACTCAGTTAATACATGACAAATCATGAAGAATGTGAGATGATAATCAAATTCATTCTATGCATTATAGGTATGTTTCAAAAATAATTTCAGAGCAGAATAAGGTAGAATGCACATTACCTTAAACTCTACCATAGTTTTTGATACTTCATATGTGATATCATAGCTCAAGAGAGAACATCTTAGATTCAAAACATATGCTGGGTATAAATGCATCTCACAGGAATCTTTGACTGGCTTTTCATTTCCTCTGTCTATTTGATCCAGATCATCATCTGATGGTACCAAAATGCTATTGCTTTTGGTCGATGATTTGTTCAGCAATTTGTGAATGGGAGTTTTTTGAACAAAATGAGAGTTGATGTCTATAAGAGTCAAGGCTACAAATCATTATAAAATATGACTTCACCAAAAAAATATTATTTACAATATTTCCTCTTAGGATACAAAAGAACTGCGCAACCTGAAAAGAGAAATGAAATTTAACCAATCGATAAGTGCTTCCCATCAAGCAACAAGATGAAAACATAAATGGAAAGAATAAAAATTAAAAACTCATGCACTATTTTCTATTGAGTACAAGAAATAAGTAAGAGACAAAAACATAATGGTGACTTCTGCAAACCTTTGAAGACAGATGATTGGGTGACTTGGACAAAAATCCAGAAAGCCTTAGATTTCCTTTGGAAAAATCAATTTCACATAAGTTATTGGCAAGCTCAGCCCCAAAAATGCTACTCAGTGTACAAATGGCAGACGTGGCAGGATTAGTATGAATGACTTCCTCTTCCCTATTACAAAAGAAGATGACAGTTGTATTTTTTCTGTTAAATTTGTGTTGATGGAGCAAAGATGTTAATATTATAGAAGCAAAATAGCATCTTACGTGTCCACATCTATGACTTTAAATGCCACATGGGGATGAATAAGAGCAGTCCGGAGAACACGCTCCCTTACTGACTGTAGAACCTTCTTGGGACTGTTAGCATCCATCCATTTTAAAAAGAAGCACAGGAGAAAACAAAAAGAATCAGCACTTAATTGAAGAGACTGTACAATGTATAATGAGCCATCATAGACAAATCCACTTAGGAAATTGTGTCTTAAAAGAACATTAGAGTATACAATTCAGCACATCTAAAAGAAAATATGCAACTAAATATAGAATAACCTGGATTGAAGCAGCCTCCTTCGAACTGGCTGGCTGTAAAACACATCACGGGCAATAACTGCACAATTTAAATTCAAATTCCTCACTTTGGAAAACAGTAAAATAGAAACAGAAACATGAAAAACAAAATATTAAAATTACAATTAAAAGTTTATCAATACAATAAACTGCAGCAAAGCTAAACGATATATACCCAATATTACCTAGCAGTGACAATATAGACATATCCACACCAGAGAGTATGTTAATTAATTCAAATGTTAACCAAGTTACACTTGGACGAATAAATCATATTTTGCAACTGCAATAGGTAACAATAAACAGTTCCACCAAAGCCTCTTGGAAGATATATATAACCAAAATTATCCCTGTTACAGCAATACTCCTTGCTGACAATTCTAAAAAAATCCCAACCACTCCATACTCTCTCTTCTTTGGTCCACTCTTCATGTAAACAATGATGGAATGAGAATGACCAAAAGGGCACTTCTAATAGCTTCCTTCAACATATTTAAGTTCTTTTATAAAATAGTTTTAGCTGCACTTCATTAAGGGACAGCAACATTAATGTTCAGTCTGCAAGCCCTCCCACTGAGAGAACTTTTGGTGCTATGATTCTTCTATCCACTGTTTATCACGGCCAATGGAAGAAACAGCTTTGACAATAGATAAGTTAGCTCAGAGTAAGCTGCTCAGCAGCCCAGATTGGTCTTTGTCAGTTCAAATTGCACCTGCCAGTTCAGCTCTTTTGGTTTGGATCTTCTAAAGACATGATTATTTTGAAATGAAATTTTAGTGATCATTGTCTTTAATGTGGATTTCCAGTGGAAAAATGATTCCCATGCAGTTTAAATTATGCATTTTCAATTGCAAAACAGAATTCTTTCATATACATAGCAAGCAGTCTATACAGCTTTAACTTTGATCTATCAACAGGAAAATCACATAAAGTTCCAACCAGGCTATATAAGTTATTTGAAATACAAAACATCAATTTCGTCTTCTATGCATTCCTTAGCAACATAATGCTTGCATAGTAATTACCTAGAATACTATAATTCAGCTGAATTATGAGAAAGAGAAACCTTTGCTCAAACAGATTTTGCTTTAATGCATGGATAACAATCATAGATGTACAAGTGACACACAACCCCTTTCCAGAAATTTCAATATCTACCTGTTGTTCCAACTCCTCGAGTGCCATGACTAAGCCCAAGTGACAAACATTTACAACCCTGAAGAATATTTAAAAATTAACATTGGAGTTAATAAAAATATATCATTGAAATTTAAACCTAAAAATGAAAATTTGAGAGAAATGTCTCAATTTCACTTAAATGGTACAAAATTAAAAACATGGAAAGCAAAGAACCTCACTTTTATGATTTTTGTGTATGTGTTTGGACTTCCACGTGCCCTTGTAGTCACCTCAAGTAAAGCAACATCAGAAAGTGAACTCAAAGCCTCTCCACGAAACCCCAAGGTCTTTACCCCCAAATTGAGCTCAGCCAAAGTGTGAAGTTTTGAAGTAGCTGCACAAAAATTTATGTCAATATATGAAAAAGTAATTCTAGGAGGATATAACAAGGAACTAGCCAGTAGCCCCACTTTGAATAAATTTAAACTATATCCACTCTTCAAAACAATCAAGCACCAGAAAAGTTGGTAAGGCTCAGAGGTCTACCTCTGAGAGAAAGCATTAAACTCCAATCTTCCTACCTTCATTGTAAATTTTTACTCACCAAAGGCATGTGAGAGGACAGAAACTATGAACACATTTTAACCATTCAATGGCAATTACATAGACGTGAAGTAAAACTAATACAATAATATCCCACAGATGCAACTTCTTAACTTGTAACATATATAGTTTGTAGGCATCTTACAAGTGATCTCAAAAAATCAGATGAAACTAAAAAATAAAAATCTTCATAGTTAATAGTATGATGCTGCTACTTGCCGAAGAAGATTTCACAGAGTTCTGATTTATATAGAATTCAATGGGTGTTGAAATATGGAATCAAACAATAAGAAGCTAAAGAATCTTAGTTTGCAATACATTAAAATGAGGCAATGATAAAACAGGTTATGCATATCATCAAAGTGATTTTGGTTTAGGTGGATAAAATCTGTGAACCAGTGCTTACAATTCCAACATTTGGTGGTTCAATGCCCATACAGGTTTGATTTAAAGCACATTAAACTGTAATTGATCATCAAACAATAGCAGAAACAAATTCCTTTGCAATAACTACAATCAGAAAACAATATATGCATGATATCAAATGGATTAAGATTAAGAGTTGGGGGCATTTACCAACAGTGGTCCACTCCATTTTAGTCAGCAGTGGAACCATGCAAATTAGGGCCCAAGTTGGAAAAAGCCAAAATCATAAAGAATCAGCCTATATAACAATTCAATAAAAAACATGATAGCATATGAAAGCAAAGCAGAGCATCAAAATCATCTCGAATCAAAAAGAGACAATGCAAAGGCAACACGTGGTAATGTAGATTTTATGCATAGCGAAAAATTGAAGACATATAGCAAACATCTGGATTTCATCCACAGCCAAAGACAAAATCATTGGAACCTGCACAAGAGTTCTAAATACAGAGCTACAGATATAGAACTAGCAGGGTAGTCCAACTTTAGACATTTAAAAATATATAAATATGAAACATGATTACTAAAGTAACCCCCATCATCTATGGAAATTAGGATTAAAAGTTCATGTAACAGGTTTCCTCCCCTCAGTGACTTCATTTCTAAGGCCACACACTAAGCTCCAGTTAGGTTAAGGTGCAGCAGCTTGCCAATTTTGTTTACCTATATATAGATAGCAATACTTAATGGTCAAATGTGCAACTGCACATGGAAACTCAATACAAATCATCATATTGGTCTAATGGTTTAGGGTGTTTTAATTTTAAAGTTTTTCTTTCTTTCTTTTCATTAAAAATATACATTTTGGGGCTCGGGCATGGCTTCAGTACAGCCCTGGAGTGTGGACCCCAAATGTACCTGGGCAGGACCCACAGTTTGGTACCATACCCAATTAAACCAGGACCTGTACACATAAGAGTGGCATGAGTATATGCAATACCTGGTAACACAGACCCCACATTCAACAAATGAAAAAACATTTGTAATAAATGAATACCAAAATCTGCTCTTATTAAGTTTATATCGGGCTTATGCAGGTACCAAGGGTTTCACTCAACACCATTCATTACTAACTACAGCTTTCTTCTATCGTCAATCAACTCTACTGTCTATCAACTTTGAAACTAATGATTGTATGATTAAAAAAAAGGTAAACTGGATCAAATTCTCTTGCCTTGTAAGGATGAGATGTTATTACAGTTATTGTTTACAAGGTTTTCTCTCATCATCTATGAAGTTCAACTTGGAATAATATAGAAAATACAATTAAAAATAAATTATTTTTTAGTCTTTTTTATCATAAACCATAAACACAATAAAATATCACTCCACTATTCACTATGACATTTCAGAGCTTGTGTGTCAAGACTCAACACTATCACACAAGCTACAGAAGCATTTGAAAGAAAAACAACATTAATATTTTTTGTGTTTTTGAGAATGACCAACTTGTACTAATTATTGATGAATCAAAAGCATGAATTATCCTCCAGCAAAAAATGTACCATGTCGTTCACCAAGGAGTGTCAAATCATCTCTTCTAATGCCACATCCTATCAAAGCAAAGCAATCCAATTAGCAAAAAGAAAATGCTGAAGGAGTACATAATCGGTTAGCATTATCATGCCCAACGAAAATAATATTCAAACATGGTGAAGCCAACGGAAAACTGACCATCATCTTCTACTTTGATATAGCTTGATCCCATGTCTATGAAAACTTGCACCTGAAATACATTAAAAATACCAATCAAAATATTGATTAAAACCTTAACATTTGAAAATAACCTCACGCTTGTATTGAATACCATGTTCTATGACTCTCCATGATTGCCACTTCTGCAATTATAATTGTCTCATATCACTTATTTTATGAATGGGAGCCCAAATGCAAAGGCAGCATAAAGCTATGGGATGCAATTATCAATAAACCTTGATGTTTGAGCTTGTGCTTCGTGTAACCAGTACGTATTTTTAAATTAAAAGAAAATATGTCATCAGATATTAATTTGAGAATAGAACACAAATATGACCTTTATAAAGCATCACATACTTGTTAAGATTTTTTTTTTGATAGAAGAAACAGTTTGCCTGACCAAAAACATATGATCAACATGTGTTGTTTCTAGTGAGGAGGCAGTGTTTTTTTTATACAAATGTGGACCAGCAGGTATCCTATTTTCATAGTTCAACATCCATTCCATGGGTCCATCTCCCTGGCCTCATTGTGTTACATCCCTTTTGTCTTGAACAAGATTATGGCAATGTAATTATGGTCGTTATGTTTGTTGTGATTAACTACCTTATATGAGAATGTGAAATTGGGAAAGAATTTTTAATTTATTGGTTATAACTGTAATTATGGATGATTTCTTTATATATGTTCATAGTGACAGTGTTGAAGAGTTTTTATTTTGTTACTCATAACGAGAATGGTCTAACCCTATTCCTTTCTCAAGTGGTTGCAAGATCGTCAACACCCGAGGGAAAGGGAAATATCATCAAGGAGAGGTTGTAGTTAATAAAGGATCAAAATATCACCAAGCCTTGAGTCGGTGTAAGATAGCTATATTGAAGTCGTAACCTTGGTTGTTTATCACTTAATTAAATTATAAGAAAAACAAGTCAACTTAAATTATATATCATCGTTCTTCTCTTAAGCACTTTTTGTAATGTAAAATGAAATTAAATAATTATTCAAAACATTGGAATATATTTTTTAAAAGTCGTGAGTTTGAGAGGCAAGATCCGTTATGTTTGTGGTGGTAACCTCTGCCACCCTAGCCTCCCTTCTTGATCGAAACGCTCAAGGAAGAATGCATGCGGATTCTTTTCGGGAAATCATGGATGGTCTTGGCTTTCTTTCTCAGGCTTTCAATGATAATGATCTCTCTTATTTGAACGGCATTGGATATAAAATTTTCGTCGAGCTTCATTCCTTTCTCTCTTACGGCTTTTGCATCGACTTTCAGTAGATTGCATTCTTTTCCGCACTCGCCTTGGCTTTGGCAATCTTGATTTTTGGCATTCTCTTGGCTACCTTGTCAGAACATTATTTTGCTCGACTTCTCTCTCTCTTCTCTCTAGCAATCGACCTTTCTGTCGATTTCATTGCTCTGTTGATTCATCCTAGCGAATGCCTTTTCTTTTGTATTCATTCACTACCAAACTAGTGCGAGAAAAAGAAAGAAATCTTTCCAAGCTCTTAAGGAAGCCGTTACCATCTCTCCTCTCGAGTTTGTGAAGAACCAAAATTCTGAAGCTTACGTCTTGTTCTTCAGAGAAGACGCCAAAGAATCCTTGGACTATTGAATCGCATCTCCAGGCACGTATGAGTGTCTTTTAATTGTTTAATCTATTGCTTCGAAAAGTTATTAATTGCATTCTTGTAAACACCAAGCATTGGTTAGAAATTCAGTGAAACTCATCGTCTTGTTTGTGGTTAAATGAGATCGGTTCCTTGCATGATATCTGAATTTTATCCATTGAAGGACTCTTGCTTGTTTGGTCATGACCGGTGTTGATATATCGACTTGCACTTGAATATATTCTTCTTAATTATTCCCGAACCTGATTGTTAATCCAATCTTTTACCCTAATTGTTCTGTGAATTATTTCGTCAATGTCAAAGTTGTAATCTTCTCTTTACTTTGTTCTCTTATCACACGAATTGGAATCGAGAATAATTTCCTCTCCTCTCCGAGTTAAATACCTCTATTTTGTAAGACACTAAATTTGGTGCAAAGACCTTTGATCTCTTTCTTCCCTCTGCAAGTCAGTAACAACTATCTTCTCCTGTTTTTAAAAAGAATAAGATTAAGAGATGGGTCTCGAGAAAACACATCTTCTTTGGTTTCTAAATCTGGGTCAGACCATGTAAATTATTCATGGCCAATAGTTGAAATAAAACAGAACTGAGGATAATCTTAAACAGTGATTTAGACAAAGTATTCTAGTCCTCTAGTCAGTAAAGAATGAACTCATTGCAATTGATTATAGAGGAATGAAATCTTGAACTGAGCCATTTAACCTCATTCTCTTCTCTGTAAATCAGAAATAGAATCTTCACCTAATTGTTAATAAATGAGATAGATGAGTCTTTGCAATATTAACTTATTGGGTTAAGAATTTAAATGCCAAGGAAGGGTGAGAGTGCTGACAGCACGAGGTACGTGCTTATTATTGATAAAATCCTTGGCCAAGGTTATGATGCTTAGATTAAGCGTTTGTCAGCTATCAAGAACCAGATATACCCCTGGTCAGAATGGTATTTCTAGTTGGGAGTACCCTATAGTGAAGGATTGACCAAGTAGTATAGGTTCTTGACACCAGGCTCAGATGGCATGATGGTATGGATGTGATCCTTTATTGACTACCCTCGAGAAGGGTCGGGTTTCTTTAGTTGAAGAAACACAGGAGACCAGTAGGTCTTTGGTTGGGCGGAAAAGCCCTTGATGATACTTCTTTTTCCTGTGATGTCCCCATTTTAGCCCTACGCTCTTCTTGAGGATTTAGCCTATTTTCGGAAATTCATAGGCTAAGCAGAATTGAAAATTAGGGTTTTCTATTTTTTAGGAGGTTTCAAATGCAATTTTGAGGGCTTGTATGCGAGAGTTTTTTATGCATGTCTAGTGGAGTTTTCTGGGTTTTCAAAGAGCTTCAGAATGGTGTATCATGCATCTCTATCTGACAACCTTTCCAGGTACTTAATATTTATAGTAAGTCATGTTGGCTTCCTGATTTGTGCTCAGAAGGCATTTGGAAACACTTACTATTTATAGTAAGTCTTGTTTGTTGCTCAGATGTTGTTCAGATGAAGCTTTGCAAGCTTACTATTTATAGCAGTTTGCTATTTTGGTAAGTCTAGTTATAGCAGTATCATTTTAGCAACAGTTCATTCATCTGCAGTCCTTATTTCTATTTTGGGCATCAGTTTAGCTTTCTGAAGGTTTTGAAGTTAACTTCCTATTTTTGGCATTGGCTATTTTTAGTAAGTCTAATTTTGGCAGTGGCACCATCAGCAGTCCTGCTCAGGTCATCATTCTATTTCTGGCAGAATTAGTTTGAGTATTGGCTTTGGTTTTGGTTTCTATCCCTCCTTGGACTGAGTCCCAGACTTAGTCAATTTTCATATCTTGAAGTTGTACCCCACGCCTAGGCTTGATGACTTCAAGTTGTTTTAATGAAGGGGACTTAAAGGGGGTTGAATTTCATACGCATTTAATGTTTATTGTGCAACTTAAAATTGGATGCCAAAAAGGGAGATGAATAATATTTCATTAAATTCAAAATAAAGTGACTGTTAAGAGATGGCGTCCCTTGGAGGAATTGAAACAGTTTCTTGTGGGAGTTACAGATTGCTTCATTTGCCAATTGAAGCTTATATATTGGTGCCTTGCTCTTTGTTTCTTATGCTTGAATTTTGAAAGTAAAGTTATGCTGCTGGTTTGAAATCCATAACCTGGCTAAGGGGAAGCTTAGCATTTTGCAATCCATCCTTCAGGCTAGAAACTATGGCTTCCTAGGTGGATCTATGTGACTGTACTTCACACTGGAGTGCAGATGGAGCTTCAATTCTGATGTTATTGAACAAGTTGCTGATGTATATTCTGTTTTTTGAGTTGCTGGTTCGACATGGCTGAAGCAAATTTCTGTTCATAGCTTCGTCAACTAATTTTTTTTCATTCCGAGTATTGGCCCATGCCGTTCTACTATGGACGGCACCCCTTTCTGCAAGTTTGCAGATTTTATCATTGAGTTTCTATTTTTTAAGAAGAGGTCAACCTTCTTGCTTGGCCGTACCTTTTACTAGCATGTGCATTGGAATTTGTGCCACTCTGTGACTGTTGTTTTTGGCTCAAATTCTTCTTGGAGGTTGGACGCCTAGCTCTTAGTTGTAGTTTGGTTGTCATTTGAGAGCTTTCCGAGTTGTTTCGGAGGAGTTACGTCCATTTATGTGAGTATTCATGTTGCTGGTCTGATTTTCTGTTAATGCTGTTTTTTATTAGATTTGCATATTTTATCATTTTGCTGGTTTGTGTTTCAATTCAATATCATTGTAACATTGTAAGAGTTAGAGGAAGTGTTACTCTAACCATCGATTGTTTTAGAAGCTTATCTTTGATGTTTTGCAGCTGTATTTCCAATTATTTGTAAAGTTGATTAGTAATACTAACAGCTAGTTGTTTATTGCTGCAAATTAGTTTGTTTTATACTCCCACAATTGAGTGGTTGAGTTTAATAAATAATCTTTCATTCATGTTGTATTCCCCCCACAAAATAAGTGGTTGTGAGGATTGTATACCCCCCCACTATTCAAGTGGAAGTGTGGTTACATGGCTGGCTTGCCGCCTTAATAATTTGTAATAATCTCACCCACTAAATAAGTGGAGTATTCCCACCGCTTGTGGATGCTTGCTTAGCAGATGAATTGTACATTCAGTTTTGATTTTCCTAACGATCCCCAAACCATATGCTATCACCTCACCCATACTAGGATCTTGGTGAACATTCTTGGTGAGGGTTACTTCATGAGCAGATTTGGATTTGTAGTTAACGCTAATCAATGTTTGAATGCTAGTTTATTGTGTTGAAAATCCACAAAAAAACTAAGGGGGTACATTTCATTTCCCTTGATGACAAAGTATTGCTCAAGCAATCAAGCAAGAGGCCTTCAGACCGTACTTTCTTGTAACTCTTTCTCTCTCTTAATTTCCGTTTTAATTACTTTAGCATGTTTATTTGATAGCTATAATAAATGCTCTTTTCATTTCGAAAGGTAATGGAAAAGTTAGTTATTAACCAACTGTGGTTCTCAATTATATAGACTGCTAATTGTTTCTTTTCAGCTGAAATAGTAAAACTGGAAGTTAGTTGGTGAATTGTTTATGTAGTTATGTTTCAGATTGTTTATCTTTTCTGTTCGTTATTGCAATGGAAACCCTAGCAAGAAAACTAGTTAGTTACTTTGCAGCTGAATCTGGTAGTTAGTTACCAATCCTAAACTGTAGATTACTTTGAGTGTTACACATTGCTGCATATTCCACAGTTCAAAAGAGTCTACACAATAATTGAAGCATAATTTTTTTGTGCTTGATGGATTTTAGGGCATTGGATATTGTCTAAGACTCTAAAGTGTTGGTTGGTGATTGAACAGTTTCTCCTTAGTCTCTCTGCACTAAGGATCCTTTCAATTGTCCTAGCCTTATTTAGGAAACTTTAGTAACAGTGCCTAATGATAGCAAGCCCTTCTTCCTGCTCATTTAGGCAGTTGATTATCGCATGTTGGTCATCCTTGATACCTCAAAGATTGCTTAAAGATTGCTTAGACACAAATTTAAGTTATCTTGGTGGTGCCCTTTGGTCGAGGCTTTGGAGCTCCACAGCTTTTAGGAGGTCCTTGACAGGTAATGTTATGTTAGCCAAGTAAAAAGGGATTGTGGTTTCTACGGAGGTAAGATGTTTGATTGAATGAACTGATATCTATATCAGCAAGGTGTTTGTCACCAACATTTTTGGCAATGCAAGTTGCAGGTTGTGAGTGTTTATCACACAACATAAGCTGCAAAGCAATTTTCAATTGTGGCGGCTAGTGAGTGTAGCCCCTGTAATGGAGTGAATTTGCACCCCTTGCAAATTCCCCATTTATATCCCTTACCATAGAAAAATCAAACCCGAAGATGCTATTCCACCTCATTCGTCCGCTTTCCATCCACTTGGCAGCTGTTTGTAGTATCGGTTGGGGAATTTTTGTTGGGGATGCTAGTGCAATGCACGAATGTCTGCGCAGCGCGCTTCCGTCCTAACAGGATTCCCGCCTCTAGAATCTACAGAGGCATTACACTTCTCCATTGGCGATGAAGCGTAACGCCCCTGTGCCCTTGACCGACCTCGAACGGCTCTTTTGGGCTCCTATTCATCTTCAAAACACTATCTCTCACATTCAATTCATCTTCTTCAATCTCCATAGCTTCTTCAATCTCACTTGATCACACTCACTTCTACACACTTCATTTCACAGTACTTCTACCATTTTTGAAGCTCCAAGTCGGCACTCTGTTGGTTTCACTCCTCTCATTGTTGCGGCAATGTTGGCATCCACAAACTTGCGAGCTCGCATCTCCCTTCACATGCTCGAGGGCATCTTGTTGGGGAGGTGATATCCATTTACTTAGCATCGTTGTTTGTTTAAGTAGCATATTGTTGTTAGCATTGCTTGCTATTCTTCCATTTTAATACTTTCTTTATCGCATTTTCTCTATTGTGGCTATTCTGGCTATCCGTGGAGGAGGGAACACCGAAACGGGAGTTTGACTGCAAGCCCCGAAACAGCCCCAACATTTTTCCCCATTCTATTATGTGTAGGTATCGTGTTTGTGTGGAGCTTGCGGGAGGCTGGACCAATCGTAAGTTTGATTTTCGCCACCTTTGCTCTTGCCAAATTCTATCTTTTTAAGTTAAAGTATTCTTCTTGTTGTTTTAGTCTTTTAGTTGTATTTTTCTTTTCATCATCGTATAAAACTAGATTTATTAGGTTGCTAGTAAGTTCTCTGTTATTTTAGACTGTACTTCGTACTCTCTATCTGTGCAGACGCCAACGCCCGACCGGGACGCCAGCGCACCGCGTTGTCATCCATCTTTTGCACTGGAGTCCTTTGGCAGAGAGCTACCTAGGTTATAGTCTAGACTCGGGAATTTTCTCACTTGGTTTTCTAAACTCTCAGGTTGACAAAAGGACAGTGACAGATTAGTTGTCCTTCCTTTTCACCCTCTTAAAACACCTAACTTATCTTAAACAATTCCTTTAGCATAAGGTAGATCAGGGAAGTTGATTGTTCTAGACCCTCCCGTGACCTGGGGTCCTGAGTAGTCAGTCCCCATCTACATTTTGGTGAACCTGACGTGAAGCTTGTAATATCTATGTCTTTGTGTCGAGGTTCTCTCTCTCGTGTCTGCATAGGTTGGGCTCGTGCGTTGTGACACTTTATGAGCTTCACAACTCAGTCTACAACTTCCCGGTACGTAGTTAGAAGGAGCACGCGACGACGACACTTAGAGATGGACTTTACAAGGGTCACTACAACTCTCTCTTCCCAGGAGATGGTATCGGTGGCAAAGACGAGTTTCTTCGATGAAATCACTCATGCCCTTACTCCTCCTATCTCCCCTTCAACTCCGCCTTTGGACGAGAATGAAACTGTCCCTATTCCTGCAGAGCATCTCATTGCTTTCAATAGGAGGCTATTGGATCTTGCAAATCACTTGGGGAGAGATCAAAGCATGGCTAGGCCTGCTAGGGTTGTCAATGAGATTAGATATATGCTAGACAAGGATCAGACAGGCATAGAGTTTCTCTGTGGCCTTACCGATTTAATGGAAGCATACGTCCCTTCTTACAACCCTAGGTCAAGTATTACCTGAGGTCAAGTGCTCGACGCTTATGAAAGGAAAATTGGTGTCCCAATGCCTACAACATCGCCTTTCGTTAACATCTTTATTCTTGCTCCACCTCCTACTTTCAAAGTGAGGCAGCTTTGTCCTTGGCAGTGGGATTTACAATGGAATGGGGTCGGTGGTCCTGGTATGTCTGGTGCCTCTGGCGGTGGCTAAGTGGTAGCTCCGGTGGCGGCTACGGCGGTGGCTCTGGCAGTGGCCTTGGTGGTGGCTCTAGTGGTGGTTCCACTGGTTCTATGTCTTCATCTGACCGTGTTTTGAATGCTTTGCTGCAAAATATGGGTCAAATGCAGAACCAGTTGGCGAGTTTGTCCCAAACCTCTGCCCAGCCTATCTTTCAACCTTTCTTCTGACATAGTCCCTTGTCGGTGACGATTTTGAATACTCCCATCCCTCAAGGGATGGAAATTCCTAAGTTTGAGAAATACGGTGGTAAAGGAGACCCTCAAACACACGTGTCATCTTTCAACGCGATGTGTACAGACTTCTTTCACCACGATGCTCTGATGGCCAAATTATTTCCTCGATCTCTCAAGGACATAGCACTGGAGTGGTATTGTTCCTTGCCCAACAACTCCATATTCTCATTCGATCAAACTTGTAAATCAGTTTCTCTGGAAATTCCAGGCGAACATCGGGCCGAAGATGACCTTCTCAGATCTCATCCGATGTAAGCAAGGAGAGCATGAGAAGATTACTGATTTCATTGCTCGATACCAAGCACTCTTTTCACAAATCTCTTACATGCTACCTGACTCAGATGTATGGAAGGTGTTCATTGGCAACCTGCAGCGACCTTGGCAAGAGAATTTTGCCTTAATGAAGTATCCTTCTTTCGCACATCTGTGCACAGCGTTGCAAGAGTATCAGCAGACGGTTGTTCAGTTCGGGGGATCTTCCTCGCACTCTCGTCCCGAAGGAAAATCTATAGTATCAATTTCAAGAAAAGGCAAATCTGTTGCAAATGTAGTATGTCTAATGACAGAGGCCTTAAGCGCAACAGACAATTCACTGAATTATTTGAATCTTATTCTTCTTTTCTATAGAAATTGTTGAAGGATAAGGTTATAACCTCGGAAGATCCTCAACCTCTTAGAGAGCCTTATCCTGACTGGTATGATGGAAATGCGTTCTGCCAATACCATCGTGACAACAGGCATGATACTGAACGTTGTATGCGCTTGCGTCATGAGATACAGGATCGCATTGACGACGGTACCATTCGCCTTGATGGTAAAAAGCAAAATGTGAACAAGTCTGTGGCTAAGAGGAATAGTGAATTGCAGATTTATATGGACCCGTTTCCATCGCACTCTGCGAATTTAATTATTGATCATTTTGGTGCTTCCCCCGAGGCCTCAACATACGTAAATGTGGTTTCGTTCACTCACGATCCTCCCCCTCAACCTGCGACTAGTTCGCCAGATGTGACTTTTACATCGCAGGATCTACCCATGAATAACAAAGCTTCTCCTCTATACATTCACGCTCGCGTCAATGGAAACATTGTAACAAAAGTCCTTGTGGACCCCGTGAGTTGCGTGAATGTTATTACGGAGGAGACTCTTTTGCTAAATTCATTACAAGGGAGGAATATGAGAAGACAAAGACCACTATACGTACCCATGATGGCCTCTCTCTTGCTCCTTATGGCTCTATAACTCTTTCCATCCTAGTACAACCTAGGGCTGTGAATACCACCTTTGACGTCATTCCGGAATCTAACTTGTTCAAGGTGAAGCTAGGAATTCCTTGGCTAGTTTCCATGAATGGAGTTGTTTTTGTTATTCATAAGTGTTTGAAATTCTCTCACGAAGGTGCGGTGCATGTCATGCACGGCATTGGATATCAGCCATTGGTATCACGTGGGGCTAATTCGTTGGATCATTTTTGGCCCTCCCCGATCAATCTGCTTCCTCCAAGAACGAACCTTTTTTATCAAAATTACGTTAAGACTGGTGGCAAGGTACAGCCAAAAATGACACCCTGTAGCGCAGTTGCAAGCTGCCTCTTCTTCCGAAAAAGGGAAGGGGGAGCCTGCCTGTGCTTATGGCCCTTCTTCATCCTCTGCAGTTCCACCTGCCTTTGCCCCTCACCCTATTGTGGCGCCTTTGACTTCTACCCCTATGCATCTCTTGGGGAGTCTGATGGTGCCCGCTTGGCAGAAGGCCAAGCATCAGGTGTTCGACCTTCCTGTCTTGCCCTCGATGCTTCGCCCATTTTGTATGGTAATGTGAAGGGTCCCCGTGGAGCCGCCTCTGCATCTCGGCCTCTGTGGCCTCCTACCATCCCTACTCCTAGGGTAGTAAATGGGAAGAGGCCCGCCGCTGAGGCGCTTGAGTCTACTTCCCTGCCTGTGGTTACCTCTGCTCCTGCATCTCTTCCTCCTGATCCTATCCAAGAGTCACTCCCTCCACCAAAAATGGTTGTGATGGATACTCCAATGACTGAATAGGAGCCTTTTGTTCCTCCTCAAGCTACAGCCTCTAGCTCTCAGAGCCAAAGAAACCGCCTTGCAAGTGAACGTAAGCGTTGGAAGAAGGCTTTGGTCATTGAGCAGGTTGCCTTGTGAAAGGAGGAAGGGGAGCTAACAGCTCCTGTTTCGATATCTTTTGTTGTGTCCTCCTCATCCGCCCCTTCTGCTTCAGTTCCCTCCGCCTCAATCTTGCTTTCGGCTCACCCTGCAAGCATAGATGATCCTCACCATAAAAGGGTGCAAGTGTTCATTGCTCCTTCACCTGAGCCTCCTCTCCTGATGTCCCTTCCAAACATCCCACCTTTTCCCAAACACATGGATATGTCGAATACCTCGGTGGTGTACTCTACAATCTTCTTTGCTTCTTCCTCACCTTCCGCTTCGTTTGTGGGGATCTCGCATCCTCCGATTAAGTGCAAGTTGGAGGACAACCCTACTTCTAATGGGGGGTGGAAGAAGGGATTGCCTTCTTCGGAAGTTGGTTCTGCATTGGCTTGTGTTGTCCTAGTGACAAAGGTAGCCCTGGCGTCCCCAGAGTTTGTCACTGCCCCCGAGTCTTTCGGTGAGGTCGGAAGTGGATCTCGAGCGCCTCCTTCATCGCCTGCCCAGTTGACACATGGCACTCTTGTCAAGTGCATGTTCAACTCAGTAGACGATGTCCCGACTCTGTCAACATTTTTTGCAAAATCGCTAACATTTACCTCACAAGAATTGAGCAAAGAAGACCTCGAGGGGCCCTCTTCCTTGGCTCTTGTCGCAGGAGAGTCAGAGGGTACCCCCCTTGCTATCCCGCCCTTGCAGGCTCATCCACCCTCCCCTTACAATGATCTAGATTGGGAGAACGACAACCTCTTGGTTGATGAGGACTAGGGGGGCACCTCTTCTTTATCTGTAGATTAGATTGAGTGTGTTGTGCTTCCCCCATGCTTGTCTTATGTGTTCCTAGAGGACCCTTGTCACCCTTGGAGGTGCTTGGATATAGGAGTGTTTTTTGTGTCATTGACTTCTTCTATTTGTCACATCATTCTTCTCTTTATTGTGCCTTGATTTTCGACAATTGGGGACGATGCAAAGTGTTGGGGGCATTTAGGCCTCCCTTCCATGTGTTAGTTTTTATGATCAGATATAAAACTCAGAATTTAATTCAAAATCAAACACAAAAACACAGCAAATACCCTAGGAAAACCCTCCACTTGAGGGAGAAAAACCCAGCAACAATATCACTTATATATTGAATATCAACAAATGTCTTCTTTACAAAGAGGTCGATAATAAGGCCAAGTAATGACACCACAATCTGAAGTTAACTCAGAAATAATATGATGCCTTTGCTAATAATAAACTCAGCCTTCTACAATGCTTCAATCTGAACTTGAAGTATTCGCACTTATCTAGAACTCGAACTATGATGGATATGAATGAATGATTCACAATGAAGTAGCATCGAACATATATACAAGAGAGAAGGAGGGGAGGCATCTCTCCAAGTCTTTATGTCGGCCATCACCAAAAATCGTGTCTCTAAGATACATGAGGTCGGCCTCAACAAATCGAACCTCTTCAAGAATTCGCGCCTTCATGATGTCGGCCTTATAAACAATAATTAAATATTAATTAATGTGCAATGACGAAGTGCCTCTTCATCAATCGTTGTCTTGCAATATAAATAGTCGTTAGGCTATCATTTAAATTGTTCTTTATCGCATGATCTGGGCTGGAAGTAGAAGCCCGATGCTACCTCCAACATCAACACTCCCTCTCAGCTAGGGAGGATACTTCCAGCTGCATAAGACATATCACCTCATTGTGATGTCAACCGCAATGGCTACTCTCATATGTGGAAAAAGAAACATATCACCTCATCGTGATATCAACCACCATGGCTACTCCCATGTATGGTAAGTGTGCACAAGTGCCCATCACAGAATCACTCAACGTGATGTTGTCACCTCATAGTGACGTTCACCATGGCTACTCCCAGAGGGTGAAAAGCACAAGTGCAAAAGAATCCTCGGCAAGTACCTTCATGCTCCTGGCTGAGTTTAGGAATGTCGGTGACCATCTTCTCATGGTTGGAAGGGCTCGGAAGTGAATGTGAGCAAGTCTTCTATGCCAAAGCTCACATGAACTTGATGTATCATGCAACAAGGCCTGTAGTGGACGAGTGCAAAGTCTGTAGAGACATTCTTGCCGAACACCAATCACTCGGGCTGATTTGATGCTAGATTTTTTTGGCCATGCAAGAACTTTACCTTCGAAGAATGTAACTTGATATCCCTTATCTTCCAAGGTTGAAATAGAGACAAGGTTCCTCTTGATGCCTGGTACAAATAGTACATCACTCAGCTGCAAGGAGATGCCATAATCTAAGTGAATAGTGGAGGTCCCGACACCTTTCACAGAATAACATGCATCATCTCCAATTATGACTTGAACACTTGAATCTCTCATCACCAATCTGAAAGATGTTCTCTGAATCCAATAATATGACGAGAGGTGGCACTATCAATTAACCAAATGTTGTTGTTTGTTGGAACATTGCTTGATAAGGCAGAATAGAATAGAAATTCCCTTGAATCCTTTTGAGGAGAGATCTCACCCACATCTGCAAATGAAGCATGTTGTTTTGGTCTAGTGGGACAATCCTTTGCATAGTGACCAAACTTGTCACATCTAAAGCACTATAGGTGGGAGAGATCCTTCTTCTTCTTATATGAAGGAGCACTATCAGATCTTCTATCTTTATTCCTCTTGAAGTAGCCTTTCTTTCCTTCTCTTCCTTTCTTCTTAGAAGATTGAGCAGCAAGAACATGAATGTCTTCATTTGTAGAGCTTTGACCAATGCCTCTTGCAACCAACCTAGATTCTTCTTGAATACAATCTACTCTCAATCGATCAAACTTAGGAAGTTTTGATCTCGCGCTGATTCCTTGAATGAATGACTCCCAAGATGGAGGAAGACCATTAAGAGCCAACATAGTCAAATCCTTGTTATCAACAATATGCCCAATGGTAGAGAGATGATCTCTCAACTCGGTGATCTTCATGAAGAATGAGATGAAGGATTCTCCTTTCGCCATCTTGATATGATGAAGTTGTTGCTTAAATGCAAGAGCTCGACTTGTGTTGTTGATCTCATACATCTCCTCCAAGGTCTTGAACATATCTCTTGTTGTTTTCAACTTGGAGATGATTGGCACAATGTGATCTTTCACGGAATCAACCAACATCTTTTTTGCCTTAGTGCCATTTCTCTTCCATTGAGGCTTCTCATTCTCATCTGTTGGTTCGGGAACTTCGCCCTCCACGAACTCAGCTAACTCATTTTTCTCCAAAGCAAGCATCACTCTAAACTTCCAAGATGTGAAGTTTGATGCGCCCTCAAGTCTATCTTCGATCTTGAGCTCGTTCACCATATTGACAATAAGATAGATGCAATCAAGGATGAGAATAAGAGTGGAGGGTAGCGCTGCTTCAATAAATCTGATCACAATCTTTCTTATATCCGCTCTGATACCATGTTAGTTTTAATGATCAGATATAAAACCCAGAATTTAATTCAAAATCAAACACAAAAACACAGCAAATACCCTGGGAAAACCCTCCACTTGAGGGAGAAAAACCCAGCAACAATATATCACTTATATATTGAATATCAACAAATGTCTTCTTTACAAAGAGGCCGATAATAAGGCCAAGTAATGACACCACAATCTGAAGTTAACTCAGAAATAATATGATGCCTTTGCTGATGATAAACTCAGCCTTCTACAATGCTTCGATCTGAACTTGAAGTATTCGCACTTATCTAGAACTCAAACTATGATGGATATGAATGAATGATTCACAATGAAGTAGCATCAAACATATATACAAGAGAGAAGGAGGGGACATATCTCTCCAAGTCTTCATGTCGGCCATCACCAAAAATCGTGTCTCTAAGATACATGAGGTCGGCCTCAACAAATCGTACCTCTTCAAGAATTTGCACCTTCATGATGTCGGCCTTATAAACAATAATTAAATATTAATTAATGTGCAATGACGAAGCGCCTCTTCATCAATCGTTGTCTTGCAATTTAAATAGCCGTTAGGCTATCATTTAAATTGTTCTTTATCGCATGATCTGGGTTGGAAGTAGAAGCCCGATGCTACCTCCAACATCAACACCATGACCCAATTTTTTATTTGCATTTTGTTTTCACGTAACTTTCTTGACATAGTCTGATATAGTAGGGGGTTGATAATAGTTCATATATATTATATTATACTTATCTATTTATATTTATGAGCAGTTCTGACCCCGAAATATTAGATCCCCCTGTCTCTCGATGTATGTGTTTTTGCTTGTGTTGTCTTTTTATCTTTTTCTTTTCTTAGCTTGCTTTGTGATGTTATGGTGCTTATGTGTTGTCCCTCGCGTGCATGACAACATTACCACAGTTACATCTCGTCATGTTCTACGGGCCACAATATCACTTTCATTCTTGCTTTTCTCTCCTTAAAATGTCATGTGCCTCTAAGTTCTTTGCTCATTGATGTATGTACTTACCCTACTAAATAAGTAGAAAATTGTTGGACTTACCCACTGAACAAGTGGAAGCATTGTATTTACTTATCCCACTAAATAAGTGGAGATTTTGTATTTGCTTACCCACTAAAAAGTGGAAGTTCTATGTTTACTCACTCCACTGAATAAGTGGTTGCTTTGTAATCACACTCCATTGAATAAGCATGTAGTGTTCTTCTTTAGTTGCATAAGCACTCCACTAAATAAGTGAGATTGGCCAGCTTGCCACCTGATGCATTTTCTTTTCAGTTGCAAGCATTCCAATTAATTGTATAGTCTTGGACACCATATGCTCTCATCTTGCCCATCTCGGGAACTAGGTGATCATAAAGTGGAAAGGACCTTGCTTTGTATCTCATTGCAGTTGAAATAATTTTCAAAAAACAAACTTAGGGGTGATAATTACAAAATAGGAGCTAATATATTTGAGAGTACCATGAAGCATGATGCTGTAAATTGTACCAAAACCATTGTATTATTGATGCACGAATGTGCCAAACAGAAAATTTCAACGCTCCAGAATCAAAGATTGTTAATGCTGAGATAATGTTACTAATGAGTGATCAATCTGCAATTTTCTTTCACAATGCTGGATAGAATGTTCATATCCAGAAACTCTATACACATGGCTGAATATCACTACATAAATATCCTAGAATTATTTATCATAACAGAAGAATATTTTGATCACTTCTGAAATATAAATCATACCCAAAATTTGTAACCTACCAAATTGGTATGGCTGCCTAAACCTACTGCAGCAAGCAGGCCAGAAATGATAATAAAATGGCTGCAAAATATTACAAATATTATCTTCAATGAAATGCCTTCAACCAAGAATATACACCCAATATTATAATAGCAAACCAGAATTTTTATTTGTTGAAAAATAATCAGAATTTGTCCCCCAATTGTACGGCAGGACTAGAGGCTGGAAATGAATATTTTATTAGCCTTTAAAAGGCTATGATGAGGAGGAATTAACAGTAAAAAAACAATTATCAGAACATCTTCAGATTCCTGTTCCCCAATCACTTAGTTGCAGCATCAAAGGAATTAACAGCAATAAAAAATGGAATCGCAGCTTTAAACCATAAAAAATGCATCACAGCTTTTCTTATATGCTGCAGGCCCCATACCATGAGTCTTTAACCCTTTAACTTGCTTGAAAAGGGGTACAGAAGCACTTATTTTGTCTCCTTTTTTAAAAAACTGCAACCTCAAACTATCACAAATTTTATCCTGGGCTGCACTCAATGAAGTAAGGTGGCCAGTATACATAAAAGTTGCGGCTAGCAGCAAAAATAGATACAGTAGCTCCACAATATAGATTAGATAGTAATTAATTAATCCAATATAAATCCTGTATTAATAACAATCACTTTAGCAAAACACCTTTATTTCACATTTAATTTGGATTATCATCAAGTCAATCTGAAATATGATTTGAGAAATCAATACTGAAAACTCACAACACCAAACTGAAATATTTTGAAGAAATCCTAACCAAAAAGTAACTGAAACTAGAAAACCACAAACCAAATAAAATCTGGAAATAATTCAATCTTCGGCACAATTCATGAAATCTTCAATACACTCCTAACACAATCTTTCAACGCAAATGCAATCCCTAGATGGAATTGCTTCTGATAGATATGAGGGCTTTTGTTCCCAAATCCAATCTGAAACCATGAGGGTTTTCGCCCTTAATTTTGAAACCTAGAAGGTTTTTATCCTCTATCCAAAAGATGAACCTTAGGTACTCAAACTTCAAGAAAGAGGTTTATTCTCAAAACAGCAGATGCTTTTTTTAAAGCCCAGCTCCTTTTACAATCACTTGTTTGCTATTTTTAGCCCTCCTTAAAAAGTCTCTAGAATTTTTATTTTTTCCATAGTTGCCAGGAGACTGGTACTGGTACCGGTACCGATACGACTTTTTTTTGAAAATAGGAGACAGGGGTACTTGGAGACGCCATCGATTTTTAATATAAATAAAAATTAATAAATTAATAATTTATAAAAAATATCATGACATTATAAATTTTTTCACGTTATAATTTTTTAATGCTTTTAAATTTCACGGGAGACACCAAAATTTCCACCGGGAGACATCAGGAGACTTGGGAGACAACATGTCAAGTTTCCATGCTCCTGGAGGCGTTTCCAGAGACGCGTACTAGTCTTTGAGATGCGTCTCAGGGGGCAGGAGACGCGTCTCCCGGCAACTATATTTTTTCTTTCTAATTTAATAATTCAATTTGCCCCCTCGTCCTAGCAATGCTTTTGATAACATCTTAAGCCCTCTTTTTAATAAAAAAATATAAGTTGCCTTATATTAAATTAAAGTTACTTTTTGGGTGACTTAAATTAAATTATTAAATTGTTTCCTTTGTTCGAAAAAGGGGGCATGATAGAGGTAGGCAGCAAAAGGCAAATTCTCAAAGGGGCCATAAGAGTTGGAAGTCCATTATTTTTAGATGTGAGATCAGCTATAAAAATAACTTTGAGGGGCTGAATGGAAAAGGGTTCTAACTTCTTGTCACCAAGAGAAAACACAAAACCATATGCATTCTTCCCCTTTTTGTTTGGTTATTTAGTGTCATGTCCCCAATTTTAGAGGAAGTTTAATTTAATTAATTAAGTTGTCCAAATTCATGATTATTTCATAAGGATGACTAATTGATTATTTTAATTAAATTAAGTGGGATATTGAATTAGTTATTTATAAGGTTATCAAACAATTATAAAATAAAAGGTGACCTTATATTTAATTAATTTAATAAGTGACTAAAATATATATTATATCATAAAGTCACTAAAAATAAAATATATCTTTTATCCCACATTGACAAGAAAAGTGTGTGAGCTCTCCCAAGAAAAGTATAAGGGGAGCTTTGGGCTGAGCATTTGGTATGTTGAGTTGTCTACTTCATTTTCTACATTTGGTGAGCTTGAATGCTTGGCAAGTTGACTTCCGGTTTCGTTTGTGAAAGACCAAACCTAGCTGGTTGCTTCCAATTTCGGTTGTGAAATATCAACCCTAGTTGGGAATTGAGGGAGTTACTTCAGACTTCCTATTTGGGCTTCATTTGCAGATTTGGAGGGCAGAAATAAGGTATATTCATTGGTGGTTCATTGCTTGCAATACTTGATACATTTGCACATTTTATATCAGATTTCTTGGAGGTCGATTTTGGTATCGGTGCTCAGATTTTTGGTGCTAAAGTCTTCTTGTGGCATTGATTCTTCTTGGACAAATGAGCTCTTTAATTGTGAAGGTCATACCATCATGATAGGAGCTTTTTGGCATAGGAGTGCAGTGCATTTCAATTGTTTCTGAGGTCTGAATTTCCACAGCAGGGGCGGCACATTGTCTTGATTATTTTGTCGCTATTGACATCACTAAGGCAGCGTTGCATTTTGGGTGTTTGGGGGAATAAGCTTAAGGGACTTGGTGATCATTTCTAGCATCATTAGAAGGAGCTAAGTGGCTGCATTTATTTATTTGCAAATTTGCAAAACCAGGACAGGGGCGGCCTGCATAAGGGGGACGATTTCTTAGGTGGAGGCCTCCAAAAATTCCAACAAAATTCAGGGAAGGTCCTCTCTGCATCAGCATTCAAATCCAAGCTTCAGAATCTGGTTCTCATTAATATTTCTATCTATTATGTATTGACAAGTCTGAGTACAAAGGTCTGAAAATAGGTTATAAGGTCATTGGCAAATGTATTGACATAAATGTAATGAAAAATCAGAGCATTGTAATCCGATTGGTATCAGAAAATGATTGCATCTTCTTAGTTAATGGAATTAAGGTTGCATGCCAATTGTTTGGCAAAATGTCTCATGACTGTAGATGATTAGTTTGCATTATTAATTCATGTATTTGCACTTGGAAAAGCAAAAAAGATCTGCATTTCATCTCCTTGCATTCTTAGTTTCTTTGGCATTCATTTTCAAGCCATTAGTCATCATTCTCAAAAACCAAAACACAAACAAAGCAATCAGAAATTCATTACCAGCAAATTCAAAGATTCAAGACAAGTGTTTGACAAAATTACCAAGGCTGCAAATCAATGTTTTATATCAGATTTGGTCAGGCACATTACATTTAGTGCAGCTTGTTTTGATTCTCTAAGTAGGATTAGCAACCCTGCATATGGGTATTGGCCCCACTTTGCAATCTTCAACCAAAATAATACTGATAGAACACTAATTTTCAGAAGTGTGTCAATATTTTTCTTCAGTACTCATTTTGGCAATGCTTCCTTGAGCAGCAGATCATTCTCGCTTTCTGGACTATGTTTGCAAAATGTTTTTACTAGTTTTGAGACATTTGCATTTGCAATAGGGTATAGAACCAGATATAGACTTGACCAAGAGGATTAAGCTCCCCCAAATATTCCTTTTTGTGGGAATTTGGTTTTCCTAAAAGAAGTCATCAAATCTAAACAACCTCTTCAGCAACTACAATAATGGCAACGTATGTAACACAGCTTCTTCCCAAAGGATTTTCAGAGAAGTTGAATGTTGTCCATGACAACCTCTATGACCAAATCATGTGGAGATGGCATCATCTACAGAGGGTGGTTGGTATTAAAGCTAGATTACCAAATCGGCAGGAAAACAAATTGTTTGCGGGTACAATCTTTACTAGAATCGGATTCTGAATTGAAACACCAGTGGATTTGGGCAGGTTCCTTTTTTCAAGTCATTAATTGTTTGGAATCAGCAAGGAACAAACCCAAGTAATTCCAAGTCAAACATGGCAATTCAAGGCATTTCCATCATGATTTCAAAGTAAGTGAATTTTTCTACATATTTTTTTGACTTATTGACCATTGAAATGTTAGTTTTTAGGATCAGAAAACTCAACACAGAGAACAATGAACAGATTATTTTAACCTGGGAAAAACCCTCCTACTCGAGGGAGAAAAGGCCCTAGTATTCTCTTGTAAATCAGAAGAATAAGTGTAGAATTTACACACAGAATCAGGCCCTAGAATAGGCCGAGTCTCATACAATAAGGAATGGCACTTCTCCTTGTATCAAATCTTGAATGCACTGAATGATAACACTTCTTCAGAAATCAGATCTTCTGCTTAGAAGGCGAACTGCTGCTGGAAGGTGCGAATTGGAATTTAGATGAATTGATGCTGAAATGAGGAGACACCTTCTCCTATATATACAAGCTAGATGATTTTTCTTTCTAGGGCCGACCTAGAAGAATACAAATTTTATTTATAAAACAAAGGCTGACCTGCCTTGAGATGATTATATTTAGGAGAAAATAGCTCCCAAAGCTACAAAACACTAACATGAAAAACCCTAAATGACATCATTTCACTAATGTTGTGAGTTCAACAAGCTGCGAGAACAAGGAAAGAGTCATGAATGCTAAAGGGATAGTGAGAAACAGTAAACAAATGCCACCTTTTGCTGCTTGAACGTCTCAAAAAAAAACCCACCCTCTATTGCTCGGTCGACATAGCAATAGGTTTCCATTGTCTTGCTACTTGAACCAGCCTCAACAAACAGTCAATGATGATGATGGTCTTGATGATGAGCCATACGATGCTGATTACTAATAGTAATATTTAATGTTGAACAACAAATATCTATCATCACATTCAAGTTTTGACTAATTGACAATAGATATTGAATTGGTAATATTATACTTCAAATTTATAAATTTATGGCTGTTTTAATAAGTATATTTGTGTTACCGGATCCTGTAGGTGACCAGCCGGATCTCAGTCCAATTTGAACCGGATCTAGGTGCCAGTCCGGTTCGCCTGTGGGTCCAGGCCAAGGGCTGCAAAAGGCCACCCGGTTCACTTGGGGCAAACCCAAGATGAACCCAGGCGGATCCAAGTGAACCCATGGAGAACCCGTCCCTACAACGTCCAATTTTGATGCTTTTTTAATTTTATTTTTGCTTTCTTTAATCATTTTAGTCAATTGATTTGACTGGGCGCCCAAATGAACCCTAATTTTGACTTGCAAAACACATTAAACACCAAACAAGTCCATTTTGTTCATTTCTTTTGCAGACAGAAAATATGATTTGAAGAGGCTGAACATTTTCTTTTGCTTGTTGGATCAACAAAGAGAGTTGAAGATTGATCTTTGAAGGTTCTACATCGATTGCCTTGTCATTCCTATGCATTTACAAGTGTTTATTGGCTGCCATGAAGATCATAGAAGGAATTTTTTGCAAAGAGCTACGTTTCTTTTAATTTTTTTCATCCATTTTTGTTTTACAAACAAGAAACAATTTTTTTGCTTTGTTTATCTATGTTTTTTTCCTTTCTTCTAGGAATGTATCAAAGATTCAAAAGAGCTAGGTTTTTGTATATCTATTTTTTGTATTCAATTTTTTCCAGTGTTCCACGAGGATGCGTCCCCTCGGAAAAACTACCCGTTTCCGAGACGGGGAGACACCTAGGAAACGTCCCTCCGTCGTCCCCCCGTTTCCCCGTCGTCCAGCTGTCGTCCCCCTGTTTCCCCGCCGTCCCCCCAAGTCTCCTCCTAGGAGACTCCAGGGAAACTTTAGGGAAACTTCTGGGAAACTTCCAGACGTCCCCTCCACCCAAGGAAACCCCAGGGAAACTTCTGGGAGACTCCAAGGAAACTTCTAGGAGACTTCCAAAGGCATCAGGCCATTAGCCTGGAGCCATTTACTATTAGTATTTACCATTTTGTACTCTGTTTTTGAAGTTTGAAGTTTGACATTGATGATACAGTGATACTTGATTGTAATTATGATTCATGAATCATGATTATGAAACTCAAATTATGAAACATCTAGTTCTCGTTGCATTTTCCAATGTCTATATTTTCATTTTGATTTTCAATGTTCAGTGGTTCACTAGTTCAATGAAATGATATATCATTGCAATGTGTTATTGTGTTTAAACTTTTAAGTTTTTAAGTTTTGTTTCAATGTGTTAACTTTACTTATTCATTAGGCTTCTATAGTTATATAATTATATTGTTATACATCTTTTTATAACTAATTTTTCAAGTACTATATGTATTTCAGCGCCACCCCCCTGCCACCCCCCCGCCATCGTCCCCCTGCCGTCCCCAAACTTAGGCCCCCCGTCTCCCATCTCGAAAACGCATCTCCCGCTGTCCCCCCATCCCCGTCCCCGAAACTCTGTGGAACTATGATTTTTTCTTTTTGTTTTGAATGTGTTGTTTACAAAATTTCTTGCCATAGGAATCACAATGGCAACTAGTTCTAGCTCCACGGCTCAATATAAATTCAAAACAGATCCGAATTATCCTCTATAGAAAAATGTTCAAATGATGCAACAGGTTCTAGGTGGTGGGTGTTACGTTTGGATTTACAATGGGTGTGATGTTAGATATTCTAGTTCATACTATAATGTCCCCTTTTTGGAATTGCCCTAAATTTTCCCTAAATCCTTAATTTCCAAATACCAAATGAGTTAGAGAATACTTTTCACCTAATTGAAACCTTGATTGAAGTCCTACACATAGATTGGAACCATAGATTACATAATCGGCGGTTAATCGTTGAGTGGCCGATTAATCGCCAAAAATCTAAGAAAACAATTAATTTCTGCCTTTACTCGCGCTATTTTAATCGCCGATTTTTTGCCCATTAATCGTTGTGAAAAATGGCGAATAATCACAGTTAATCACGCAAATATTTGCAGCACTTTTTCCCCTCTTGCGCTGAAATTTCAGGGTTTTTTCACCATTTTTTCGGCTGTTTTTCGCCCTTTATTGCTACTTTCCCCGCCACTATTGGTTTCCGCTCCTCCAAACTCTTCCTCGCTGGTATTGACTTTTCACTTCTCCAATTTGGCAAACTACAGACTAAAAGTAAGGTTTCAACGAGGGTTTTAGAGTATGTTTATTAAAATGAAAATTACAGCCAAGATCCTAATAATAAGCACATTTAGGTTTTAACATAATTAATATATAATGTATATATATATAGATCATAAGTATATATTAGCATAATTAATATATAATGTATATTTTATATAATAAAAAATAAATTATAAACTATGTTACCCAGGGACGCATCCCCAGCCTAAAATCCCCCGTCCTCATCCTTGTGCCTGTCCCCGTCCCGAAAACGCAGGGACGGTAGGGGACTCCAGCACCAAACAGCCTTTAAAAAAAAACTCACTTCACTTTAAATATTTAATTCTAAATGCATATTAATGGGAGTTTAATCCTCATGTTGCTGCTACTAGAAAGGTATTGATTTTTTATTGGCTAGTAGTAGCACCTAATTTGAGGGTTTAAATATTTCAATATAGTGTGATAGAAGGAAACTAACAATGAATATTTAATTTTGAATGCAGATTGAATATTGACAATAAATTCTGAACACAAATGTTATATGTTAAGGTTATATAATCAATATATGCTTGCTATATCCATGTTTTCATATGAATATTTAAAATTTCCCTATATATTTTAAATTTTCCCTATATTTTATATAGCTAGCCATCCCCAAAATTGGCTTGAAAAATCGAGGACTTGGGGACACGTCCCGTCGTCCCCGTCACGGAAACTTGGGGTAACATAGATTATAAATAATATAATTATACTACTTATTATTATTATACATTATATTCTTTAACAAAACTATTAAATACATATATAAAATTATTATAATTAATAGTTAATAATTATTATATTTTTTGTATAATACAAATGAGCACATTTAGGTTTTAACATTACGGCATCAATAGTTAAGTATATATTAACATAATTAATATATAATGTATATTTTAATTTTTTATATAATAAAAAATAAATTATAAATAATATAATTATACTACTTATTATTATCATATATTATATTCATTAACAAAACTATTAAATACGTATATGAAATTATTAAAATTAATAGTTAATAATTATTATATTTTTTATATAATACAAAAATTAATATATAAATATAATACAACATATAATTAATGTATTATATATATTTTATATAATTAATTGTAATTGTTTAGATATGAAATTTATGATGATGATTTTCAAATACAATCATCATAAATTAATTATAGTTATTAGCAGTTTCACTATGCGGCTTCGTATAATGATACCATTTTGTAATCCATATGTATTGAACAATGAAATTTAATATAAAACACTCCCTCATGGTTTTTATACTCATTTGATGTATTTTGTAATTGAATTTTGCAACAAAAAAAGTGTTTTTATAAGAAATTTTGCTACTTTTTAAGTTGTCGAGTATTTGCCGAGTCGAAAATTTTGGGCTTGTCGAGTACTCTCCAATTCCAAGTATGTAAACTATGATTAGAACAATTTACCATGATCAAATTGATTAGTAGAATGGAATCATTTATCACAACAATAATAGTTAGTAGCTTGCCATAACTAGGAATTAATAAACTATTGACCGATCATTAATTCAATCACAAAGTACTCTAACATCCTTGGAGGATTCGATTCACCATGATGGAGGAGTGAGATTGCGAAAGGTGTCCTAGTATCCAACTCTCCTAGGCCCAAGGGCAATACCCTTTGAGACAAAGGCAAGTACCCCCTTGGCCCTTTGTGGGCTCATCTTGTCCCCCCCCCCGGGTGGCATACCTAGAAAAGGCCCACTAGTTGTACTCCTCTGGCAATCTCCATTCCCTCATGATTGATCTCCTTATATTGTTACATCAAGATAGGGGAGTGAGGTTACAGGTGTCCCGGTGGGCTCTACTCTCCTAGGCCCAAGGGCATACCCTTTGAGACAAAGGCAAGTACCCTCTTGGCCCTTGTGGGCTCATGTTGCCCCCTGTGGCATACCTAGGAGAGTGCCCCATTGCTGTTCCCTTTTGTAAACTCCCTTCTTCTATCATGGTGCCAATACACACAGTAATTTAATCAAATTCAGACTTGCAAATAATTATATCAGCAATACATGAAGGATTCTAATTATGCTATAAGTAATGGTATGCATGAAACCTCAATCCTATTTAGCAATCCATTATGTCCTTTAATCATTCTATCACAACTACATCAACTTACAAACTGAATCCTTTGCTGCCAGCAGATCTCTTATGTTTTATTTCCCTAAATCGATGCCCTCTTGTTTGGAATTACCTGATCCAAATGATCACTTATTTATACTAACTGATATTAATTGTAATTCTGAAACTATAAATTATGATTCTGAAATCATAAATTAATTGTACTGATTGAAAGAGCTTGCTGATCACTACTCTTTTCTTTCTTCCCCTAATCCATGATGCTTTGTTTGAAAATGCTCTCCTTATATAGATCACCCGATCTGCCTATAGACACGGCTTCCTCATGTCTCATACCTTTTGGCATTGATCATGCCTTTCTAGGAGTGGCGTATCTTATGGTAATTGCTCTCTCTAATAATCGTGGCTGTTGGTATAGTAGTTGTTGTTTGTTTATTGATAATTACTATGCCCTCTTTACTAGGAATCGCTGGCTGTTAGATTGATTTATTTATTAACCAAGGCATATTCATTAATAATAATATTTATTAACTACGGCATATTCATATTTATATAATATTGGTTTCTTGTAAATATTAGTTTTGTTATTATGATATTCATAATTAATAATATTTTTTTTCTATGATAATTATATTATAACTATAATATTATCTATGATAGTTATAATTATAATAATATTTATATTTATATTTATATTTATGATTCTGATATTTATTTTATTTGATTATTTGTATTTCAGTATTTCATATTTGGTGTTACAATTTCAAGGGACATGACAGTCCTCCCCTCCCAAATTTGCTTGTCCTCAAGCAACTTAATATCTCGGTTCCTTTTGTGAGGATATTAGTTTTGAATTTATAGTCTTACCTTATTATCCAATTTCATGTTCCATCTTTTAATTCAATTGGATGCTATCATCGTTCTTCTATTTATTTTCATATCTTGGAAAAGTATTTGATTTATCGAATCATATCAACTTATCTCAAGGTTGAATGGTGAGGAATGGTCTTCTCTGGAAGTTAAATTGTAATGTCCCCAATTTTATAAGTCAGCATTGTAATTAAATAATTAATTTAATGTTGTCGAAAAAGGCTAAATTTAAAAAAGACAACTTAAATTACTTATTTAAGTGGAGCAAAGTAACTTAAGTTAGAAAAGTTAAACAAATTAAATAAGTTACTTCTAAATTTCAGAAAAAAGAAATAAATTAAAGATGAAAGGAAAAAAAGAAATAATTCAAGAGGACACAAGGAGTTACAAGGAGAAAAGAATAAAAGCTCTCAGGAAGCTCATTGCAAGGAGGCTGGTTTGGGTTATTTCTTTGGGAAGATTGTATTGTCACTGGAAGAATTTCCAGAACTTTGTGAGGACGAAACCCTTCACAAAGATTATCATCTCCAGAGTTGAGAGACACTCCCTGGATGATTGCTGACAGTCTCATTTTTAGGGACTGTGCTAGGATTAATTGTGGTAATTTAATGAAATTTGTAATAAGAGGTTTGAGCAAAATATGAAGACATTATAAGATGAATTGCATACAGAATTTTTGAAGGATGTTATTGCAAAAGTGATCGAATTAATGTGTTGGCTGTGCATCTAACTAAAAAGAGTGCCGTTAAGATTTATCCTGATTCATAACGGTGAAATAGAGGACTTGCATTTGGTTTGCATAGCAAACAAAGGGAAACATGATGGTTTATTGCAAATACTGTTCTGATTCAGATATCTAATAATTAAGGTGACTAATTAAAAATGGGTGATGATTTTGTTATCGGGAGCTAACAATCTTGAGAAATATCAAGGCTCTCAAATTAATACCGTTGCCAAGTGAAGAAATTCATACGGGAACCTTTTAAGAGAAGGAAACTATTGGGCTTTGTGGTATTTCGTTAGTTTTAAAGCTTGAGCCATAAGTCGGGTGTGTATAATGATGTGGGTACAGAGTCTATAATAAAGAATCCAATCACCATTTTCAAGAGTTGCCGCAAAGATTGAAGGAGTTTAATAATATTTCCTAAATATTCAAAGCAGAGGATTGTTGCAGCTTTCATGGAGTGGAGTATTTCTGAGAATTTTAATTAATCGCCCATCTCTTAAGGTTAATGTAGCACTCTTTTCAGGTAGTCATCGGCCCATTGTATGGAGCTTTGGAATATTAATAGACTTTAATTTGGTGACTGGCGTGGGAAGAGTCGAATTACAAGGATTCCATGTTCTTTATGCCGCATTTGGTAATGGGGAATGGAAAGTATTATATTCCAAGCCTTGTCATTCCAAGAAAGCCGTTTCTCTATACCTCAATGTAGGAAACCACATTTTTTGGGAGTGATTGATTTTGCTTCTTCCGCCATTGTATTTCAAAGGATATCATGGCAACTAATCAAGTAACGTGAATGCTTGAATGAATATATGAGGACGCCTCTTAATGAACCAACCTTTAGTGAAGACCACGACTCATTGGAGAATTGCATCTCTATAGAAATGGCAATTAATATTTCAGCCATCATGTTATCATATTTCAGCCATCATGTTATCAAAAAACTAAGAGGCTCAGGATTGAAGTTGAACGGCGACTTTGATAGAAATCGGTGGAGAAGTAAAGAGCCGTCTATTTCATGGAAAGTCACATAAGGAGGATATTGTCATGTCCCCGAAATTGCAACACTAAATCTAAAACATTGAAAAACGAATAAAAAACAAAATACATATTAAAATTATAAAAAGAAATATTAGAAACTTAATATCATCATAATTACAATTATCGCAAAATAATATTATAATTATAATTACTAAAATATAAATTCTCAAAATTTAAATATTATTATAATTATAAATATTAAAATATATATAAAGCTAATATACAAAATAATAACATATTTTGATAAGAAACATATAAATAGAAACATAATAATACATTAATATAGAATAATATTAAATTGAAAAAAGAATACCATTATAAAAATGGTTAACAGCAGCCAGCGATCATTATTACAAAATACATAGCGATTACTAGAAATAAAAGGGCAGCATAAATTAAAGTCAACCTAAATATACAATGATTAATACTGGGATTTATTAACTTTAAAAGGCAGCAATCACATTATGAAGGCAGCGCTTCATTATTAGGAAGCAGCTATACTTAGTAAAGGCTGAAATTAGTCGTGAAAAGGTAGCAATTAAATATTAAGGGGTGTGTGGCTGTCAAGAGTCATTTCTTTATGGAAAGTTGCAACCTTTCATTGATAGTGTAAAGGTAAATATATACATTGTATCTTGAAAATGTTAAGTGGGGGGAGAGACCATGGCTGGCTAGAAAATATAATAATCTCTGCAGATCAAACATATTGGAAAAGTATGCAGCAGTGAAGAGAATAAAGGTGTATGTGGCTGTAAGTTAAATATAATAATATTAAAATATATATGTATATATATTCATGTCAAGGTAGTAATGATATATATATATAAATTTACATATTATTTACGATATATATATATCCATGCCAAAGTAATTATTGTAAAATGAAATCAATTAGAAGTATATCTATAATATATATATGTTAGTTACGATTGTGCAATAATGATGTTTGCAGCAATTATTGAGCCTTATAAATAGTTATGATGCTTAATATAATTACGGATAATAGATTCTTATCTGTTGAGTTACACTAACGATATCTTTTGAGTGCAAAGAAACAAGAACAATTGCATCTTAGGAAGATACATCATCGCATCAAAGAAAGAAGATAGATCGGGCTTAGGGAAACAAGTCTGGAATAAGTCCAATTAGTTCAATGATCGGGGGTAAGTACCCTCAACCAACTGATATACCATTGAGGTTTATATAATCAAATTCCAATGACAGTGGGTTACAGTGTAATGCCTAACTCATATCTTATTAGAATCCATATTGGTGAATGTTCTAATCTGTGATGATTTGTGAATTCAACAAGATAAGTGAATGCATAGAGTGATTAAATGACACGCTGCAATCAATAGATATATGTGAGTTCATCTCTATAGCGTAAGTGAATTTCACATATAGAAATAAATGGATGTTATTTGTCTAACCACAATAATATTGCTTACAGCAATTATTGTATCACATTGAGCTTTTATGACTTTACCTTGAAGAATAGACTTCGGGCCAAAATTCTCTTTCGCTAGCACTCAACAAGGATAGGGAGTTCGTGGAGGGAAAGGTTGGTAATTCAATCCATTGAAGGACGGTCCCAAGACAGGTGGAACACCTTGAGGGAGTCCCATTTGAGATCGTTCACGCGCCCTTTGCAAAGTAAATCTACCATCCAAAGAGGTTAGGAAAGAGGAAACAAGGCGAAGATCTATTCCGATCAAGAGTAATAAGTCATATCAAATTATCTTAGTTATGCACTAGTTGATAATAATGCATTTTATTTATCTTATTCCATCAATCTTTCATTGCTCTTTATCAAACAAACTTTAAAATCAAAACTTTAATCTGTGCATTTTATGTCTCTAATATGGGGAGATTACAAATATTATATTAATTAATTGGGCAAAGTCAACTTTATAATTTGGGTGACACAAGTTTTGAAGGGTGGTTGGTTATTAAGAACTGGGCGATTCAAGTTATATTCAATGTACATTTAAATTGGTTCGACTTATGAACTTTTGGCTAGACGTATAAGCTATACAGGCAGGCTATTATTCTGATTGCAGGGCGACCAATATCTTAAGTAAAAACGTGAACCTGGGAAGGAGGTGATATTGGGCCTTTGTTGTGCGTAGACACCCCTCATTGCTTAAGCATGACCGTACAAATCTATTACTAAGGAAAGACAGATGAAGGTGCTGATATTATTTGCTGCTATTTGAATTATGTACTGTGGTTGTTTGGGAATTGGAGTGAAGACCCTTTTCAATCTCCAAGTCAAGAATTGATTGAATACAATTTTCTTGTATTTATGGAGCATTAGTTTTGAAGCTATAATGTCATTTATTTTTGCATATTAAATGAATGAGTATAATCACTTCCAAGTTTCGTTGCTACTGTTTATTTTGAATCTGAATTATCTAAAATCACTTTGAGATGATATGAACAAAAATTCCAATGGTTTACAAGAACAAATCGGAATATTTGGTCACAAACAAACTGTTAGACAAAATGCCTGAAGAGCGGGATTGGTAAAAAAAAATTATTTTGTATGCAATTTAGGGTAGGTCATTTCATAAATATAGAGGTGAATACACAAATTTGTAGGTTACATGCATTGCCATAGTTGTAATTACATAATAAGATTAAAGTGGTGTAAGAAGGAAAATAGTCAATTTCAAAATGAAATAATGTAAATGAAGTACAAGGAGGTAAAATTAGATGAAGTAGGCGTTCACTAAGTCTGAAATCTTATTCACTAAAATAAATCGAACCATTCAAAGCTGACAAGGAGACAAGCAAGCAGTTGAAGCAAGTAAACAAGTAGGTGAAGTAGACACGCAGGCACCTCAGCCACACAAGCAAGTAGCTCAACCATATAGGCATCCAGCTCAAGTAGACAAGCAGGTAGCTCAAGCATGCAAGCAACCAGCTCAAGCAAGTAGGCAACCAGCTCAAATAGGCAAGCAGGTAGCTCAAGCACACAAGCAACCAGCTCAAGCATGCAAGCAACCAGCTCAAGTAAGTAGGCAAGCAAGAAGTTCAAGCACGCAAGCAACCAACTCAAGCAAGTAGGCAAGTAGCTCAAACACACAGGCAAGTAGCTCGAGCACCTTGACGTCAATGACGAAATATTCAACATGTCCATAATGCATCTTGGATAGAAAGAATATCAGTGCATTATGCACTACACTATGGGTCCTATCCTTTCCTCTAGTCTTATGCACCATTGGACAAATGGGAAGAGGATTCGGTGCATCCCATACTACACCTCGAGTCCATCCTCAACCCCACAAGGCTAAGTATACAGTTTGACAACTCGGAAAGGGATTCGGTGCATCCCATACTACACCGCGGGTCCGTCCACCATCCCAAGGCTAAAGTATACAATTTGACAACTGGGAAGGGGATTTGGTGCATCCCATATTACACCATGGGTCTGTCCACCATCCCAAGGTCACCCAATATACACATGATACACAATATACACTTGAAGTCACAAAGTATATGCAAGGTATACACATATTAGCATAAATGCATGTAGGTCACAAAGTATACACATGGAAAGCACATGTCTATAGAAATGCATGATTGCCCTACTTAAGAGGAAGGTTGAATAGTTAATTCTAATTGAATGGCAATTAAAGTGGGTATGTCCCACAAGATGGTAGGAACATGCTCTGATACCACTTGTAATGTCCCCATTTTGGGATTGCCCTAAATTTGCCCTAAATCCTTAATTTCCAAATAGTAAATGAGTTAGAGAATACTTTTCACCTGATTGAAACCTTGATTGAAGTCCTGCACATAAATTAGAACCATTTACCATGATCAAATTGATTAGTAGAATGGAATCATTTATCACAACAATAATAGTTAGTAGCTTGCCATAACGAGGAATTAATAAACTATTGACCAATCATTAATTCAAATCACAAAGTACTCTAACATCCTTGGAGGATTCAATTCACCATGATGGAGGAGTGAGACTGCAAAAGGTGTCCTGGTAGCCAACTCTCCTAGACCCAAGGGCAATACCCTTTGAGACAAAGGCAAGTACCCCCTTGGCCCTTGTGGGCTCATCTTGTCCCCCCCCCTAGGTGGCATACCTAGAAGAGGCCTGCTCGTTGTACTCCTCTGGCAATCTCCATTACATCATGATAGGGGAGTGAGGTTACAAGGGTGTCCTAGTGGCTCTACTCTCCTAGGCCCAAGGGCAATACCCTTTGAGAGAAAGGCAAGTACCCCCCTGGCCCTTGTGGGCTCATTTTGTCCCCCCCCCCGGGTGGCATACCTAGGAGAGTGCCCCATTGTTGTTCCCTTTTGTAAACTCCCTTCTTCTATCATGGTGCCAATACACACATAGTAATTTAATCAAATTCAGACTTGCAAATAATCATATCAGCAATACATGAAGGATTCTAATTATGCTATAAGTAATGGTATGCATGAAACCTTGATCCTATTTAGCAATCCATCATGTCCTTTAATCATTCTATCACAACTACATCACCTTACAAACTGAATCATTTGCTGCCAACAGATCTCTTCTACTTTATTTCCCTAAATCGATGCCCTCTTGTTTGGAATTACCTGATCCAAATGATCACTTATTTATACTAACTGAAATTATTTATAATTCTGAAACTATAAATTATGATTCTGAAATCATAAATTAATTGTACTGATTGAAAGAGCTTGTTGATCGCTACTCTTTTCTTTCTTCCCCTAATCCATGATGCTTTGTTTGAAAATGCTCTCCTTATATAGATCACCCGATCTGCCTATAGACACAGCTTCCTCATGTCTCATACCTTTTGGCATTGATCGCACCTTTCTAGGAGTGGCATATCATATGGTAATTGCTCCCTCTAATAATCGTGGCTGTTGGTATAGTAGTTGCTGTTTGTTTATTGATAATTACTATGCCTTCTTTACTAGGGATCGCTGGTTGTTAGATTAATTTATTTATTAACCAAGGCATATTCATATTTATATAATATTGGTTTCTTGTAAATATTAGTTTTGTTATTATGATATTCAATTAATAATATTAATTGTTCTATGATAATTATAATTATAATAATATTTAAATTTATATTTATAATTCTGATATTTATTTTATTTGATTATTTGCATTTCAGTATTTCATATTTAGTGTTACAATTTCGGGGGACATGACACATACAATCGAGTGAAAGCTCATTTGTGTGGAATACCTAGACAAAGCATCAAACCTTGCCCTAGAAAGAATGCTGTAGTTGTGCCATCAGAGACAATGATAGGATATATTATGGAGCAAGAACAAGCAAATGAACGGGCAGGCCGTAAATCAAGTCACCCCTTAATAAAAAATATATCAAAGGGAATGCAGCCCGCATCTAGTCCCAATGTTGTGGTAGAAAACCATCCATTTTCTGACACTCCTCATCCTCAAAGTGAACAACTCATTAGAAGCGAAAAACCAAAGGGACCTTTGGAAAGTGCATTTCAAAATGAGAGTTGAGACGTTGCCGACCAACATGTAGCAAGATGTATTTATACAAATGGATTGTCTTTTGATGTTGTTCGCTCTCCATATTGGAAAAAGATGTTGAAAACAGTTAATAAGCTCCAAAAGGGTACAACAGCCCAGGTTATGAGAAGGTGTGTGGCACCTTATTGGAAAAAGAGGTCAAGAACGTTGAAGATGCATTGCAGCCCATAAGGGATTCATGGGTTGAGACAGGTGTATCCATTGTTTCAGATCGGTTGAAAGATGCAAAAAATTGGCCCTTGATCAATGTCATAGCGGTGTCTCCTAAAGGGGCAATGTTTTTGAAAGTTGTTGATTGTGAGAGGAAGGTGAAAGATGGCCGATTTATTGCTGATATTCTCATCACAGCCATTGAGAAAGTGAGTCCCCATAACATTGTTCAAGTAGTAACGGACAATGCAAAGAATTGTAGAGTTGTCAATTTGTTGGTTGAGGAATGATATTTGCATATCTTTTGGACACCTTGTGCGGTCCACTCTCTCAATCTTATGCTACAAAAGATTGGGAACAAAATTGATTGGATCAAAGAGTTGTATGCGGAGGTTGAGGACATCCAAATGTTCACCACCAACCACCACATGTCTCAAAGCATTTTTTAGATCATTTTCAAAATTGGAGCTATTGAAGGTAAGTGAAGTAGCATAAAATTTTACATTTTCATGATTTGATTGTGTATTCTAATTCTCCTTTAAAGTTTTTTTTAAAATTTTAATTATTTTATTTTGTATTTTTAATAGGTTGTAGAGACCCGTTTCGCCTCTAACACAATCATCTTGAGACAACTTGTGAAAGTTAGAGAGGCACTTTCTAGCATGGTGATTAGCCAAAATTGGTCTATATGGTGGCAAAGCAACTCTAATAGGGCAACAAAAATTAAGCAAATGATATTAGATGACTCATGGTGGGATCATGTGGAGTATCTCCTTAGCTTCACCAAGCCCATTTTGAGCATGATTCGCTATACAGACATGGACAAGCCTTGCATTGGAGAAATATATGATGGCACTGGCTCAATGATTGAGAAGATGAAGAGCATCATAAATGCGAAAGAGCAAGACCCTAAAGAGACTTTCTTCAAACAACTGCATGCAATTGCTAAAGAAAGATGGAACAAAATGACCACTCCATTACATCTTCTTGCCTTCGCATTGACTCCAAAATACTACAATGCTGAGATTATTTCCATGCCAAGAAGGCTTCCCCCATATAGAGATTTTGAAGTGGCTAAAGGGTACAAGGCAGAATTCTGTAAACTCTTCTCTAAAACGAAATTACAAGATGTAGTCACGAATGAGTTCATTGATTTTGTGCACTCAAATGGTCAAAGTGTTGAGGCTTTTGTGATAGTTTTAAGAAGGATGCTCATAGTTGGTGGTACTTCCATGGCCAATTCTTCCAACACATGCAACCCCTCGCAATCAAAGTTTTATCACAAGTTTAATAAACTTTTATTTTTTAGTCCTTAAAATTTTAATAAATATAATGTATAACTTTAATTGTTTACTTTCTCTTCATAGGTTGCTAGTTCCTCTGCATCTAAGAGGGAATTGGAGCACATATTCTTTCATCCACTCAATAAAGTGCAATAGATTACACTCCAAAAGAGCAGAGAACTTAGTATACGTGCATTCCAACTTGTGTCTCCTTTCATACAAACAACATGACTACAAGGAAGGGGACACAAAGTTGTGGGATATAGAGCCAAAGCATACGGATTTGGATGCTTCCACTTCCCAACATATTGTATATGAGGATTTCGAAAGCCAGCACACTTTTAGTGCAAGTGGCACAGACAATGCCATTGGTGCTGCTTGTGGTTCATCTAATGTCAATGATGATGATGATGATGTTGATGATTTAGAAAATCCATTTGATGATTAAAAGTGTTGAACTTGATATTATTATTCTAATATTGAACTTGAAGTTTGAACGATGAATATTTATCATACATGTTTTAAATGACATTCAAGTTTACGGTAGTTTTGTTTTTTATAAAGTCTTTATATGATGTTATGTGATATTCTAATCTTAATTCTGCTTCTAGGTTGCACATATATATATATATATATATATATAATTTTTACATGTTTTTTGTACGGACAAACCCAACCCCAAAAAATATTTTGCCGAATCCACAACCCAGATCCATGAAGGACTAGTACCAGAACCGGCAATATAGAAGTATATGCATGATATGTGGTACTCTGAACTCAATTCCATTCTTTAGGCTGCAAATATGTATATATCTTATTTTTATATAATTTTTGCTTGGATGTTCCCAAAATGTACCCAAGTCCAAAAAAAAATGTAATACCAACATATCACACCCATGCACCCATACCTATACCCAATTATGATTTGGCAACTTAGTATTAAAACCTAGAACAATGGTGTGAAGATCTACTAGAACATTAAATACAAATAGTTGTCCTCCTTTTAAGCCAAAGGGATCTTTGTATCCATAATTGCATTGTGTATAGATTAGTTGCTATGTCAATTCATGAACATAGATTGGCAACACTGGGAAGAGAAAGATTGATCTTAACATAAGGATTTAACCCTGATGTTTGTAAGTGAAACCTGTTATTCTATCCTTCACTACCCTCGTGGCTTGACCATCAACACCACACTTCCTTGTGTTTACCTAACGTGATTTAGTACCTACAAATTCAATCATGTGTGTGTTTTTTTAGAATATTTTTTCAAAATTATGTATTTTTGAATGTTTGAGAAATTTGTCGAGTTTTTGCCTGAATTTTTGTCGAGTCCTAAGTTTTAAAAAAATTGGGCCTACCAAGTAATTGTCGAGTCCGCTATGCTTGTAATGACTTGTTTGAGTGGCAAGGATAAAGTAAAGGCATGCCTAGACTAATAAATAGGTATTTAAGTGACAATAGTGGTGTTTCAATGCACCTTAGAGCTAGGAGACATCATTCAAGAGGCAATCCTGACTAATATAAGTGCCCAAAAATTGAAACATGTTTTAAGTGACAAGAGCAATGAAAATTAGCATCTGGATAGAGGATAGGTTTTTCAAGTGACAAATGAGAGGTTGGGCAAGCCTATGACAAATTTACCAATTCCAATGACAACACATTCTGAAAGGGGTGTCTTCCAAATGTTTTATGTGATGTCCCATTTAATTCCTAAATGTCTACAGCCTATGTTTCAAAAGAAATCAATAAAGATAATTAATATTACACCAAACTGGCATTAAATAAAGATAAGTTGTTAAGAATGGTCAACCAGCATATGAAGGGTTGTGCCCCTTGAGCAAGATAAGCTATATAAGGAAGGTAGATCTAGAAGGAAAGGGAAGGGAAGAATTATTAGGACTGATTACAAGTAATAGACAGCAGCACTAACAAATTAACTTATTTAAAATTAAATTATTATTCTCCAAACGCAGCAATGAAGAGTTGTAACTATTGAAAAGGCGATAGAGGTGAAGAGGTGTGACTCCCTCAAACTTGAGATATAAAAGGGAGAGCATTTTATTTGAGAAAGACATTCATAACATCATTCAATAATTCAATTGATAATAGAACCTTATGTGACTTTGCAAGTAAATTAAATTATGTTCTCAAGAGTAATGATGTGAGAAAGGATGTGACTCCTAATGTGAAAGGTTGTGACTCTTCAAATGTGAAAGGTTGTGACTCCCTCAATAATAAGATATAAAAGGGGGATCATTTCCTTGTGAAGAAATGATCAATGGGGAATAAATCTATCAATCAATTTGGAAATAAAGTATTATCCTCAAAAGGCAGCCATGAAGGGTGGTGACTCGTTTATTATGAAGGGTGGTGACTCATTTATTGTGAAGGGTGGTGACTCCTTCAAGAAATAGATATAAAGGGTAAATCAGTTCATTGACATTCAATCAACAACCATCACTCATCTATCCATCAAGAAATCAAGCAATCAAAATATCAAAAGATCAATCAATTCATAATTCAATCATCAAATCATTCAAGCATCAAAATCATTCAATCCTCAAATCATTCAAGCATCAATCATTCAATCATCAATTCATCCAAGTAACACACATTCAAATATCAATTCAGCATATCAATCAAGTGTAAAATTGAAAAAAAGGAAAATAAGGAATTGAAATATAAAACATCTATTGGAAATAAATATTGTTTTGAGCAAGAATATTATTGGGAAGTAAATTTAAAACATAATCTTATATATATATATATATATGTTAATTACAGAAATCAAGTTATTACAACCACTTGTAAGTAAATCTATTACAATTGCATAATGATATTTTATTAACAACTAATATAGCAAATTCCTTTAGCAATCTATTTTGAATTTATATAAGTGTTTTGCAAATAGGGAGGCCAATCAACTTTCTGAGTCACGAGATGTTGAAGGGCTATGAATTCTTAATATCAAGCATGCCACCCTGAAATGGATGAATTGGAGGTTTTGCCATGTTTGTGGGCCAGGAGGCCTAATTGGTGCTCTTGGGCTTGATTGAAGAAGATAGCCTTCATGCATCTTATCAAGCATGCCACCCCGAGATGGATGAATTGGAGGTTCTACCATACTCGTGGGCCTGGAGGCCTAAATGGTGCTCTTGGGCTTGATCGAGGAGGACAGCCAGCCTCCAAGGCAGACTGAGGGATGGAATGCATCTAGAATCATTCCATACTCTCGCAATACAAGGGCCACCACCCTTGAGATTGCGGTTTGCAAGCATTTCTAGTGAATTCCTAATATGGTTGATTATAGGAAAATGCCTTGGAATAATCATTTATGATGTTCAAGTACTTTGAATTCAAATATTAATGAGCCTATGAACTATAGATCTAAATATTATGATGTTTTAGCTATGATGTATTGCTCTCAACGTTACAATATTTTATGTATTAATTTGAATATTATCGTAAAGTTGATATTTGTTATTACTAATATCAGTTTTAGTGATTATTATTGTTTTGCAGGCCTAAAATTAGGAATTTCCCAAAAGGGGACATTACATTTTAAGTAACAAGGTCAACTATAGAGAGTGCCTAATATTCAATGCAATGACAAATGTGGGTTGAGGCACACTTGGATCGATAAAGGTAATCTTTAGTGGCCTAGATGAATAAGAGAGGTGACTTGGACAGATTTTGGCATAGTTTAGCTGATTGACAAAGTTTCCAGCCCCCGTAGCAACGAAAAGCAATATTTCAGTCAAATTTAACAACACTCCTTCAATTATGCATGAGGCAATCTTCATTCCCCCAATTTCAATCATTTATGATTTATCAATAGCCAAAAACAGTCAAAACAGCAAGCACAAAGGGCATTTTCAGTTCAGATTTGTTCACTAAGATCTCTAGGTTTTTGTTGTTTCAGAATTCATTTTTTAGTCACCTTCATATGTTTAGGGTTGCAGTGATTACACAAGAGTTTCCATGATATCAAGAGGATGATTTGTCTAATGAAGATTTTAAGTCGTACTCTCGAAGCCATTAATGGCCACACATGTATCAAATATTATTTGTACTCTCGAAGCCATTTATGATACGCCTAAGAGTGGTGACGAGTTCGTTGATAAAGAATACAAATATTGTGAAGCCCACACTTTGAAGATAGGAAGGGATCCGGCATATAGATGAAATTCAGCATGGATGGTTGTCCAATTAGTTTGAGAGTTTGCGGACCTTGAGAATTACAACCTCACAAGGGCCATGGAACAATCACCATGGATGTAGCTCAACATGGATGGTTGTCCAATAATTTGAGAGGTTTGTAATTCAACAGTTTGGAGAGGTAGAATCCAAGAACTCGAGAATTCAACTCAGGAGCTACACCTTATGAGGGTTACAAGGCAGCTTGATGAAGTTCAACCTAGTCCAAGAATTGCTTTTCAAAGAGAGAGCTTTTGAAGTATATATAGTTCTATTTGGCTCTAAGGTTTTTAGTTTTTGATCTATTTGTTAGTATGTTTTTCTTTTAGTACAATAAGTCTTAAGAGGGGTTATTAGAATAAGGCTTATCTTTGTAATAAATTCACTATAGTGACTTAGTAATAAATTCACTGTTATAACTTAGTGGTTTGTTAGTGTTGTTATTATTAGCATTAGGGTTGTGGACAAGTGTCACATTCTAATTGTCAATTACATCTCTCAATCTTTTTATAAGGAGATGAACCTCATTGTAATTGTTACTCCAATATCTAATAATATTGTATCGTGCTTATTTCTCTTTTTATCAATATTAATATTAAGTACAAGATTAGTGATAGTATTACTATAATATTGAGAACACCATGGTATAGGCATTATTATAATATTACAATCAAATTAGTCAGAGCATTATTATAATATTGTAATAACAAAAGTATATGTATTGTTATAATATTATAATAATAAAAGGGGAACAAAAAATATAATAAAATCATATTCATAATAGAATTAGCAAATTTATAGTATTAAGAAAGCGGTAGTATTATTAGCATTTTATAATAAAAAAGAACTAGAAATATTGAAATATTAATCATAATAGTATTGGCTTTATTATAATAATAATGGTGATAGTATAATAGTACACAAAATAGTATTACAATTATTACAAAATTATCAGCGCAACATTGCCAATAATATCATAATATTATCATCAAAAAAGCATTAGTAGCAACAAAAGGACTAAAAATAAATAAGGACAAAGGAAGAGAAAAAGAAGTAAAAACAAAAACAGAAAATAGTAAGAAATAAAGATATAAAAAGAGAAATTCAATGAGGGAAAGTGAAGAAGCTAATAAAATGAAATTGAATAATAAAGTACTAAACAACAATCTAAAAAGGAAATAGATAGATATGAACAAGGGAAGAGAGGTGAAGAATAGGAACAAAGGGAGAATGAGGTGAAGAAAAATGAGGAGAAAGGAAGGAGGAGAGAGAGGAGAAAGAAGTGAACAAACAAGAAGGAAAAGCAAGAAAGCATTATAATATTATCACAAAAAACATTGGTAATAACAAGAGGACTAAAAATAATTAAGGACAAAGGAAGACAAAAAAGAGTAAAAATAAAAACAAATAAAAAAGTTAAGTAAAAAAGAAAAATAAAGAAAAAAAATCAAGATGGAAAAGTAAAGGAGCTAATTACACAAAGAAGTACTAAAAAACAATCTAAAAAGGAAATAGGCAAAGAAATGAACAAGGGAAGAACAAGGTGAAGAAAAATGAGGAGAAAGGAAGGAGGAGAGAGAAGGGAAAGAGTGAACAAACAAGAAGGAAATGCAAGAAACATGAAAGAGAAGACAATGAGATTGAACCAAAGAACACGAAAAGGAAAGAAGAGAGAAAGAGGAAAGAGCAATCAAGAAGGGGTGGAGACATTGATTTTGAGAGAGTTTTGAGAGAGTTTAGCAACGGTTGCCACAAGAAGCTCAAGCCTAAACCATCATCTTGGTTAAGGTTGATTGGGTGTCCACCAATTTCCACCACCTCTTTTGGCTTTCTTTTGAAATAGTTATCTTCTTTAATAAGAACTTTCATGGCCTCCAAGTGGATGTAATGCTAGATGTTGGAAGAGTGTTCAGCAAGGGTAGAATTCTCAATCCACCATGCTTAACGTTGGCACTATGCTCATTAATCCTAGTGTTAATGGAGTGGCCAGTCTCCCCAATATAGGGAGTCCCACACAAGCACTCAATCTTGTTGACCCCAAAGTTAATAAGGGGATCCCTAGGATCTTTGGTAGAAGGGATAAGGTTTCTCATAGTAGTGTAAGATTTGAAGGCACACTTAAGGCCTTTTTTAAGAAAAACTTTCAAAATCTTGCAGGAGATGACTTCAATGTAAAGGAGGGTCATAACTGAAATAGCAGAAAAGTCAGCATCCATGGGGTAAGAGCTACCCCAAAATTTGGCTTGTTTAAAAGCTCTAGTAATGTGTTTGCTCTTGTAACCATTTATTTTTTAAACATTGAAAAGGTGAGAAATTTCTTGATCAATATGATCAGCATCATGATTTTGAAAGGTCTTCATAGCCAAAGTCTTTTAAGGCACTAGCTTTTTGGGTTGCGTGATGATGGGAGGATGCATGAAGATAAGATCTATATGGGTATTTTTTCTAAAGACTCGATGAGCTAAGGAACCATTAGTTTTTCTGTAATGTCCCCACTCTCGAAGTGACATCGTGGTGGCTCAATTCTAGCCCATCCAGCATTCCCATGGGTTAGAAGGCATGAAAAAGGAATGAATTTTGGCTTTAAGTATCAAATTTTGGTAGAATGTGTTTAGAGAATTAATCCAAGCTAAGCTTAATGCTGATCTTATTTTCCTCTTGAAAAAAGTCAAAGCACACAAGGAGGTCAAAGCAAGCAAGGAGGTCTACTTGTTGGTCAAAGCAAGCAAGGAGGTCTATTTGCACAACCAAGCACACAAGGAGGACTAGCAAGCAAGGAGATGAGTCGACCTCATCCAATCTGATCAGCTTCTAGAAGCTTCCCCTACCTATGGCGGTTTAGGTAACTTAAGGGAGAAGCTACCATAAATTAATATTTTAAGAACAAATCTTATCTCTTCCTTGGGGCTGCTGAAGGAAGCTTCCAAGATAGAATTTTATAATCTCCAAAAAGACAAAAAGGCAATCAGATTCTTCTAGAAAGGCTTGGGGAAACTTAGCCTAAAAGAAATTGAATATTTTAATGGAGCAAATCTGATCTTCTTTGGCTAGTGCCTTAGCCTTGAAGCAAAGTAAATATTTTAATAAAAGCCAATCTGATTCAACCCTAGGGAGGCCTTGTCTTAAGGTCTTATTTAAAGGAGGCTTGGGGGAGGAGAAAGACATGTTATTTGGTATTTTAATCTTGTTGTGAGAGAGATCTCTTGACTGAAAATAGTTTTAGTCGATTCAAGGTGTTGCTCCCTTGAATTTTGTGGTTTGGTGATGTCCCCATTCCACCTTGTGAGGTGATTTCAATCAGAAATTCATCAGTGAGCTTAATCAGATTGCTTTAGCAAAGCCCCAGTTGCAGATTATGACCCTGTTTTGAGACACTTACATCTTTACTTGCTGATAGAAGGTTTTAAAGAGGTTCGTGTGGCATAGAAGGATATTTCTAGCGATTTCCAGCTTCAAGCAAAATAAGATTATTGTTGCAGCAGTCATCAAATTACTTTCAACATCAGATCTAAGGAGTTTTTGGCGTTTACAACCTCCTGTGGTGCTGCTATAGTCGATTTCCAGTCATCTCTAGCTGGGCATATTGCCCTACTTCAATTAGCTTCATCTAGCATTCATAAAGCTAGGGTTTGGTCTGGTGCTTTGGCACAACTGAATGTAACTAAAGGTCTGAAACTCAAAACAGACCTAGCTGATTGTACTTACCAGCCCCTCTATTTTCAAATCGAATAAAGAAGATAAGCTTAAGTTGCTAGGTATGATCATCTTGTTTATGTTCATCTTGTTGTTTGCCTAAAAGATACGTACAAGTTCATTTCTTGCTGTTTATGCTTGGAAACTTTCAAAATTACATTGTAAACAAGTTAAGAGTTTAAGTGCAGCAAAAGGGTAAAAATTTCAGTTAGAACCTGAAGGGGTTCTTAAATTTTCTAATGAGAAGAGCGTATTGGTTATCATTTTCCAATACTTCGGTAAAATTAATGCACTCATAAATGTTGTTTAAGTGAGAGTGGATATCTTCTAATCTTTTAGGGTCATGAGGCAAGCATATGTTAGTGCCATCAACATAATATTTCCACCATCTCAATTTAAGGGGTGGGGAGGCGGGGTGGAGGGGTGGGAATTAAGGGCAATATCTTTGAAATGCTCCATGAAAAGGTTGGCCACAACAAGAGATAAAGGGGAACCCATGGCAACCCCATCAAATTCTCCATAGACCATGCCTTCAAAGGTAAAGAAGGTAAACCTTAGGCACAATTCTACAAGGGAAGTCATTTCATCATTGGTCTTGTGACTAACAATCTCAATGGAGTCATTCATCAAGACTTTAGTGAACAAAAACACAAAATTGAAGCTGGCTAGGATGTCATCATTATCCACCCTTTTCACCTTGATAAAATCAACAAAATAGGCAGAATCATTAATGAAGGAGCTTGACCTACCCACAAAGGGGGTGAATTTCTTAACAAGGTAGGCAGCTAGCTTCTAAGCAAGGGAGCTGATGGTGTCCACAATGGGCCTTAAAAGAATGCTATCTTTGTGAATTTTAGGAGCAATATAAATGCAGGAAGTGATCATTTTATCTAGAATGAGCCGTTTCCTGAAGCTATCATCTAAAGAATAATGAGCCATGGCATTTTTCACTTTTTTCATAATCTTGGATATGAGGTTACAGGCCAAGGTTTTGTAACTACTGCCATTGGTTAGGTGGTCTAGCATCTTGGAATCATAGTCCCGTTTGTTTAAGATAACTATGGCGTTCCACTTGTCTGCCTTGATAATTTGCAGAATTCATATTCTATTGAAACATAGGACAAATTTGCAGACCACAAGACCTTTAAATAAAAGTACAATCAAATTTCTCATTATTTAAAGGTCTATAGCCCAGGATTTAAGGACATACCTCACCTTACCACTAGACCACAGCCTTACAGACAAATTTCTTGAAAATTCAATGCCACCATTAGAAATTCATCTGTCTTAGTAATATCTATTAGAGCAGCAGGCAAGGTAAAAGAGGAGCATATATCAGATATAATAAGAATCAAGTTCAGATACTTCACCTTTGTTGATCCAGCATCAATGCTATTAGATATCAATTCCTCTACAATCTGTGCAAAATCTGATAAATTTGTAGTGGACCGCAGAGTGTTGAACACTGCCTCAGGAAGATGAGCAATATGTCCCATGTCTGGCACATCCACTAAATCCTGCCAAAAACAATTTCATCAAATTTGAGCAAAGTTCGTCGTACAAATCCTTCCAGATATAAACAAAGAAACACATCGATCAATATTCCTAAAACCATTCAAGGAATCTCTGATGCATTTTTGGAAAATATACATGGGGATTCATGTTTTGAACAAAATCTGATAAAATCATAAAAGAAATCAAATCACATCCACCCAGTTAAATGGAAAAATTGATTAACCCACCACAATCTAATCATCATTCTTTAGATCACAGATTGCATAATATTGTATTGCAGAGAAAAACAGCAGTAATATTGTAACTTAAGTTTTCAGGTTTTCTTCATTCTTAAAGGATGATAGAGGTCACTTTGGAAATAATAAATAATAAGGGATAGCACAAAGGTGACAATGAACTGCAGAAGATAAGACACTAGACCAGTAGCCCCTTATAGACATTCAGACTTGTCAAGCTAGAAGCAGAATCAGATGAACATAAACAGAATAAAGGATAGGTACCTGGGGGGAGAATTATGGAGAAGAACTTCAACAAACAAAAATGACAGGGCTACGAGCCCAATAAACATCACAAGTCAATGGAAACAAAATACAAACCTAAAGTGCAAATATGGCAACAACCCTGTGCAGACCCAATGTTTCCAGTAAGCAACCTGATTTTAATATGTCAAAGGGGATATCAAAACAGATATGGAAGATTAAAATCATTAGGGAAGAAAACACAGGATAGCTGGAAATGAAAATAATGACGTCATTCTCAAAGGCTGGAGTACCTCTAAGGAAACAGATAACTCACTATACCGAGCTGTTTCATCATTCTATCTCTTTAGACAAAAATTCAAAAATACTAAAAGAAGACACCTCCACCAATATATGAGAACATCAGAACTACTAAAGCACAAGTGTTATAGGGAACCAAAATCCATCTTCCTATGCCTGAGAGAGAAAACTGCTGCATGGTCATCTTTTTTGTTTACAGGCCCTTCTTCCTTCCCCATGCTTAATGATCAAGCATTCTAGAATCTAACGTAATATCTGCATCTTTATAGACTAACTCTAAGTCTATATATATGCAATTCTACAAAGCAGACCATAACATATTGTCCATTTTGTCAAAAACAATTGTGGTCTACCTTAAGTTTTGTCATCAATATGATCTAACTTAAATCACAATTGGAAATGAAAGTTTTCTTTATAGTCCAAAACACATCAGCTGTGGTATAACCTTTTCAGAGGTTGAGTTGTTTCTCTTATCCTTTAGAATATTAACAAGGTTCATCTAAGCTCTTGGAAAATCCTTCCTTCTTAAAATTATTATTAAATAAGGAACATTGGACATATAGATGCGAACATAGATCTAGATCAAACATACATATAGATGCGGACATCACTGGCCTGAAGCGCAACCCATTGGTACTTGAATTCAATTGGTTCACCCGTACCAATGTAATGCCCAAGAGCATGAGATGTTCATATCAACCAGCATCAAAGAATGATCCATAAGTAGTAGAATAGGTAGGCTAAAGAGATAATGAGATGGAAATATCTCCTCTTGTTATGTAACTTAGGTTAATAATATTAATAACAACAATTTTACATAAATAAACAATTGATATTGCTATTAACAATAAAAAATTAATCCCCTTTTATGGGTTGGGTCGGGATAATCCATCTACTCCAAGACTTGATATTAAATGGAGACCTCCAGAAAAAGGATGGGTCAAAGTCAACTTTGACGGTGCCTCGAGGGGTAACCCAGGACCTTCTGGGGTAGGATGCATTCTTAGAGATCATGACAATAGAGTCCTTGCAGAGGGGGCAAGGAAATTACTAGATGGAACGAACAATGAAGCAGAGATTCAAGCGGCATGGGTAGGAGTAAATCTATGTAAGGCAATGGGATTCAAAAAACTTCATCTCAAAGGGGACTCGATGATAATAATAATAAACGCAATTAGGAGAAAGGTGATGCCTAATTGGAAACTTCAAAAATTTATTCCTAGAATTTGGGAGTGCCTTGATTCGTTAGAAGATTTTAAAATCTCCCATGTCTACTGAGAAGGCAATGAGGAGACTGATAGGTTGTCTAAGGCAACGATTGCAATGATGATAGACTTGGATGGGAATTCCAACGGAGATCCGTAGTCCCCTCACATGCAACGATAGACCAAACCATAGCACGCAAGGATGGGGGTGTAATGAAGATGACAATAAGATTAATTACAGAGGAGAATTTGGCGGCGGAGGGGCTATAAGGAAGAGAGAAAGCCGAACCCAAACGGCAAAAGAAAATGGAGTCGACCATCCGCTTGAATGCCAGAGAGAGACAAATGGCTTTCAAGGTTAAAATTTTTGAGCAAAGGGTAAAGAAGGTGTTCACAGTGATGGATATGGAGGCATGGGAGGCCATTCGGGCGATTCTTGGCTATAGATTTTTGGCCTCGAATTATGGGTATCGCGTGAACAGCGATATATCATCTATGTTTCTAGCTTGGCTTCTAGAGGCGAGGGAGGATGTCGAGATGGCGAGACGGCTTATGAGAAAGTTGGTGAAGGCATGCTGGAGGGAGGGAATGGAGCGATACCTGGGCATGGCAATGATTGGTTGGGATTTGAGACCGAGAGAGGGAGCATGGCCATAGCTCACTCTACCTTACAATGGGCTATGGGTGTCGTTTGTGATCTGGAGCATTTGGGAAGACAGAGAAATGAGGTTGCGGGAGGTTACGGGGAACATCCAGGCGCTAAAGGAGATCGTAGGAGCTCACAGAATGTTAGATATGAGGACAGTGCTAGCGCTTCCCACCCCTCATGGGGATTCAAGAGCAAAGGAGCTAGGAGAAGGAGCGGAGGAATAGGGACTTGTGGCGCAGAAGGGTGGAGACAAATTTTGGCTTGTATGCCTTTTTTGTATGAAATGGTAAACGATTGATCGTTTTGCTTTGTATTTTGGGGTTTGGCTCCCATAACGCCACTTTAATATATCTAAAAATAAAAATAAAAAATTAATGGTTATGTATATTAATTAATTTTTAAAATTAATAATATATATTAGTATTAACTTATTATTATATTATAATATTATATATTTACTTAATTAATATTTTATGAGGCTTATAAATATTTCTGTACATTAAAAATATTAGGAAATATGTATATTACCTCTAATATTTCTTATTTTATGCTGCAAATATGTAGATAATTATGATTTTTACATGTTTTTGTATGGACAAAAACAACCCAATTTTTTTTTTAACCAAATCCATGAACCGAACTCTTGAATGCAAACCCAAACAAGTACCAGGATCAGTAACTTTTCCGTTTACAAGGGAGCACCTGTGCCAGAGAAACACAGGACAACTGGCAGATTCTACAAATCATAGATAGCACAGCTGGCAGATGAATGGGACAACAGTCAAAAGGCACATCTGGCAGGTTGGTAGGACAGAGACAATTGGCTTAAGGCACATGGCACTGCCCTAGGTTGGTGAACCATTAGGGTCTACATGTATAGGTTTTCCTGTCACTGCCATGTAGCTTGTGAATCAAGAGTCCATGATAGGGAGTATGTAGCATATGAGTGCATAATGGGATGTCTACAATGAAATCTGTGCCCAAGGGCCATATGTGCTAGTTATTTCTCATTCAATTATAATGACCGTCCAATGTCAGTTAATTTCTTTCCTTGATTGTGTATGTAATTCTGTTGATGGTTGATCAAGGACTATTTCTAATCAATTTCAAAGTACTAACCTGGAGCCTCCATACACTTCAATTGAGATTCCATTAGTGGGAACCTACTTAATGAATGATATGCCAGTGCAGCAAACTGTTCAGCTGAATGATTAGGTACAGTTAAGTGCAACCGGGTGCTAAAAATACATGCCGTTTGTTGGACTGCAAAGAACCAGAATGACGGATGATCTGCTTTATCTTCCCAGCTCATAAAATCTGTATTGCCCTTTAAAAAAGTGTTGTACAAAATCAGACCCCTTTTCTCTGCTGCAAACAACAAACAGCCTTTGCCAGCCGCTAGATGGCGGTACAGTGCAATGTCTACAGGTTTAAACAATATCAAATATAGAGGCCTTATCTTCAAATGACTCACTTACAATAAATCTAATCTGCAGATATTTAACCAGTTCATTTTGAGCACTAATCAGAAATACCTAGGACAGATAATTTGCTGCCACATAAAAAAACAGATTTTTGGTCCTACGCCCATCTAACCGTCTAAAACAAACCTTTATGGGCTCTAAGCAAGTAAGCAATTTATGATCTCAACCCCTGAAGCAAGAAAAAAGCAGGCAGCACACAGACACAGAATTACAAACATCACTAGATCACAGAACATTACCATCACAGGCATGGCCCATGCTCATACTAGAACTCTAAATTTGTATTCACACTATCAGCATCTCAGCTCTGATACCGTCTTGAAATTACAAATACACATAACATCAAAGAGGTTCAATGTTGAATGATATTGACTGATTATCAGTCATGTGTCCTATTGTTCTATGAAGATTTACATTTATTCATGAGAACTGACAATTATTGGCAGTTCAACAAAACCAAATACTGACAAGGCCAAAACTACTTAACTACATAATTAGACCAGCATGATTTAAGGATTTCTCATTGACACCGGAATAGAAAGCAGTAGGGTCTAATCAACTTCCAGATTGGGCTGAGGGAAGGAAAGTTGTTTGCTTTGTCTCACTTAAATGTAAATATAACCATGATGTACGACATTAGGTTTAAAATAGAGGTTAGTGTTTCAGTCTGATTGCAGGAAGAACTATGTATATGTCAGTATGGCAAAAGGGAATTGATTTTGCCAAAATATATACTTCAGTTTGTATAGGATTTATTAAGTGTGGAACTTAAATTTAAAATGCATTGAAAAGAAATAAACGAATCCTCAAAAATGAATATCTCCAATACGGAGTTTGATACCTGACCCGTTAATGTTTATATAGCTCATGATGATAACCTTAAAACCTGCGATTTGCCTGAGAATACTTTTCTGCAGAAAAAGCTAGGTTTTCCAAGAGAAAGAGTTAGGGTTTACTACCCACAAGACTGAAAGGGTATATAACAGTATGCATTATAGTTCTTGATACAATCTGTAAAAATAAAGCCGTTGGGCAGTGGACTTCCAAAAACACTGAAACATTCAGTTCAGGCCCAATTCTGCTTAGGTGTCCAAGCTTAACGATTTTGAAAAGCAGCTGAATTGCATTTGAGAATTGACTAGATAGAAGAATTGTAACAATGGGATTTTTAAGATTCCTTATACGGGGTAATCAACGTCTGCATCTTATTTCATTATGGAAAATGTGTAATAAATGTGCCTGCATGAGGCTGAGAGAAAACTTTTGCGGTGCGATCGGTTAATATTTTAGCATCTTCCAATTGATCAGGTTTCTTCAGAATACACAAAATAATAAATAAAAACATCCTAAATTTATCATTTGAGCGAATTTACAAGCATTAACAGAAAAGCCAAATATTAGAATATAAAACAATTCAGTGAGTGGAGGTTTTTTGTCTTAAAAAGTTGAAGAAAGCATCCCCAGAGCCTGAAACTCAATCAAGAACTAAAATGGAGTCTACGTCATAGAAGATATTATATAAAGTTTGGAGTGAACTCTGCCATCCTCCCCCCAACTAGGGTTCCTTAATTATATAATTGACACAATATACAGTTTTCTTTTCTTGACAAATCTTGGGTGCGGTTATAGGTTGCCTTGATATTGCAATATCAGTGCATACACTTTTGTACTTGGTAAATCTTAAGTATGAATATAAGTTAGCTTGAACCATTATCTTAAACATTGTAAAGATGAGTCACCCTGTATTGTACCCATCATCCAGCAGTTCCACCACAACCTCACTATGTTTGCGCTAGAGTAATTGCATTGGAGTGGGGGAGATTTAATCGCCATTACCACTACAACCCCACAACTTGGACTGTTAAATAGTAAAATTTAAAATTGCCTGCAAATTTGGCAGCAACAACCATGATGTTTAAGGCGAAGGCTTACCATCCTGTTGCTGGAGGCATTTATTTCAAGGCCTGTGCTCAATTCTTGCGAACTCTGAATTCCATCGTACGGCTCAACAGAGCTTCTTTGTCCGCACGAGAAGACTACGAAACAAATTGCGTTTTATGCTTAACACCCACAACGGAATTTCATGGATGGAACCGAAGTTCGAACAATGCACAATGCTGAAATGCCCTTTGGGAGAGAAAGGTATACAGTACGAGAGGCGAAAATTAGTGGAATTGTTCTCGTATTTGGAGGAGTTTCATTAAATTTGAAACAGAGGAGTGGTACGTTTCCCCTAGTGTCGGCACGTTAGTTTAGGTAGCGGCCCCATGGAGAGGGAGGAGGTGGCAGGTTAATATTATTTGGGAGAGTGCCATTTCGATATTTTAAGGGTTTCCATGGAGAGGGAGGGCGTTGGGGTGTTAATAATATGTAGAGGGTATTAATTGAGTTGTTTAGCCGATAGGCTTATTGTGTGCACTTTGGTCGGAATTTTGGTTAGTTTTTCCGGTTTTTAATATTTCCATCGTCTAACTTTCAGTTGGAAAAAAGGTGGCAGATTTCTATTAAAATCATTTGGCATGTCGATAGAGAAGGCCAGTGAAATTAAATACTGGTTGGCATCAACATTAATTGTTGTATGGTTTTCATATAGTGGCGATGGTTGTAATAACACCTGCCATTTAAAACTTGAGAAAATCGATAGGTTTATTATGTGCATTTTATCAGAATTTTTGTCAGTCTTTTCGATTTTTTACCCTTCCAGCATCCAGCTCCCAGTCAGAAAAAAGGTGGCGGATTTTTATTGAAAGTGTTTGGCATGTCGATAGAGAAGGTCAGTGAAATTAAACTCTAGTTAGCATCAACATTAATTGTTGTATGGTTTCTGTATAGTGGTGATGGTTGTAATAGCATATGCCATTTAAAACTTGAGAAAACATAGCGAAGCAATTAAACAGTTTGCGTAATTTTCGATAAGGCATTGTTGGGTGTCATTTTGTGGCTTTACCTACTATGAGAGTTGTGAGCCAAGACTGTGACTAGGGTTTTCGTTGGTGAGCTTTTGTGAAGGTGCAAGTTCAATCAATGGCGAAGGTTTTGTGAAGGTTGGAGGTTATTTTGTGTTTTTTGCATGGGTTTGTTATTATGAATTCTTCTGTTTTGTGGTGTTTTTAGTGTTTGATAGTTTCCTTTGCTTTTAGCAGTGGTTCGAGAAAGAAGGAAGTTGAAAGAAAGCAAGTGGGAAGAGGTGCATCTGGAAAAACCCTTTGTACATTGTTGATTGTTGTTGTGTAGCTTAAGGTATATTATTTCATTTATGGTTTGCGTGCAGTGGCGATGGTTGCAAAAGCAATACAAAAGTCTCGGCTCTGATAAATTTTTCCCCATTTTTGCAGTGGTTGGAGAAAGAAGGGAGCTGAAAGAAAGCAAGTGGGAAGAGGTGCATTTGGGAAACCCCTTTAAAGCAAGTGAGAAGAGGTACATTTGGAAAAAACCTTTTGTAGAGGATTTTGAAAATAGTATTTCGAAAATAGTTTATGTTATTTTCCATAGGGCATTGTTGATTGTTGTTCTGTGACTTAACCAATATTCCATGTATGGATTCCTTGTAGTTCATTTATGGATTTTGTGTGTCGGCGATGGTTGCAAAGCAAAAAACCAATTATAATTTATGGTTTCTTCCATAAGCCATTGTTGATTATTGTTCTCTAGCTTCAGCAATGTTGTCTCACTTATGGTTTTCACGTATTGGTTGGCATTGTTGACTGTTGTTGTGTAGCTTCAACTGCTATCAGCATTGTGAGCCACCCCTGTGGCTAGGGTTCCCTTGTTTAGTTTTACTTGTTATTTTGAGAATTCCTACGGCATGGCAATTTTATTTTATGTATGGTTTCCCCATAGTTCATTTATAATTTTTGTGTGTTGGCGATGGTTGCAAAGCAATGAAATAGTTACAATTTATGTTATCTTCCATAAGCCATTGTCGATTGTTGTTTTCTAGCTCCAGCAATATACTGTTTTATTGCATCACTATGTTTTCTCAAGTTTTAAATGGCAGGTGTTATTACAACCATTGCCACTATACAAAAACCATACAACAATTAATGTTGAAGTGCCAAGCCCTGCCAACTAGCGTTTAGTTTCACTGACCTTCTTTATCGATGTGCCAAATGTTTTTATTTTTTTGTTAAAGCTTGGTGGATACCAAGCCTTGTTTTATTGTGTTTCATTTTATTTTTGCTATGTGCAGATATGTATGTATGTCATATTAGATGCAAAACAACATTCATACATACTCCTCTCTATGTTTATTCTTTTGGGAAAATAGTTATTCGTTTGAGCCTCAATAGGGCATTCTTGGAGTGATAGGCTATATATTAAGTGTTATATGGAACACTGATGTCACTATTGATCGCAGTGATGGACAATGTATGTTCTTGGTTGGTTGTTTTGCGAGAACATAGACTATTCTCGAAATGCTCTACAAAGGGTTTCTTGAGTGTGCCTCTTCCTGCTTGCTTTCTTTCAACTGCCTTCTTTGTCCAGCCATTGTAAAAAGCAAAAGAAATTGGCAAAGAGGAAAAAAAACACAAAATAGAAGAATTCACAGTAATAAACCCATGCAAAAAAAAAAAAAATGGGTTGAATGTTGGATATGAATATTGTTTGTATATATGAATTTTTTCTGCATCTAATTTCACATACATAAATATTTGCACGTAGGGAAAATAAAATGAAAGACAAGAAAAGAGGGTTTTCTCTCCATCATGCCATAGTTTGGTGAGAGCCTATGACGCTCCATGATCCAATATGGTTGGGTGGATAGTATGCCTTATTTTGTTGTGTTTCATTTTATTTTTTCTATGTGCAGATATGTATGTATGTCATAGTAGATGCAAACAACATTCATACATACTGATCCCTATGTTTATTCTTTTGGGACATTCTTAGAATGATAAGTTGTATATTAAGTGTTATATAGAACATTAATGTCACCATTGATCGCAGTGATGGACAATGTATGTTCCTAATTGGTTGTTTTGCAAGAACATAGACTGTTTTTGAAATGCTCTACAAAGGGTTTTTCAAATGTGTCTCTTCCTGCTTGCTTTCTTTCAGCTGCATTTTTTGTCCAACCCCTGTAAAAAGCCAAAAAAAATGTTTGAGAGGAAAAAAACCAGAAAATCGAAGAATTCACAATAACAAACCCATGCAAAAAAAAAAAATGGGTTGCATGTTGGATATGAATATTGTCTGTATATAATAATATTTTTTGCATCTAATTTCACATACATAGATATGTGCACGTAGGGAAAATAAAATGAGTGAGAAGAAAAGAGGGTTTTCTCTCCATCTTGCCATAGTTTGGTGAGAGCCTATGACGCTCCATGATCCAATATGGTTGGGTGGATAGCATGCCTTATTTTTTGTGTTTCATTTTATTTTTCTATGTGTAGATATGTATGTATGTCAAAGTAGATGTAAATGACATTCATACATACTCCTCCCTATGTTTTTTATTTTTGGAAAATAGTTGTTATTTGTTTGAGCCTCAATAGGGCATTCTTGGAATGATAAGTTATATATTAAGTGTTATATGAAATATTGAAGCCTTTTTTATTATTATTTATTTTCCCTCATATTGTTAATGTCTCTACAAGAAATTTGAGAGATCATGTTGTGTTTTGAAGATCTTGATGGTTGTCATTTTATTGGTGTTCTATATTTCTTGTATGTGTTTTGGTTGGAGTTCTCGACAACTTTTGTTGCTTTAATTGAACATTCAACCCTCATGTTGTTGTGACATATTTTCCTATGTGTAGATATGTATATATGTCAAAGTAGATGTAAACAACATTCATACATACTCCTCCCTATGTTTATTCTTTTGGAAAAATAGTTGTTATTTGTTTGAGCCTCAATAGGGCATTCTTGGAATGATAAGTTGTATATTAAGTGTTATATAAAACATTGAAACCTTTTTTTTCTTTTTTTTCCCCTCATATTGTTAATGTATCTACAAAAAAATTGAGAGATCATGTTGTGTTTTGAAGATCTTGATGGTTGTCATTTTATTGGTATTCTATATTTCATGTATGTATTTTGGTCGGGGTTCTCGTCAACTTTTGTTGCTTTAATTGAACATTCAGCTCTCATGTTGTTGTGGCATAGAGCTCGTAGTTAGCCGCCGACGTTGCAACTCTCAATTTTTTAAAGAGCAACCCCAACAATATCGGTGGACTTTGGTTCTCCCCAGGCTGTTGAACAACCCTCGGGCACCAATCTCATAAGTTTGTTCCTTGTTTCCTTTTTGTTGTTGATAATTGTATTGGCTCTTTACCATGTGCATCCAGTGAATTGTGAATATGCTTCATTTGAATTAACAATCCTTGTAATATATAGTCTAACTAATTTATATTTGAACTCTTTATGTTTCCTTTTCCTTTTGGTTTGCTGGCCATTTAGGAGTGGCATATGTGTTAGAAAAAAAAGGGTTGCAATTTTGAGATGTGTCAACATTGCTACGTTCTTCCTTGTTTATATTCAATGAAAAATATAGTCTTTTTTGCTTCTTGCTCGACCTTTCCCTCCTTTCATATTCATCTACTATATGCAATTTTGAAGTTGTTGTGATCTTGTAACCATGTATAATTGTATGTGTTTGCATGTCGGATACCAATAATTGATTCATTTTGTGCTACCTCTTTCCCCCGCTTTTCCTTCTAGAGTCGTTTCGCACTCTTGAACATCTCATTGCTTTGGCTTAGCTGAGAAAAATTACCTTGTAGGACTCAAATGTACGACCAACCTTGACAGGGCATGCGATCTGATCTATTAATGTTGGAGATGTTGTTCCATCTCTGGTTCTTCAACTGATGTCTTTTCAGAAAATAGGTGGTGATCAAAGCCCGGTTGACCATTACAAATTTGTCCTCTCTGATGGAACCCACATGCAGATAGGCACTTTTCCTGCAAGATACAATGACCTTTTGTTTGTAGGGATGTTGAAAACAGGTTTCATCTTGTGCTTGACAAACTATGTGTGTAGGAAGCTACGAAATCAAGGTTGACTATTGTTTTGTACTACTTGAGCTTGTTGTTGTATGCTTTCATGTTTGTGGGGACCACCTTTTTTAATATTTGATCTTGGTCTGGTTCCAGGGCAATTTTTATATTGTCCTTAGATGTCAAAATGTTAGATTGTTAGTTAATTGGAACACCTAGATATTTGTTTAAAGATCAAGAAGAACAAATGGTGAGCTCGAAGTTGTCTTCCCCATCCAAACGAGCCTCAAAATTTGGGATTCATACATCCCAAACACAACATAGTGATCCTTCAAATATCAGTCCTTTTAAAGGCCTGAATATTTACCAAACTAGATGGACAATAAAACAGTCGAGTGACAACTAAAAGGGATATGTACCATTACAATAAACAAGGACATGAGGGCCAAGTATTTGGATTTGACAGTGAGGGAACAAAAATATGAATCACTTGCTTTAATGACATAGCAGAATTGCATTATGATAGGGTTTAGGTGGGCCACACTCATTGTGTGTCAAAAGGCTCGGTCAAACAAGCGAATAAGAAATTTAATAAGTTGAACAACCACATGGAAATTATTTTGGATCAAAACTTGATATTGAAGTGTTGTGATGATGAGACCTTTGTGTCAAACAAAGTATTTAAATTCATCCCAATAAATGAAATTGCAAACTGCAGCAATAACACTTTGATTGGTATTATTGGGGTTGTGATGCATGTAAGAAAGGTATCAACTATTCAAAGAGAGGATCAATTTGAAACAATTCGAAGAACTATGAAACTTAATGATTTGTCATCCTCTTACATTGACGTTAATTTGTGGGGTTCAAATTGGGAAGTAAAGGGTGACGAGTTGGAAGGGTTGTGCATTTCTGGTTCGATTGTCATACTTTCTATTAGTAATGGTCGTGTTGGATATTTCAATAGATCTGTTATGAATACATCCGCAAGGACTATTCTATACATAAATCCTAACATCTTGGAAGCACAGGCCTTGATGCAATGAGGACATGTTAAGCCACCTGCAATTGATTCCTCCCGGATAGTGCCTCGAAAGGTTGCTTTGGCCAATGGCAGAGTCACTATTGGATATATCTTGGACCATTGTCTTGTCTTGCCAGAAACTTTGCAGGCTACTGTTAAGGCAACAGTGAAATATATTAAAACTAATGCATTTTGTTACATTGCATGTCCCTTGCAGGCCAATGGAAGAAAATGCAAGAAAAAGTGTGAAGAGTCTGCCAAGAATATGTGGTACTGCCCTAAATGCCAGACAATTGTGCCTGATTGTGACTTTCAATATTTGTTGCAGCTAAAGATCGAAGACCACACGGGCGAGATTTGGGTTGTTGCTTTTGATGAGGTTGCAACAAGCTTATTGCAGATGTCAGCAAAAGAGCTTTATATGTTGCAATATGAGTCTTTTACTGCAAGACTGCTCAATTTGTCATCAATGGTGTCATCTACACTTCTTTTGTTTTCATTGTTCTTATTAAAACTCAGACCTATAATTCAGAGACAAGACTTAAAACAATAATAGTCAAAGTTGCAAGAATTAACTTTAAAGTCGAGTGCAAGTTGTTGCTCTCAGATTTTTCTGAAATATCCTCTATCGGGCAAGTCTCTGCAGAGATAATCAATAGCTGAACTTTTTGCAATTTGGGTTGACTGGACATCTGTTTCCTTTTCCTTTTTTGGCATGCTCGTCACATCAGAACACCTTTTCTTTCTAATCGTGTTGCTTTGTTGCTTGTAGAACTTGTTATATATTGAGATAATGCACTATAACTTATAATGTTTAACAAAAAAAGATACACTTCTTTTGTTTTGTATTGTTTATGTCGCTTATAGTTTTGTTTCCCTTTCAGTGTATGTCCCTCATTTTATTTTATATTGTTTGGTTATAAACTTATGTCGCCCTATTCAACACATGTATCAATATTTATAGTTGTTCTTATATATACTTGTGGACATGGTTGTATGCATGTATACATCTACATATGCATATACATAAACATATATGCATGCAATTGAATTTTTTGAGTGCATACAACATCTTGATACAAATGTGTATATATATGTGTTTATAATGCATTTGTATGTGTATATGCATGCAAATTTGAATGTCTATATGTATGTGTAAGTGTGTATTTCTGTATATTCATTTTTCACATGTATCTATGATGTCATGTGTTTATCTATATATAGATATATCTAGTTTTTAATATCAATATAGTTATTTACTTCTTGACTATTTCGATTGCCACATACTTTTATCTCTGCACAATTATTGCTGGCTATAATGTTGGCTCTGTTGAACCCATAGTTATTCCACATTCAATCGTTGCACATGATTAAAATGTAGAATGTGATCAAAATTTTGTCATTTGATTTCTCTAGTTTTAATCTTCTTCTATTGGCTGAGTGTAGAACATTCTCATATATGTGCTTTATAATCTTCTCATGCTGCTTAAATGTTTTCTCTATTGCTTTGGCATGTCCATTCATAAAGTCATGTTGCATATGGATATCATATGGTTCTCGACTATAATGTTTGTTCCCTTGAACCCATACTTATTTCAATCTCATGATTGTGCTTTTAATCTTCTAATGTCGGTTGAATGTTGAATATATTGGTCCTGGCTCTGCATTCATAAAGCCATGTCACATATAGTTATCTTTAATTTTATTAGTTACATAACTTCATTTTTGTTATCATATATTCTATGTAATGTTCAATGATGACTATCCTCTACCGACTGTGCAATACTTTTGTGATTTTGCTTGAGTCCAGGTTATTAAAATCCAATGTTGCACATGATTAAAATGCATAATGTAATCAAAATTTTGTCATTTGATTTCTATGGTTTTAATCTTCTTGTGTTGGCTGAGTGTAGAATATTCTCATATATGTGCTTTATAATCTTCTGATGCTACTTAAATGTTCTCTATACTACTTTGGCATGTTCATTCATAAAGTCATGTTGCATATGGATATCATATGGTTCTTGACTATAATGTTTGTTCCCTTAAACCCATATTTATTTCAATCTCATGTCTGTGCTTTTAATCTTTTAATGTTGGTTGAATGTTGAATATATTGGTCCTCGCTTTCCATTCATAAAGCCATGCCACATATGGTTATCTTTGATTTTATTAGAGTTGCATAACTTCATTTTTGTTATCATATTTCCTATGTAACATTTAATGATGACTGTCCTCTACCGACTGCGCAATACTTTTGTGATTTTGCTTGAGTCTAGGTTATTAAAATCTAGCTTGGAAAAACATATTGTTTCTTGCATCATTATGAGCATTAATAATTTGTATACTGTATAGTAATCATGTCAAGTCCCACTAATTATTTAAGGCATTTGTACCATGCATATACATCTATATAAAAAAAAATATGTGCACATATCTAGATATCTATTTCTTGGATATACACATACAGGGAATTTTTTTTTGCAAATATATGTTTATCTAAAGTAAGTTGCACGCAACATACATATATGTCTACATTTAAACTTGTTGGTACATGCAAATATATATATATATATATATACATGTAAATATATATGTATATATATATACATGCAAGTATATATGTGTACTTGCATCTATTAACAAGTTTACATATGGGTGAATGTGTATGTTTTGTGTATCTAACTTCATATGCATATATATTTGTAGAGATTTACTTTTATAAGTGTATATATATGTGCTCCATGCCTTCGATGCATACTTAAATATCTCTTTCTTGCACATATATACACAAAAAAGTGTTTGCACATATGTGTGTATATGGAATTAGATGCACCCAACATACATATATATCTACATTTAAACTTATATATGTGCTTACAGTATTCACAAGTTTGGGTGTGGATATCTATGTTTGTTATGTGCAAAAAACCTTGCCACAGTGGTTGCTTGTAGTCTTGATAGCAGTTGATGCTACAGAACAAGAATCAACAATGCCTAATTGAAAATAACATAAACTATTTTATTGGTTCGCTAAGTTTTAGATGGTAGGTGTTATTGTAGCCACCTCCACTACATGGAAACCATACATGAAATAATATCGTAGTTCCATAGGAATTCTCAAAACAATGAAAATAGTGAAAATGGTTACAATTTCAAATTCCTAGACTTGAACTTGCTTAGCAAAATTGATGTCACTCAAAGCAATAAAACAAACGCTTGACAAAAGAGAAAATGGTCTATTGCATCGAAATACACATACAACAAAAAAAATGTGCACATATATATGTATCTAAACTAAGATGCACACAACATACATATATATCTACATTTATACTTGTTGATGCATGTAATTACATTTAAACTTATACATATATATGTTTTCACATGCATTGACAAGTATAGGTGTGGATATCTATGTATGTTGTGCAGCTCAAGCTACAATGCAACAGTGAGTAATGCCTTATTGAAAATAACATAAATTGCTCAATTACTTTGGTAAGCTTTAAATTCAAGCTATTATTGCAACCATTGCTAGTATATGGAACCCATACATGAAACAATGTTGTCGTGACAAGCTGTGCCAAGTGATGTTTATTTCCTGTGCTCAAACAACATACATATATATCTACATTTAAACTTATCTATATATGTTCTCACATGTATTGACAAGTTTAGGTGTGGATATCTATGTATGTTGTTTGCAAAAACACTTGTCACAGTGGTGGCTCACAATCTTGATAGCAGTTGAAGCTACAAAAAAATAGTAAAAAATTCCTTATTGAAAATAGCATAAACTGTTCAATTGCTTTGGTAAGTTTAGAATGCTAAATATTATTGTGTTCGTCAGCACTATATGGAAACCATACATGAAACAATGTTGCTATGCCAAGTTGTGCCAAGTGATATTTATTTCCTTTGCTTTCGTGGTGATTTCTCTATTGACAAGTCCACCTATGGATATATATGTGTGTTGTCTACATATAAATTTAGATGCATATATATTTGTATAGATTTTTCTTTGTAAGCATATATGTGGACTATTTTATTGCTTTGCAACCATTGCCACTACATGGAAATCATAAATGAAATAATATTTTTGAATCTATTGAACAACAATCAACAATGTGTGGGTATCAACTCCTTCCTATGTTTATTCTTTTTGACGGATAGTTTTTATTTGTTTGAGCCTCAATAAGGATTTCTTAGAATCACAGGTTGTATATTAAGTGTAAAATGAAACATTGGTCTCACCATTGATCATAGTGGCAAACCACGTATGTTCTTTCTCAGGGGTTTGGTGAGACTCTATGAGGCTGTATGACCCAATATGGTAGGGTGGAGAGTACACCTTCTTTTGTTGTGTTTAATTTTATTTTCCTTGTGTGCAGATATGTATGTGTGAAATTAGATGCAGGAAACATTCATATATACTCCTTCATATATTTATTCTTTTTGGATTACCAATTTAATCCACTTTTCTGGCTCCATGACCCCATATGGTAGGGTGGAGAGCAGGCCTTCTTTTGGTGTGTTTCATTTTTATTTCCTATGTGCAGTTATGTATGTCTCTGAGATTAGAGGTAGTAACATTCATATGTATGATAGGTTGTATATTAAGTGTAATATTAAACATTGATCTTTGTATTTATTACAGTGGTAGATAGTATACCTATTATCTATATGTAATTCCACATGCATACATTTCCACACATACTTTTTGTGTGTATATATATCCGAGCAACATATCCCTACAAATGCATTCAATGCATGCAATGCCTATATATGTTCTTGCAAAACAAAATCTACACTAATATATAGGTATCTGAAGTTAGATGCACCTTTTTAGTTATTATTTCTTTGAGCCTCAAAAAGGAGTTGTTAGAATGATAATTTGTATATTAAGTGTAATAAGAAACATTGGTTTCACCATTGATCAAAGTGGTGGATAATGTATGTTCTTTCTCGGGGGTTTGTTGAGAGCCCATGAGGCTCCATGACCCAATATGGTAGGGTGGAGAGCAGGCCTTCTTTTATTGTGTTTCATTTTATATTTCCTATGTGCAAATGCGTATTTTTGTGAGATTAGATGCAGACAACATTCATATGTATGATAGGTTATATATTAAGTGTAATATTAAACATTGATCTCAGCATTGACTATAGTTCTAGACAATTTATGTTCTTGCTTGGGGGTTTGTTGAGAGCCCTCAAGGCTCCATGACGTAATATGGTAGGGTGGAGAGCAAGCCTTCTTTTAGTGTGTTTGATTTTATTTTTCCTATGTGCAAATATCTATGTATATGAAATTAGATGCAATCAATGTTTATATATAGTCTTTCCTATTATGCATGCAAGGCATGCAATGCATACATATATACTTACGAAACAAAATCTATACTGAAATATATGTTTCTCATGTTAGATGCACTTTTTTATTGTTTTTGTTGGTTGGACATCTATTTTATTTTCCCTTTTTCCCAATGTTCGTCACATCAAAACAACTTTTGTTCCTGATCATGTTGCTTTGTTGCTTATAGAAGTGGTTATACATTGAGACAACATGCTCTATTTTTTAATCTTTGACCAATTTTTTTTATATGTGGACATGTATGTATGTGAAATTAGTTACAAACAACATTCATATACATCTACATTTAAACTTGCTGATACATATATATATATATATATATACATCTTTGCAACTTCTGCTTCCCTTGCTTCATGTCCATCACACCCATATGCACCTATGTTTAGAACTTCTCCTCTTGGTTCTTGTTGTGCATCATACTACTAAACAATTGTGATGTTTTGAGTTGGCTTAATCTCTTTAGCTATACCATTGTTCTTTAAGTTGGTGTTTGCAAGCACTTTATTTTTTTCCTCATATTATGATTGTAGGCTCCTCAACCCTATTCAAGTTCTAGTCCTACATCAAGTGTGGACAAAAAAAGGCAGCAAAATGCCAAAGAAACCAACTCTATTATGTGCAGCATAAAGACCAGATCTGTGCAAGTCATCGGGCCAAATACTTGGAACAAAGAGTTGTCGTACTTCATCCTTACTTGGCCCTACCTAATCAAGAGGTCATACCACAATTGTTGTTGAGCTTGTTAGAAACACATGCTAGCTTCTATAGTCTTGCACCCTCCATCCCTTGGAATCTTGCACGTAACCTTCCCAATGAAGGTGCCTTGACAATGCATGGTTGTGGATCTTAGCACAACCTTGTCGGACATGGCTTGTCGTCTGCATCGTTATCCCATCACCATTTTAATAGTATGTTTGGAGATCCTTTTTGTGTTGCAATGTAGTCCTTCCATCGGTGCATTGATGCTTTGTCCAACTTGAAAGTTTGTAGTATTTGCAAGGAAAGCTACATCGACATGAACGTGCGAGCATCCAACCTATATGTCATTTTCCTGCATTGTGCTTCTGAAAAGGGCATCCACCGATTCAGTTCAATGAACAAGATGGACCTAGGACCATATCCTCATGTCCTTACAAAGTTGACTCATGTTGAAGAAATGCTTATAGCTAGAGTTACTCTAGTTTTGCAAGTGACCCATGTTAGAGGAGGCCAATACAAATATAGTGGCCATATTATAAGCTTCCCTCAAGACATCATGGCCATTGAGACTTTGTTGCCATGTCACCTACATGATGTTGAAGTGGTGATTGTTCGAAGAACTGGCATTCAGGGAACGAACTATGATTGCTATGTTGATAAACAAAATTTCATGGCTGCATTGATATACAAAATTGAAAATGATTCATACTATAGTGATGTTGCAATTGATTGTGATGCTTTAAATTTTCTGCCTGCTACAAGTACTGACATCTCCAATATTTTGCACACAATGAAAGAACCAGTATAGAACATAGCTAAACTAGTAGCAACTTCTGAAATTGTTGTTGATGAGGAAGCTAAGCTTGAGGGCTCATCATCATTTATTCCATTGTTGCCCAACCCTCCCCGAGAATTGCAGGCAATCAAAGACGCCTTGCAGATTGAAGACATTGGTCAAGATACTTTGCCTTGGCTTGAGATAAATTCTAACCCTATCAATGAATACAATACAAAAGGGTTATTAAGCATGGCTTTTCCAACATTGTTCCCCACCTGAACAACGATGCCCCTACAATTGAGAAGCATACAAATTCACTTACATGAATATGCATTGCACTTGATGAGACACTATGATAATAGATTTGGGAGGCATGTCAGATTTAGATATTACCTTTATAATTTAATAATGAGACATCAAAGCCAACAGTTGGCTTCCATTTTCATGAAAAAAAACTTGAAAGAAAGGATTACAAAGTTTGTGGTTGCACTGCAAAAATTGCTTCAAGATGCACTAGACACCCAAATAGCAAACCAACTCATTCAATTTAGTGCATCCTTATGAGGGACAAGCTCATATTGGGGCAAGTGCTGACAAGAGCTCACTGTAATGATCCACCAGCTTGGGACACCAACTCTTTTTTTCTCTTTGAGCTCTGTAGACACAAAATGGCCTGATTTGCACAAGGTACTTGATCCTAGTGCTCAGCCACATATTCCATACTCCTGAAGATGCTTCACGAACAATGTTGTCCAGAACCCGCATATAACGGCCTTGTACATGCACTTGCGGTTCACCATTTTTCATGAGGTTCTTGAGAGGATTTTCCATACAAAGGATTACTGGTATAGGTATAAGTGGAAACACCATGGATCAACATGTGTCTGTGGTTTCTTGTGGCTTCCAGGTGTCCCGAATATGGACATTCTTGACTTGTCCAACCCACATGAAGTTTAGCAGGTAAAAATCTTCTTTGATCCCTATGTTTCAACATGGAATTCTCATTCCCCAAAACAACTAATATCAAGAGTCCACCACTCTTCTCTAGAGGACCCGTGTTTGCTTGAAACTTCACAAATTGCTTGCATGGATCCAATGGTGGATTATGAACAACTGGTGAACACGGTGCAAAGGCATACCAAATGTACTTAGTACACATGCCTTAGGAAAAAAGGCCAACAATTACAATGTCGCTACAAAGCTTCATGAAATGCACAACCATCATCGACATTGGCAATTGCCAATGAATCAAACAAATCCTATAAGCCAACAAGAAATGATGAGCGCTTTAATATCCACAACCCTGAGATGCTTGCGATCTGGTGAGAAAACGTTGATTGCTAGCCAATCTTGTCAAGACAAATTGTGCTAAACTACATTTCCAAATATGCATCAAAGTCTAAATACAAGTCTGAAATCTATATTGATATCTTGTAGAGGCTTGCAAATACAAATTCATCTGGGGATACAGCGTTGCTTTCCTATCAAAATTTCATGATGAAATTGGTTGCATATTGTGACATTGGTGCACAAGAAACATGTCATATGCTATAAAAGTTGTCCCTTGTCATGTTGATGAGTCTAGTTTATGGTCTAATTATTGATAGAGTTGTTGTCCATTTCCTAAAGTTGTCATAAGACTTTGATACTTGGGAATTGATCTTTTTATAATATTTTCTTAAAACCATAGACTTTGGACATGAACTTATTTTCATAACTTTCAAATGATATTGACATGCTATAGGAACCATCTATGTTAATTTTGCATGTGATTAATGAATGTCTCTTTAAGATGATTATGGATATGCAGTTGTTGTGCGTACTAACATTGTCATGCAGATATAATTAAGGCCTGCAATTCAGGAAGATTCCGCCAGCTGGGCATCTGCCATATTGTTCAACAAGGTGGACATTCAATGAAGGCTCTCAATGGTGGAAAGATTCCTCATGCAAATCAAATTGTAACCGCCTTGTAATGCTATTAATTGTTTGTTGAGCAGATTTAGGAATTATTGTTGTGCCAAACTCGTGTTAAGGCAAACATGCTTGATAGATTATGTGCATGCATAGCCGCCTCTGCTCTTTCTGTGCTTTCCCTAATGTGGCATTCTTCGGTTCTGTCAGGGTTGACTGCCTTGCTAGGTGGTTAGATAAATAAGACTCATATGCTCCTTCGGGGTTTTAACAATCTAAGAGGAAGATTGCCTAATTTGATGTACTCGCATTCTTAGTTTTCTGTAATACAGTCATGTTGCTCAATTATATTCATGTTTTCCAATAAATGAAATGAAATTATAATTTCGTGCATCTGAGTTTACCTTAGTTGTAGGGAATACTTATCCAAGGGGGCCCACTTAGTGAGTATTTCATCCTTTAGCTTAGTTAGTATTTTTTGTTGAGTAATTAGTTAAGAATCTGGCACTGACTATTCCTCTAGCCACTAGAATTCCATTTTGTGACTGTTCCTACAACCAAACAAGACATAGTAGTTTCCTATTTGTTTGCTCAAATTTTCATTTTTGTCATGCATTTTAGTTTAGTCTAGTTATTGGTTGATGTTCAACATTTATGATATTTCCTTCCAAGCAATTTACATTCAGTATTGTGTCTTTCTTAGCTATAGGATGAATATGGCTACTTTGGATTCTTAGTGCACATACAGTGCTGACCCATTTCAAGTTTACGTCCCTAAGTTGAAAATTTAAGTGCACCTTCATGATGATTGAAATAGCTATTCAAGTTTGATGTCCAATCTTTGAATCACAACTGCAAGGGCTTAGTTGTTAAAATCATTGTAGGAGGCCAACATTTTTGGCATCGTTGTCGGGGATGGTGTCAAACTAGGAAGTTCTTTGGAGTCATTGATAGTTTTTATTGCTGTAGTATTTATGTAAGTTGTTCTTAGTATACCCCTCATTTAGAAGAGTTATGACCCCCTATTATTTTTCCAATTCTTTATGTGAGTTGGCTGATAGTGAGTTGATACCGTATGCATAGAGAAAGGAGGAGAGATTCTCGTGGGAGATTCCTTCCTAACAATCCCGGTCTATTCCAGATAGTTGAGTATTCAAACTTGCCAAGAAACGAGGAAGAAGAAGAGCCACACCTCTTTGCTGATACATTTCCAGATCTGACCAGTTCTGAAGTTTCCTCTAAAGATCAAAATCTGATTGAAGACCCCTTTGCTTTGGAACTTCATCAGGAAGGCATGGGTGATGCAACCTAACAAACCTAACCAACCAGCTTTTCCTTTTGCCATTTCTCATCAGAATTAATTAGACAATCTAAAAAATATCCTTGCTTTAATCCTTCCTAAGTTCTATGGACTTGTCATTGAAGATCCTGGTACATTCTTGTTTGAGTTTGATATACTCTGCAGGAGTTATGACTATACCATTGATGCCCATAGGCTTAATCTATTTCCTACCACCTTGAAAGAGGTTGTAATAAGATGGTTCATGAGCCTAGGTAGAGATACTGTGGAGACTTGGGAAGACATGAAGACAAAGTTCCTTGAGAAATACAAAGAGTATTGCAGGTACAGTGACATGAGAGGAGATGACATTTTTAGAATGCAATAAAAGGAGGATGAGAGCTTGGAATATTACATTTCAAGGTTTTTGTTTTACCCACAGAAATCTCCACACCATACACTCAATGAAGAATTACAGAAGATACTTTTCTTGAGAGGAATTAATGATAGCTGCACAAATTCCTTGGACCTGATGGGAGGAGGAGATATCACCCAAGTTCCTTGGGAGGATATTAAGAAGATATGTCAGAACTATTCTAGGACAACTTCAAAGAAAGGGAGAGCTTACTAATCCTCTATGGGTAAGTCATCTACTAGTGGAGTTTCAAGGATGGAAATCACTCACTTACTGGCATAATTCAAGCAAGACATTATAAACAATCTGGCTACTCAACTGGATTCACTTCAAGCAAATAAGAAACAAGAGGAGGTAGAGGCAATGTTGGCAGAATATTGCCCTCATAGTAGACAAAAGAAGGACTGCGTATGCAAGATGATAGCTAATATTGATAGCAAGCAGATGGCACCTGAGTTCAAGCCAATCCAAGGTGATGATGATCAAGTCTACTATGTTGCACAAAGGAGGCCATGGGATCCAAGATAGGGTATGCCACTGGATCCACTATCTTTTGTTGGGCCATATTTCAATTCGTATTCATCTAGTAATCAATGGAAACCCCCATATCCATCCAATTATGGAGGATATCCACCATAGCCTTAGAATAACCCTCCAAATGCTTGGCCCAATCACCAAAACTCTCCACTCCAGTGGTAGCAACCTCAAGGGAATTGGTATAAATTTAAAGGAAATTGGCAGCCACCTCCAGGAAACTGGCAGCAAACATCTCAATAGAGTGGAGGAAAACAATGGCCAAACCAGACAACCAATTACATGCAACCACCTTCTCAACCCCAACAACCTGCTATAATGCCTCCTCCTACTAATCCAAGTTCAAATGCACCTAAACCTACTCAGCTATCAACCCAGCCCACACCTAACCCAAATAATAAACCACAACAACAACCAGTATACTCTGTTGATCCAAATCAATTCCCTGCATATGTTGTGAGTATAAGTGACATATGTTTGCATTTAAGAACTAATTTTATAGCTCCTTCCACACCTATTATCACTAAGCTCCCTGTGAAAGAGGAGGAGCCTTTGAATGCCTCTGTTCAGCCAAGTGCACCTAAACCTACTCAGTTACCAACCCAGCCCACACCTAACCCAAATAATAAACCACAACAACAACCAGTATACTCTGTTGATCCAAATCAATTCCTTGCATATGTTGTGAGTATAAGTGACATTTGTTTGAATTTAAGAACTACTTTTCTAGCTCCTTCCACACCTATTATCACTAAGCTCTTTGTGAAAGAGGAGGAGCCTTTGAATTCCCCTGTTCAGCCAAGTGCACCTAAAAATCATGAACCAGTCCCAGTCAAGCAGACTCAGCCAGAAGCACCATTTCCCTAGAGGTTGGAAACTGTGAAACAAAAGGAAGAAAAGGAGGAAAAAAAATTTACATATTAGATCAGTTGAAACATATGTGTCCAAATACCTCTATTTGTGGCCATAAAAGATGTTCCCATATATGGCAAAGCAATCAAGGAAGCATGCCTTAAGAAGCCAGGTAGGAAGAAGAAAGACCCCACTACAGTTCATGTGGTGGGACAACTTGTTGACATCATGCTTGGGAAAATGATTGTTCCCAAGTATAATGACCCGAGGAGTCTTGCGGTAGGAGTTGTTATAAATGAGATGCAGATAAAGAATGCTCTGATTGATTTGGGAGAAGCAATAAATATAATGACCAAGGACATCCCGCAACAAATAAATATTGTAAGCATCAGACCTACTACTATCTTGCAACTTGTTGATAGTTCTACTATTAAGCTTGATGATATAGTGGAAGATCTAGTAGTAGCTCTAGACTCTTGGGAGTACCCATCAGATTTTATGATCATTTTTCCTAAAGCCACACTAGGTGGGTACCCCATTATTCTTGGAAGACCATGGTTAGCAATAACAAATGCTTATATTGGATGTCGAATAGGAGATATGACCATTTATGATGGAAAGAGCACCAAAAAGCTTGTTCTTTACCCTCCTGCTTAGCCATCCCATGATAAGGATGATCCTGTATGGCCACATGTTGGTGAAGAGGTCAATGAAGTTAATTCTATGGCCCAACTTATGATGTTCAACAAAAGTCCTTTCTTGCAGCTTCAAAATGAAGATGAAGTATTGTCTAACATAATTCAGAACCATTATGAGGTAGAGGAAGCATCATCCTCTCATATATTTGATTCTACTGATACAGTGAAAACACTCTTGTCCGCTCTTCCTGCAGTCACTCTTCTTGTAATCGCTCTTCCTACAACCGCTCTTCCTGCACATGCCTTTCCTATAGTAACATGTATGTTTCATGCATTACTGCCACATGAACTCAAGGTACCAAGAATTAGTGAAGCAACTATGGTAGAGTTAACTACACAAGTGCAAGTGTCAGAAGGGAAATTTCTGAATATCAACAATAAACTGAGTGAACAACAACAATTGTCATTGGAAAACTTACTAAGGGCCCACCAAAATGCATTTTTATGGGACTATCATGATATGAAGGGATTCGATCCTAAGATTTGCACTCATAGGATATACATAAGAGATGATTCTACACCAGTGAGGCAGCCACAAAGAAGAATTAACCCTACATTGAGAGAAATTGTAAAAGGGGAACTACAAAAATTGCTAGACGTAGGATTTATCTACCCCATTTCAAATAGCCAATGGGTGTCCCCATTGGTGATTGTGCCCAAAAAAGGAGGGAAGTGGCGAGTTTGTATTGATTACAGGGAACTTAACTCTACCACCAAAAAGGACTGTTTTTCCTTACCATTCATAGATCAAGTTTTGGACTCACTTGCAGGAAAGCAATACTTTTCTTTTTTTGATGGATTTAGTGGCTATAACCAGATCCAAATTGCACCAGAGGACCAAGAGAAGACCACCTTTACCTATCCATGGGGAACCTATTCCTACTCAGTACTTCCATTTGGCTTGTGCAATGCACTTGCAACTTTTTAGAGGGCAGTCATTAGCATATTTTCAGAAATCTCTCATTATTGCATGAAAATTTATATGGATGATTTCACTACTTATAGTGTTGACTTCAATGAAGCACTGGGAAATCGTAAGAGGGTCCTACAGAGATGTGAAGACCACAATCTATCTCTAAATAGTGAAAAGTGCTTCATGATGATGCAGGAAGGTGTAGTTCTTGGCCACTACATCTCTCACAAAGGAATTCAAGTAGATCCCGCAAAGATTGAGGTGATTATCAATCTGCCTATCCCTACAAAACAAAAAGATGTTAGGAGTTTCTTAAGAAATGTGGGTTATTACAGGAGGTTCATCAAGGACTTTAAAAAAATGGCAACACCATTGTATAATCTCCTAACTAAAGATGTTGAGTTCCAATGGACAGAAGACTATGTCAGGTCATTTTCTAATTTGAAAGAAGCTTTAACTCATGCTCTTGTGCTCAAGGGACCTGATTGGGAGTTTCCTTTTCACATCTATACAAATGCATCAAACTATGCTATTGGAGTAGTCCTAGGACAAAAAGGAGTTATTGAAAATGCCATTTACTTTGTCAACAAAAATTTGTAAGGAGCTGAATTCAATTATACAATGACATAAAAAGAAATGTTAGCAGTGATCTATGCTCTAAACAAATTCAGGCATTACATAACAGGTTACCAATTTTTTGTGCACACCGATCATACAACCATTAGATACCTCATGAATAAACCTCTAGTTTTGCGAAGGCTAGCAAGATGGTTATTGTTGATGCAAGAGTTTGACATAACCATTGTGGATAAACTAGGAAAGGCCAATGTTGTTGCATATTTTCTTTCAAGGTTGACTACATCAGAAAAAAATCAAGTCATAGATGATTCTTTCCCTGATGAGCACTTATTTTCCATCAGTGTGCAGACACCCTGGTATGCCGACATAGCTAATTTTATGGTCGCAGGGAGAGTCCCTCTTCAATTCTCTCTAAAAGAGAGGAGAGTGCTCATTGAAAAATATTTTCATTTCTCATGGATTGCTAGATGTTTGTTCTACACTAGCCCTGACTAGGCCATGAGGAGATGTGTGAGAGAAGATGAGACATTTGATATTTTGCATGCATGTTACAATGAACCCTGTGGAGGATATTTTGCAGCCAAGAGGACAACAATGAAGATTTTGAACACGGGATATTACTGGCCAACACTCCGCAAGAATGCAGGGAGATATACAAGGAAGTGTGATAGATGCCAGAGGATGGGTTAGCCAACCAAATCTGATGAGATGCCACTTTACCCCAAGTAGTAATCACTCCATTTGATAAGTGGGGACTGAATTTTGTACACCCATTGATCCTCCATAAAAAGGTAAATATTATATTTTGGTATGCACTGATTATGTAACTAAATGGGTAAAAGTTAAAGCCATGAAGCATGCAAGAGATAATAAGGTTGCCGAATTTATGTATGATGAAATTTTCACATGGTATGGAGTTTCAAAAGAGATAGTGACTGATCAAGGAAATCAATTCACTTCAACCCTTGTTGCAACACTCGTCAATGAGTACAAAATTAGGCACATGAAGTCTACTCCCTATCACCCCCAGGCCAATGGCCAAGTTGAGGTGACCAACAAAGAAATTGAAGCCATTATGACCAAAACAATGGCTATCCATAAAAAGGATTGGACAAGCAAGCTACCAGAAGTTGTTTGGGCCTACAAAACTACCTAGAAAATAACTACATGAGTCACTCTATTTGAGTTGTTGTATGGAAAGATAACCATGATGCCCATTGAATTTGAGCATAGGACTCTTAGGACTGCAGTAGAATTGGGGATGGATATTTCTGAAGCACAAAGAGATAGAATCATGCAGTTGAATGCTTTGGATGAGATGAGGAAGGCGAATTTGCATCACACAGAAGTAGTGCAGAGTCAAAGAATAAAATGACATGATAAATTCATCAAGGATAAGAAATTTCAGCCTAGAGATCGGGCACTACTCTATGACTCAAGATATCAGGATAATGAAGGAAAATTACAGACAAGGCGGCTCAGACCATATGAGGTGGCTGAAGTATTTTCCAATGGAGTTGTTCAACTTACTACCATTGACCCTGTCAAGTTTAAGCTGCTAGTGAATGGTCATCACCTAAGATTGTATCGCAAGCCAACTTCTAAGGAGGAGTTCTTGCAACAATTCACTCAACATGCAACACCTGAACTTCCTGTAGCCAAAGGAAGTGGACCTAGTGTCCCTCCTTTTGGCTAACTAAGGAATGAAACTTGTCATAATAAAGACTTCTATTTCTCCACCCATCCACCCATCCACTCCACCTTTCTCTCTCTTCCATTCTGCTGCCATCATTTCACTTCCTTCCATTTCATTCCATTCCACTCCGCTTTCATTAATTGCTCAACTGATTTCTTGAAAAGTGACCAGTACTTTCTCCATATTCTTTACAATAAATCTTCCACAAATTCAAGTACGTGAACATCAATTGTTATATCTTAATTTTCTTTTAGTGCATTTATTTAATTGTTGTAAATTAATATGGACGTTCACCATAGCATGCAATTATTCCCTACCCCTGTCAAATCAACATTCCACCTCACATGTGAGGAAACATGTGCAAATTTAGGTTGGGGGGAACGTGTCATTACCATGTCTACATGTCTGTCTATATTGGTTCACATCAACAAAATTTAAGTTATTGAGCCAATTTTAATTTTGAGTGGGATGACAACTCCTATGTGTGAAATGACAATCCACCACCGCCATTTTTCTTAATCATAGCTTGCATTTATTGCTCCTTTATTGATTTAATTTCTCCTATCATAATCTTAAGCCAAACAGGTAAAATTCAAATGACACCAGCATTGGAAATTTAGCAGAGTTGCGGGAAGAATTTTGGTTTTCAAATAAAAATTACAGGAAGAAAAAAATTTGCAGTGTCTGTTTGATTGCAGACAATGGGAGGTGGGTTAATTCGAAATGAACCCATGGTTCATGATGTATTACTATAGGATGCACCTTGCCTGGCCGAGTTTAGAAACTATGGATGGCTAGATTATTTCTTAAAGTTTAATGGTTTTGATGAAGATGTTGCATTGGAATTCACCTAGACATTGTTTGAAGGAAAGGCCACGGTAAAAGAGTTGGAAGTCATAGCTATAGAGAAAATAATTGTAGAAGTTACAAGGTTGCCTACTGACAATGAACATTACCCTGCTACCTGGGATGCATGGTTGGCTAGGGCCGAATTTACAAAATCTAATGACCCTTCATTGAGTATAGGCAAACAAGGTGTGAAGAGGACTTATGTGCCCGAGCTATGGAGGCAAGCAGTTGTTTATGTTGTGAAGTATATTACTTGCGAAGGTCGCCAGTCAAATTTACATTCTGTGCATTTTAAACTCCTGAACCACATGAGGCACATAAGGAGAATGAATGTGACCAACGTGCTATACCATCTTCTTTCAATCATGGTGGTTGAGACCCAGAAAGGTAGGGTGAATTCTGTTTCCCACCATTGTATGATCAAATTATTAGTTGAAAATTCTCTACATGATGTGTTTGATATTTCTTGGGAAGAATTTTTGAATATTGATCAAATTAGACCAGAGCATTTGCGACCTAGGGTTTTGCCTCAACCTCGTAGGGTTGGTAGAATAAGGAGCAATGTTGGGGCCAATCTTGGTGCCTCAACTTTTGACGCAAGCCCTAGTGGAAACCCTCTTGCAGCCAAACAAACTATTGAGATTAGTTCTTCTGAGGTAGAGCATTCCGATAAAGAAAGTTCCTCCCCTGATTTTGATGATGATGTTCCTCTTGGCACCCTAATGAGAACTAGGACACAAAAGAAGAAGGCATAATTAAAGAAAGGAAAATATAAAGAGAAAAAGAAGCAAGTTGAGCCTCATTCCACACACAAATATGTTGTAGCACTTAAGAGAGTTGATAGATATATGCAGATTGGAAGAACAAAAGGGCAATTCTAGCTTCCACTGATTTTTCAGCCACCTATCCTACTATGGCCTATGCCAAACTTTAGGTATTACAAGTATGATATAGATGATGAGAGACAAAGATGGAGCAAGCTGGACAAACAACAAGGGTTCTATTGGAATCTTAATTCAGACACAACAAAAAATGATGTAGGACAACTTGCAGTTGCAAATTTCAGGGCATTGACCAAACAAAAGCACAACTCTTCCTCTACTGGAGGACCAACAAGATATTAGATTGGGGGAATGATGAGTCTAGTTTATGGTCTAATTATTGATAGAGTTGTTTTTTATTTCTTGCAGTTGTCATAAGACTTTTATACTTTGAAATTGATCTTTTTATAATATTTCCTTAAAACCATAGACTTTGGACACAAACTTATTTTCATAACTTTCAAATGATATTGACATGTTATAGGAACCATCTATGTTAATTTTGCATGTGATTAATGAATTTTTCTTTAAGATGGTTATGGATATGCAGTTGTTGTGCGTACTAACATTGTCATGCATATATAATTAAGGCCTACAATTCAAGAAGATTCCACCATTTGGGCATCTGCCATATCGGTCAACAAGGTGGACATTCAATAAAGGAAGGCTCTCAATGGAAAAAATATTCCTCATACAAATCAAATTGTAACCACCTTGTAATTCTATTAATTGCCTGTTGCGTAGATTTAGGTGTTACTATTGTGCCAGACTTGCGTTAAGGCAAACATGCCTGACAGATTCTGTGCATGCTGAGCCGCCTCTACTCTTTCTGTGCTTTCCCTAATGTGGCATCCTCCGATTCAGTCGGGGCTGACTGCCTTGATAGGTGGTTAGATAAATAAGAATCATATGCTCCTTCGGGGTTTTGACAGACTAAGAGGAAGATTGCCTAATTTGATGTACTCACATTCTTAGCTTTTTGTAATACATTCACGTTGCTCAATTGTACTCATGTTTTCTAATGAATGAAATGATGTTATAAGTTCGTACATCTGATTTTACCTTAGTTTTATGGAATACTTATCCAAGGGGGCCCACTTGGTGAGTATTCCATCCTTTAGCTTAGTTAGTATTTTTTGTTCAGTAATTAGTTAAGAATCTGATCTGAATGTTCCTGCAACCACTAAAATTCCATTATGTGACTATTCTTGTAGCCAAAGAAGACATAGTAGTTTCCTATTTGTTCACTCATAGTTTTATTTTTGTCATGCATTTCAGTTTTATTCTAGTTATTCGTGTATGTTCAACATTTATGATATTTCCTTCCAAGCAATTTACTTTTAGTATTGTGTCTTTCTTAGTTGTAGGATGAATATGGCTACTTTGGATTCCTAGTACACATACAATCTTGACCCATTTCAAGTTTACATCCCTGGGTTGAAAATATAAATGCACCTTCATGATGATTAAAATAGTTATTCAGGTTAGATGTCCAATCTCCGAATCACAACAGCAAGGGCTTAGTTGTTAAAATCATTGTAGGAGGCCAACACATGTCAAGTTGGCATTTCCTATCTTTGAATGTGAGTAGGCAAACCTTCCACCATTTGAAAACAACTGATATTGGTGAAGATCTTGAAAGTAGTTATATTCATTGTTACATGCAAAGACTAGTTGAGATGGACACTATATCCCTTATTCAATATGCACAATTGTATACACATTGAAAAAATTGTAAAGGCGAGGCTTGGCGTTTGTGACCACACCCTGCTGTGATCATTGTTTACTCGCTATTTAAGTCTGCCCCTCCTGAGAATTGTGATACCTTTAAAACATTTTTTTGGTCAAATTTGTTTCTATACAAGCCTTTCCAAAATGTCGAAGTAGATATAGGCCTCACCAAAGATAGTATAACACAAAACTAGAGGTTATTTCATGTTGTTGGCTATCACCCTTAGCATGCCAATAGAGTTATTACTCCCCCCACCAATCAAGAAGAGGGTGATAGTGATACCAACAACACCCAGTCTCTGCCTCCCACAGATGAATATGAATGGGAATTGATTTCTCACCTTGGTGCTACAAATAGTGTCTGTTTGGACCAGCTGCAACTATTAGGTAGACGAGACTTTGATTTAAATCACATGTGGGACACACATCATGTTCTTAAGAATCTACATAACGTTGTTGTATATTTCATCTCAACAATTAAATTGCATACAATTGAAGATAGTCTTTACCCACCTGCTGCAACTGCAATTTGTCATCAGCTATCTCCTAAGCAAAAGCTTGCTCTAAATATCATTAAATAGCACCACCTTGGCCCATCTTCATCATCACCATTGCGTATGATTATTCAAGGTACTATAGGTACAGGTAAATAATTTCTTATAGACAACATCTGAAGAACACAAAATACATCGCCAAATCGGAGAATGAATCCTTTGCTTGCTTTATGTTGGGAACAGGTGCCTCAACTTCTGGCTTAAACTTCTAAAAAGACTTGGAAAAATTATCACCTTTTGCAACCTTTACCTCTCTACCACTAAGATCTTTTCTTAGAGGCGCGGTAGGGTGGTTTATTGCCTTATCACGGGCCTCTGTCGGTCTGTCTGCGGTTGGGCGGTGTTACCACCATACCATGAAGTCTTCGTCTTGGGCTAGCGGTAGTGCAGTTGATGGGCGCAATCAGTGTGAAGGCTTACCTCCCTACCGCACAGGGTGCTTGTTGGTGGCACGGCGGCTACAGTGAACAATGACAGTTAGCAAAGTCTGCTTACCACCATAGTGTGATGGCCTTTTGGCCATATCGCGGTGGCATGGTAAGCCTTGGCGGTCAGATATAATGGTTACCTCCTTATCGTAGAGGTCTTGTGGTCAAGGCGAGGTAGCGCAGAGTGTTTGTCTACAGGTTCTGGTGGTTAGTAAGAGGTGTTTGACAGTTGTGTTGACTGGTCAGGCTTGAATGAAAGCAACGAACAAATAGAGAGGCAACACATGGCAAGTAATCAACATCTGATTGGTCGAAGTCTAGAGCGGTGAAAGCAGTAATTACAAGATGTGTTTTAGATGATGACAAAATCTGATTAAGGCAAGAGAGTTAATGCCTGGGTGGCCCGATACATGATTACAGGGCAGATCAGTCAGAAGATCGAATTGCTTGATTGGGTGGACGATGCATTATTAAGGCATGTGATTGGTTGGTATGATTAATGCGATGTATGACTTGTATAGTTGATTACATTATATATTCACTAAGGGTGACGGTGAAGAGGGAGAGATAAAATAGAGAGTTGTATTCATTGTATATTGAAAGAAGTATTGTAATAGTGAGTGCATGAAAACTCAAGTCTGCTGCTGTGAGCTAACTATCAGAGAGTGAGGACTGTGAGCTTTGTTTTGTAATTTATTTTACTGTAATACAAAGTGTCTTCTCTTGGTGTGGTGGGTTTTTTCCTGAAATGGTTTTCCCATGTAAATCTGGTGTTATCTGTGATTGCTTATTTTGTTACTCTTGTTACTCTGTATGTGTTCATCTCAATTTTTTTAAGAAGTTTTGAAATAGGTCTTTGCACTTCTCCTTTATAGTTTTAGCGTTAGGAAAGCATTTCCGCACCTCTGATTTTCCTTTCAAGTGGTATCAGAGCCTGGCCAGTTGTGTTATCCTTGTCACTAAGGCTAGTTTTTTGTGTTAATACTATTCCAGTGGGAGTATTGCAAAGTTAGAACCTAGTTTTGTTTGAGATGGCGAGTACATCAGGTGGAGTAGAGATTGATAAATTCAATGGTGACAACTTTGAGTTATGGAAACTCAAAATGGAAGACTTGCTTGTAGATAGAGACCTCTGGGTTGTTGTGTTTGGAACTATGCCACAAAGTATGAAGTAAGAAGATTGGGATCTTGTAGATAGAAAAGCGAGAGGTCTAATAAGACTTAGTCTGGACAATTCTGTACTCCTGAATGTCCATGAGGAGAAGTCTGCAGCTTCATTATGGAAGAAGCTTGGTGATATTTATCAGGTAAAGTCTTTGGTAAATAAGTTATTCCTAAGGAAGAAGTTGTACTCCTTGAAGATGGAAAAAGGTGCATCTATTGCAAACCATTTGAACTCATTTAATATGACTGTTGCTCAGTTGGCATCTGTGGGTGTAAAGATTGAGGAGGAGGATCATTGCATGCTCCTATTATGTTCGTTACTTGACACTTGGGATCATCTTGTAATGGCTATTGGAAGTATGACCACTACTTTCAAGATGAAAGATGTTGTTACCTCACTGTTGTATGAAGAGATGTGGAGGAAGTCTTCAAAGATGGCCAAAGAGGCCCTTACTGTTAGAGATAGATTGAAGAGAAAGGAAAGAAGGACAAGAAGTCGAAATCTAAATCTGTAGGGAGATCAAAGTCTCCTGGTAAAAATTCCAAGGTGAAATGCTAGAACTGTGGGTAGCCTGGTCATATCCGAAAGGATTGTAAGGAGAAAAAAAAAGAAGAAGAGTAATGCCTCAGACAGTGACTCTTCTCAGAGTGACGCAGATGCCTTCATTGCAGCCTTGGCAACTCAGGCATCAGATGATATTTGGCTGGTTGACTCGGGTGCATCCTTTCACATGACGTCTTATAGAGAATGGTGCACTAAGTATGAGAAGTATGATGGTGGAAAGGTATACCTAGTGAGTGATTCAACATTGGAGATTGTTGGCTGTGGAAGAGTCAAAATACAGTTCCTTAACGGTAGAATCAAAGGGATTGGTGGCGTATTGCACATACCAGGTTTGGCTTGTAACTTACTTTCTGTTAGTAAGTTGAATGATGCTGGTGTGGAAGTTTCTTTCTCAAGTAAAGGATGTAAGATGGATAGAGGTGCAATGGTGCTGGCTAAGGGTGTATGGACTGGCACTTTGTACAATCTAGATGTTCTCTTGTTCAATGCAATGATGCCTTTATAAATTCAAGCAAAGTTGTTCTTGTAGAGGAAGATGAAGATGCTTCTCTGGCTGCAAATGCCTTGGAGATGAAACTCCCAGCAGAGAAGACCATGTTGTGGCATCATAGACTCGGTCACATATGTGAGAAAGGTTTAAAAACCTTGAAAAATAAAAATCTTGTTGAAGGTCTTGATGATTGTAACCTTGAGTTCAATTTTTGCGAACACTATATTTATGGAAAGCAACACTGTGTTTCATTTTATTCGAGTCCTCATAAATCTTCTGGTGTACTGGATTATGTTCATTCTAATGTGTTTGGTCCAGTTAATGTTCCTTCATTATCGAAGTCTAGATATTACGTTTCCTTTATTGATGACTATTCGAGAAGGGAATTTATATACTTTCTTAAGAGTATATCAAAAGTGTTTAGTCGGTTTAAATAATTTAAAACTTTGATAGAGAATCAGACTAGAAAGAAAATAAAATGCTTGAGGATGGACAATGGCGGTGAGTTTTGTTCTGTAGAATTTAAAAGGTACTGCAAAGATCATGAGATTAAAAGGCATAAAACTACACCTTATATTCCACAATAGAATGGAGTTGTTGAAAGGTTGAACATAACGTTAATGGAAAGAGTGAGAAGTATGTTGAGCAGTGTTGGTCTGGAGCAGATGTTTTGGGCTGAGGCTGTGGCTACGACATGTTACCTGGTAAATCATTCACCTTGTTCTACTCTAGTTGACAAGACACCTTTGGAAGCGTGGTCTTGTAAGAAGCCCTCTGTAAGACATATTTGTGTCTTTGGTTGTGAGGCATATGTATATGTGCCCAATGAGAAAAGATCAAAGTTGGAAAACAAGGTTGTTAAATGTATCTTCATCGGCTATGGTGTTGGTGTGAAGGGATACAAGCTTTGGAATCTTGATACTGAGAAGGTTCTATACAAAAAAAGTGTAATATTTCGTGAGCTGAAACCTTTAGTAGTTGATCCACAGCTAGAGACAAATAAAAGACAGAAGAAGAATGATGTAGTTCAAATTCCTCAGACTCTAGAAAAAGAGGAGCTACATGGTGTACCTAAAACTGAGGAGAGTTCAAGCAGCTCTGAGAGTTTTGAAGATGAAGAACCACAACCTCAGCCAGTAAGAAGGTATACACGTGAAAAATGACAACCTAACAGGTATGGTTTCTCTATGTTAAATTCGAGTTGTGCTTATGCTT